>LR738713.1:672540331-672557685 GCA_902687465.1 Secale cereale | reverse complement strand
GGAGGACCACAGCTAAGCCCCCGAGTGAGAGGGTTGCTCTTCACTCGGAGTAAATGATTGTAACTTAGGCGAGTCACGGGGTCGCAGCTAAGCCCCCGAGTGAGAGGGTTGCTCTTCACTCGGAGTAGATGTTTATGACTTAGGCGATTCCAAGCTATGTTGTATTTGTGGCGGAGCTCGGAGGACCGAGCCGCTTTATACTTGTAGCGTAGCTCGGAGGACCACAGCTAAGCCCCCGAGTGAGAGGGTTGCTCTTCACTCGGAGTAAATGATTGTAACTTAGGCGAGTCACGGGGTCGCAGCTAAGTCCCCGAGTGAGAGGGTTGCTCTTCACTCGGAGTAGATGTTTGTAACTTAGGCGACTCTGAGGTACGTTGTATTTGTGGCGAAGCTCGGGAGACAGAGCCACTTCATACTTGTAACGTAGCTCAGAGGACCGCAGCTAAGCACCCACTGGGGGATTTTTGAAGACCAATGTTTCTAGAGGACATCAATCGTTAAAGGATCATTGCTAACTTGTCTTTGAAACAAATTGGGAAATCTTTATTACAACTCGACCGTCGAGTGTCTCAAGTGTAAAAGCGGCGGAGCAGGTCCGCATTCCACGAATGAGGTTCGTCTTTCTTCTGGGCTACATTGTAGAGGTGGTACGCTCCGTTGCGCAGCACCTTGGTGATGATGAACGGGCCTTCCCAGGCCGGGGCGAGCTTGTGCGGATGTTTCTGATGCACTCGAAGGACCAGGTCTCCTTCCTGGAATGCTCGACTTCTTACGTTGCGAGCATGGAATCGACGTAGGTCCTGTTGATAGATGGTCGACCGGATCAGGGCCATCTCTCTTTCCTCTTCCAAAAGGTCGACTGCATCTTGACGAGCCTGCTCAGCCTCGGCTTCGGAGAAGAGTTCCACTCTGGGGGCGTTGTGTAATAAGTCGCTCGGCAACACAGCTTCGGCTCCATAGACCAAGAAGAAAGGGGTACGGCCAGTCGACCGGTTCGGAGTCGTCCTCAGACCCCATAGGACAGATGGCAGCTCAGTTACCCAAGCTCCGGCGGCATGCTTAAGGTCACGCATGAGCCGTGGCTTTAGGCCTTGGAGAATCAAACCATTTGCTCTTTCTGCCTGTCCATTTGACTGCAGATGTGCCACAGAGGCGTAGTCGACTCGTGTTCCTTGGGAAGCACAGAAAGCTCTGAATTCATCCGAGTCAAAGTTGGAGTTGTTGTCTGTGATGATGTTGTGGGGGACCCCGTATCTGAATATTAGCTCCCTGATGAAGCTGATGGCGGTGCTCGACTCGAGGTTCTTGATGGGCTTGGCCTCGATCCACTTGGTGAACTTGTCGACTGCCACCAGAAGGTGGGTGAATCTACTTCTGTCTGTCCTGAAGGGGCCGACCATGTCCAGGCCCCAAACAGCGAAGGGCCAGACTAGCGGAATGGTCTTCAGGGCGGACGCCGGCTTGTGTGACATGTTGGAGTAGAACTGGCAACCTGCGCATTTGTCCACAATGTCCTTGGCCATCTCGTTGATGCGGGGCCAGTAAAACCCGGCTCGGTATGCTTTGGCCACGATAGTCCGAGAGGAGGCGTGGTGGCCGCAAGTTCCCGAGTGGATTTCATCCAAGATCAGTCGACCTTCCTCTGGATCGACGCAGCGCTGGGCGACTCCGGTGACACTTTCTCTGTAGAGCTGACCTTGGATGACTGTGAACGCCTTGGATCGGCGGACGATCTGGCGCGCTTCTTCTTCGTCTTCTGGGAGTTCTTGCCTGAGCAGATACGATATATATGGCACAGTGCAGTCTGGCGTAATCACTAGGACCTCCATGATCAAGTCGACCACGGCAGGCACTTCGACCTCAGTCGGATCCGTCGCGCTGACTGGCTGTGGGGGCTCTTCCGTGAAGGGGTCTTCTTTGATAGAGGGGGTGTGCAGATGCTCCAGGAACACATTCTTGGGTATAGACCTCCGAGTCGACCCAATTTTTGCGAGATCGTCGGCTAGCTGATTCTTTGCTCTGGGCACATGATGGAGCTCTAAGCCTTCGAACTTCTTTTCAAGCTTCCGCACTGCACTGCAATAACTAGTCATTGCCGGGCTCCTGACGTCCCATTCTTTCATCACTTGATTCACAACCAGGTCGGAGTCGCCGTAGACCATCAGGCGACAGACGCCGAGTGAGATGGCCATACGTAACCCATACAAAAGTGCTTCGTATTCGGCCTCGTTGTTTGATGAATCGAAATGAATCTGAAGGACGTAGCTGAGCTTGTCGCCCCTGGGAGAGACCAGGACCACGCCCGCACCGGATCCGTTCAGCATCTTGGACCCATCGAAGAACATAGTCCAATGGTCCGACTGGACTTGAGTCGGCAGCTCTTGTTCTATCCACTCAGCCATAAAATCCGCTATGGCCTGAGACTTGATGGCTTTCTTCGCTTCAAACTTGATATCCAACGGAAGAAGTTCAATCGCCCATTTTGCCACTCGACCGGTTGCATCTCGGTTGTTAAGTATCTCCGATAGTGGGGCGTCGCTGACGACTGAGATCGAATGGTCCGAGATGTAATGGGCAACCTTTTTTGCGGTCAAGTAAATCCCGTACACAAGCTTTTGGTAATGTGGATACCTTTGCTTGGAGGGAGTCAAAACTTCGGATATGTAATAGACCGGGCGTTGGACCTTGTATGCCTTGCCCTCTTCTTCCCGCTCGACCGTGAGTACAGTACTGACGACTTGTCCGGTGGCAGCAATGTACAGCAGAAGAGGCTCACCACTGACTGGGGCAGCGAGCACCGGCTGGGTGGACAGCAGGGCTTTGAGCTCTTCAAACGCTGCTTCGGCTTCGGGATTCCACTCGAACTTGTCGGATTTCTTCATGAGTCGGTAGAGAGGCAGTGCCTTCTCACCAAGACGAGAAATGAATCGACTCAATGCGGCCAAGCAACCAGTAAGCTTCTGGACGTCGTGTATACGCTCGGGGCGTTTCATTCGGAGGATGGCGCTGACCTTCTCTGGATTGGCGTCGATTCCCCGTTCGGAAACGAGAAAACCGAGCAATTTGCCGCCAGGAACTCCAAATGTACACTTTGACGGGTTGAGCTTGATATCGTAGCTTCTGAGGTTTGCGAATGTCTCAGCGAGGTCGGTCAGTAGGTCGGAACCTTTCCGTGACTTGACCACAATGTCATCCATGTATGCCTCGACGTTCCGACTGATTTGCTTTATCAAGCACTTGTGGATCATGCGCATGAAGGTAGCGCCGGCATATTTGAGGCCGAAAGGCATGGTCACATAACAAAAACACCCGAAGGGGGTGATGAAAGCTGTCTTGATCTCGTCGGGTCCGAACAGACGGATCTGATGGTACCCGGAATACGCGTCCAGAAAGGACAAACGCTCACATCCCGCAGTCGAGTCGACTATTTGATCGATGCGAGGAAGAGGAAAATGATCTTTCGGGCAGGCCCGATTGATGTGCTTGAAATCGATGCACATGCGGAGAGACTTGTCCTTCTTGGGGACCATGACGACGTTGGCGAGCCACTCGAAGTGGTTCGTAGATAAACTCCGCTACTAGGAGTCGAGCCACTTCTTCACCAATCGCCTTTCGCTTCTCCGCAGCGGATCGACGGAGATGTTCCTTCGCAGGTTTTAGTTTAGGGTCGACTCGCAAATGGTGCTCAGCCAGCCCCCTGGGCACACCCAGCATGTCCGATGGTTTCCATGCAAAGATGTCCCAGTTCTCACGGAGGAACTAGATGAGCGCTTCTTCCTATTTGCTGTCGAGTGTGGTGGAGATGTGGGTCGGCACTGCGTTGGGGTCGGTGGGGTGGATGTGCACGGGTTTCGTGTCTCCGGCCGACTGGAAAGCTGACTCGAAGCCGGGTTCTTCGCCCTTAGCAGGTCACTCGGATCCACTCTCTTTTGGTACTCCTCCATCTCTACTGCTGCCATTTGCTCGTCGGCGATCTTCGAGCCTTTCTGGAAGCATTCTTCCGCTTTCTGCCGGTTCCCAGTGACGGTTATGACGCCGTTGGGTCCCGGCATCTTCAGCTTGAGGTAGACGTAACATGGTCGAGCCATGAACCTGGCGTAGGCGGGCCTACCCAGGATGGCGTGATAGGCGCTGTTGAAGTCCACCACTTCGAACGTCAGCTTCTCCTTTCGGTAATTCTTCGACTCACCAAAGACTACGTCGAGTGAGATCTGATCAAGTGAGTCGGCTTTCTTCCCGGGGATTACCCCGTGGAACCTCATGTTACTTTCCCTCAGCTTGGACACCGGAATGCCCATATCCCGGAGGGTTGCTGCATACAAGATATTCAAGCCACTGCCCCCATCCATCAGAACTCTGGTCAGGCGCATGCCTTCGATAACGGGGTCGACCACCAGTGCCTGCCGCCCAGGGGTGGCAATGTGCGCTGGGTGATCGGACTGGTCAAATGTGATGGGGGTCTTTGACCATTTCAAGAACGTGGGGGTCGCCGGGGCAACCATGTTTACTTCTCTGTTGATGATTTTCAGTTGACTTTTGCTCTCTACGTCCGCGAAAATCACCAAAGTGGAGTTGATACGGGGGTATCCTTCGTTCCCTTCCTTGTCTTCGGACTCTTCTGATTCCTTCTCTTTCTCAGTCGACTGATCTTTCTGGAAACTCTGGATCAAGAGCCGACACTGCCGAGTGGTGTGCTTGGGATATACCAAGTTTCCCTCTTCATCTTTCTTCGTGTGTATGGGGTACGGCTGGTCGAGCATATCATCTCCAGCCCGACCCTTTCCTTTCTTGGGGGCCCAGGAGCCCTTTGGCTTCCCTTTGCCCTTTCCTTGATTAACTGCCGCGGCCTCTCCCTGAGCAGTTGGCTCGGCCTTGCGCTTATTCTTCCGATTGTGATTCTGGTCGTCCTACCCGACTGGTTTCTTGCCACTGCGGAGCCGATCGGCCTCCTCACCGTTGGCGTACCGACTGGCAATCTCCATCATCCGCGACAGGGACATGTCACCTGTTCGGCCAAACTTCAGATTTAACTCTCGGTTACGCACGCCTTCCTTGAAAGCGCACACCGCCTGGTGCTCAGACACGTTTTCCACCGTGTGATGCAAAGTGGTCCATCGCTGAATGTAGTCCCTCAATGTTTCACTCGGCTTCTGCGCGCAGTGTTGAAGTTCTGCTAGTCCAGCAGGCCGCTTGCAGGTGCCTTCGAAGGTCCGAACGAAAACCCGAGCGAGCTCTTGCCAACTGTATATACTCCTGGGAGCCAACTGGTTGAGCCACGCCCGAGCGAAGCCTCCCAGCATCAAGGGGAGGTGCTTCATGGCCACGTCGTCGTTGCCACCTCCGATCTGCACGGCCACTCGGTAGTCTTCCAGCCAAGTGTCCGGTTTCGACTCACCGATGAACTTGCTTACCCCTGCCGCCAACCTGAAGTTCGGGGGGATCTCCGTGGCTCTGATAGCACTACGCTCGGCTACCGCTTGGTTGGTCTCCGCCTCGCTCGTCTCTGGATGCCCGGTTACGGTCGACTCGACCTTGCACAAGGATGGACCTCGCATCGAAACCTGGCCGCCGGGGATCAGGGGGAATCCTCCGCTCGTCGTCTCGCAGGCGCCTGCCTACGTGCCGCTGGGGCGAGCGTGACCCACTTCCCGGAGGAGGGGTAGGCGCTCGACGGCGGTCGTAGCGTCCGTGTTGACGGTCGAGTGGATCGTCGTTCCGACCCAGGTGCCGGTCTTGCCGCGGGCCACGTTCCTCACGCCTCGGGGGCGATCTTGGACTGTGGGCTGACCACACGGTGTCTGCAGCCACCGATCTGCTATGAATCCTGTTGCGCGACTGAGAAACAGCCGCGTTCTGTTCTTCAGCCGTTCGGAGCAAAGCTCGGATCTGCTGAAGACCTCTCCCAGCTTCTGACTGGGAGGGTTGAACCGACTCCGCGATACGAGCCGCGGCTTCGAGGTTTTGGACTGGTGTGCGGAACACCTGAGTCTCGCGCTGACGCGATTGCCGCGGCCATCGACTGGACTCGGGGACCAGTCGGCGGGCCTGTTCGTCGAGTGAGCGTTGGATGTTTTCCAAGCGCGCGCGCTCGGCCAAGGTGGCCACGCGCGTGGCTTCGAGAGCCAAAGCTTCTGGGGAATCTCCCACGATGGGAGTGAAGAGTGCATCTCCGTTGCGGCGACAAAGCTCAGCCCTTTGCTCGGAGGTGAGGGGCTGAGCGATGTAACCGTCGTTGTCGTGCGATCGGCCGCCGCTGCTGCCGCCGTTCCCATCGCGAGGAAAACCCGCCGGGCTGCGGCGCGAATCGACCATAAGGATTTCCGCCACGGGGTCGCTGCTCCCGCATTCAGAAATGGAATCTTCGGGCCCGGTCGACTGGTTGGCCGGCCCGTAGAGGTAGCCGTCGGGCTCAATGGCCGCGACTTGTGGGGTGGCCGTTGGACGGGCCACCGCATGTTTCACCCACCGCTGGAGCCGCGAACGACCGGATCGCTTGCGGCGGCGTCCAGCGGGGATGGGGGACGATGAGTACCGAGTCGATGGCTGCAGCAGGAGGACGCCGCCGGCGCCGGCGCGAAAGTGCGCAGTTCCGCGGGGGGCAGAGCCTCGACGTCGAGAGGGACTTCCTGGAGCCACGCGGAGTCGTCGGCGATGAAGACCAGCGCGCCGAGCCGGATCTCGTGGCCCAACGCCAAACCGCCGCCTGACACCATGATGAACGCGGTCGGAGAAGAGATTGCAACTTCACCAGATGTCGCTAAGACGCCTTGCCCCACGGTGGGCGCCAACTATCGTGGTTCTAAGTCTGACAGTAAGGGTAGGGGTACGAATGGAGAGGCAAGGTCCTAGCTATGGTGAGGTTGTAAACAGGGTGTTAGAGAGTTCAGGCCCTTCTCGGAGGAAGTAATAGCCCTACGTCTCGGTGCCCGGAGGCTTGGTCGACTGATATGTGTATAGGTGTGTTACAGAGGTGCGAACCCTTGTACAGGAGGAGGGGGTGGCTTATATAGTGTGCCAGGACCCCAGCCATGCTCCACGTTACTAAGGGTTCAATGTACATTAAGGCAGGCGTTACTGGTAACGCCTGCAGTAAAGGATGATTAAGGTGTTTACTACAGCGAGTAAATATAGGACCGTTGTTGTTCCAAGTGGCGTTTGACCTTCGGAGGTCGAGTGCCTGGATCGGTCGAGTGGAGTTGAGTCGTCTTGCGTATGTGAGTCAGTCGAGTGGAGTGTCTCCTTGGACCGTCTCAGTCGACTGTCTCCACTGTCATAGGTCTTGTCTTTTGATCTTCTAGGGTAATGACCTTGGGTGGGGTACCTCGATCAGGCCTGTGACCCTACCCTAGGTCTGTAACCTCGTCAGATTACATAGCTGCTTCGGAAGCAGCAAATGAAGGAGTCTGGATGAAGGAGTTCATATCCGATCTAGGTGTAATACCTAGTGCATTGGGTCCAATGAAAATCTTTTGTGACAACACTGGAGCAATAGCCATGGCGAAGGAATCCAGGTTTCACAAGAGAACCAAGCACATCAAGAGATGCTTCAACTCCATCCGCAATAAAGTCAAGGAGGGAGACATAGAGATTTGCAAAATACTACAGATCTGAATGCCGCGAACCCGTTGACTAAGCCTCTTCCATGAGCAAAACATGATCAGCACCAAGACTCCATGGGTGCTAGAATTATTACTATGTAATCTAGATTATTGACTCTAGTGCAAGTGGGAGACTAAAGGAAATATGCCCTAGAGACAATAATAAAGTTGTTATTTATATTTCCTTATATATCATGATAAATGTCTTTTATTCATGCTAGAATTGTATTACTTGGAAACTTGATACATGTGTGGTACATAGACAAAACAGAGTGTCCCTAGTATTCTTCTACTTGACTAGCTCATTAATCAAAGATGGTTGAGTTTCCTAACCATAGACATGTGTTGTCATTTGATCAACGGGATCACATAATTAGGAGAATGGTGTGATGGACAAGACCCATCTGTTAGCTTAGCACTATGATTGCTTAGTTTTATTGCTATTGCTTTCTTCATGACTTATACATGTTTCTCTGACTATGAGATTATGCAACTCCTGAATACCGGAGGAACACCTTGTGTGCTATAAAACGTCACAACGTAACTGGGTGATTATAAAGATGCTCTACAGATGTTTCCAAAAGATGTTTGTGGTGTTAGCATAGATCGATAATAGGATTTGTCACTTCGAGTGTCGGAGAGGTATCTCTGGGCCCTCTCGGTAATACACATCATAATAAGCCTTGCGAGCAAATGACTAATGAGTTAGTCACGATATGATATATTACAGAACGAGTAAAGAGACTTACCGGTAACGAGATTGAACTAGGTATGATGATACCGACGATCGAATCTCGAGCAAGTAATATACCGATGACAAATGGAACAACGTATGTTGTTATGCGGTTTGACCGATAACGATCTTCGTAGAATATGTAGGAGCCAATATGAGCATCCAGTTTCCGCTATTGCTTATTGACCGGAGATGTGTCTCGGTCATGTCTACATAGCTCTCGAAACTGTAGGGTCCGCATGCTTAACGTTCGATGACGATTAGTATTATGAGTTATGTGATTTTGATGACCGATGATTGTTCGGAGTCCTGGATGAAATCACGGACATGACGAGGAGTCTCGAAATAACATTTTGCTTTCATTGAGGGGCATATTTCCTTCATTTAGGGGCTCCATGTTATGTGTGTGTGGGGGGAGGGTCTCTTGTTTAGCTACTGGCTCGGACCATCCTTTCAAATGCTCTCTCTATTATTATTTATTATTTTTCCAGTGAAATACAAAAAGAGAGTTGGTGGCAACCTGACATGAGCAAGAAAGAGGCGGCCATCCCTGATATGAGGAGGAGAGGGAGGTGAGGGTGTCAGATATGCGAGGGAGGGGGGCAAAGATGAAGGAAACAAGTAGATCGCCGGAGACATGAAAGGAGAATGGTGGGATTAGCGAAGGAGGGCAAGATGGTCCACGAAGGTTTCCCCATCGTCCCATGTTGTTGTACACGCTGTGGCGGGCCATGCAAGAAATGAGATGCAACGGATGGGGGACGGGCAGGAGTTTGACCGTCGGAATTTGTCGGTTAAGGGCAGCAACGGGAAGTTCACATCGTGGCGGGGAAGAAAAAATCTAGCCATTCTTGTTTCGGGGGTACCCCCCCCCCCCCACACTTGATCCAGAGGGGGGGAGGGATAAGGTCGAGTGGGGTCACTTAAATGAGGGATGGATGGGTGAGAGTTGGAATATTTTCTTCTTCTTCTCGAAACCTCCAAAATAGGTATTATGAGGAAGATAAAGAGATGGTGCTCTTTAGTTATGAACTACTATATGATTGCCATCGTATTGCAACAAGATATAAATATTTAAGTACATTTTTTAGCATCAGTACAGACGCAAACGCTCATATGCACGCGCATACACTCACCCCTATGAACGCACACACGCACACCCTACCCCTATGAGCACCTCCGAGAGACTGAGCCGGCATATCATCTTGAGATTTACGAGGTCACCGTAGGCGCCTCGTCGTCGACGGGAACGTCTCCTCCCACTGAAAGCGCATCGCCGGAAATCCTGAAATAAATCCAGGAATAATGCGAGCATCAGGATTTGAACCCTGATGGGTTGGGGATACCACTGTCCACCTAACCATCTCAACCACAGGTTGGTTCGCAATATTTAAGTACGTTAGTCTGTGATTTTGTTGCACATATTAATTTTTTTAACGGAGGCAAAATGTATGTTCGCGTCGTATATTCACTAAACTAACAGAAAGAAATAGTTTGGTCGCTTCACAAAAACGCCTATTAATATAACAAAGAAAATGCTCTTCTGGCATGATCATCCCGTGGCCACCCAAAGCAAAGCCTTCTTCTTGATGCTGTCTTGTAAGATTGACAGTGGCGCTCCTTTGTTGCGAAAAACACATGCATTTCTCTTATTTCATATAGACCATGAGATGAGCATGGCTCTGTAAGAACGACGCTTTTCATTCTCATAAGAAAGTTCTTATAAAGGCTTAGAGCATCTACATCCGCAATCTACAAATTTGATTCCTCAAACGTCTGCGGACGCGTCCACGGAGATTGACCGTATGGACCTCAAATGTTACCATTTGCAACTATATACCTTATTTCCAAACTAATTAATACATGCAGGACCATGCACATCGATCATCACGTCCGTGTTGGGTCGACGGGCTGTCAAAATACACCGAAAATTGTTTCCCTTTAGCCGCCGCCTCTTCCACCTTCTCCACAAAAAAGTTAGGGTTTTTGCCTCCCGCCGCCGACGCCGCAGGTCCGCCTCCTCTCCGGTGGCCCTAGGGCCATGGGGACGAGGTGGATCTCGGCAAGGGTCGGCGGGAGGGCTCCGTTTTTAATTGTCTCTTTCAGTTTTGCTAGGGTTTGTGTCCTGCTCAGGAAGACGAGACGGCGGCGGCTCCCTGAAGATGGAATAAAGGTCTCCCCACCTAGCCCCCGTTCCGGCGGTCCGTCTAGCATCGTTGGTGGGCGTGTGGAGGTGTGTCTCCGGCGGATCTATCTTTGGTGGATTTGCTCGGATCTCGTCGTTGTTCGTCTACGTTCGTGTGTCTTCGGATTGGATCTTTCTGATCTACGTTATTCTTCATCTGCGGCGGTTGCTGTTCTGGTGCGCTGGTCCTACGGGGCCTTAGCACGAAGACTTCCCGACTATCTACTACAACAAGTTGTGCCCGACTCCGGCGTTGGAGGGACGATGACGGCGGCGCGCCTTCGGCTCGCTTCAGTGCTGGTAGTCGTCGCTAGATGGTCTATGGATCTAGATGTAATTTCTATTATTTCTTGTATTCGTTGTACTGTGATGATTGAAGATGAATAGATCGAAATTTTCTCGTAAAAAAATACACCGAAAATTGCTCATACTTAAGATTTTCAATTCCGTATTGAGCCCCCGGATTTTGGATGTTTAGTCTCACCTCACCGCGTGACCCCTATTTACTCCCGGTGCTCTAATCGCATGGACCGGGCCCGTTTTCCCCTGCCCTAACCGCCGCCACAACCAGGCGACTAGGGAGGCGGATCTTCTTCCACCGATCTCCACCGGCCAGGACGTTGGTCCCCTCTCCCTCCGGCTGCTGCTCCGGCAGCAGGAGGGAGGGGGGACCCCGTTCATCCGCTCTGTAGTTAGGGTTTGGATTTGTAGGCCGTGGTGCGTCGTTGGGGTGGTGGGAGCGGCGCTCGGGCGAATAAATCTGCCTCAAATCCACTCCCACACTAGTGCTGCTCATCATGGCGGCGTCTCGTAGTTGATGGCATCGTGTGTTTGACGTTAGGGTTCATGGATGGTGTCGGTGAGGCGGCGGCGGTGACTTCATCAGGTGTGTTTCTCCTTCTGCTTTGTCCCCGTTGTTGCGGCGTTGTCGCCGACGTTATGATGGAGCATGGAGGCTTTGTCGTCCAGAAGTACGTGCAGACGGTTGTCTACGCAAGTGACAGCTGGAAGATGGTGCATCATGTGCTGGTTTTGTGGTTGAAGGCTGACAATTCTGGTTTCCTCCTCCGGCGTCATAGTCGTGCGGGGGTGTCAGTTCTGGAGTTCGATGGCGTGTCCGGGGACATGTTGCCCCGGTCTGATTCTTTCAACGGCAATGGTTTTGCTTCAAGCAAACTACTTTGGAGGTCCGTAAAGCTGTTGATCAGCGATGGAGCCGCGTCGAGCTCGGGTGAAGAGGTGATGTGTCTCCTTTTCCTTAGTGGAGAGGGACATGCGCTGGTTTTTTCGTAGGATTATTCTATCTTTTCAATCATGTAATGTCGATGTTTACGTGGCTTGTAACTGAATCTTTATTTTATTAATGAGACATGTATTATCTTGAAAAATAAAACGCATGGACCGGTGCGAGTGGCCTGCCCACGTTTTTTCACCACGTCCGTCTTCTATACTACTATTAAACAAGCAAACATATTCATCGCTAAACGCACCCAGCCTGATCTACACCTAACATCCCCAATTAATTACAGCCTCACGATTAGAATCACTAAATTTCATCTAACCGTCCTGATTACACTAACCGTCATCGAAGAGTACGTTTACCAGTTTTCCCTGGCGGACGATTACTCTGCCAAACCCACGTCGCCCTCCCTTCGTTTCATCTGCCCCCGCATCTATCGTCCTTCACTCCCCCCCTCCCTTGTCTCTCCCCTTCGCCGCCGCCACAGGATGCCGCCGAAGTCCTCTCCTCCCTCAACCAGCGGCGGCGGCGTGAGACGTGGTGGGCTCGGCCTTTGTCGTTGGTGGCGAGGTTCCTCTCCTCTGTCGAGCAGTAGTGCCACGGGGCGCGGCAGGATCGGCCTACCCCGGAGGCGGCAGTGGGGTCTCTCTCCTTCGTCGAGCAGCGGCGGCCACGCGGGACACGGTGGGCTCGGCCGCGGCGATGGATTTCTCTGGCGGCTCCTTGCCCATGTTTCTTGACCTGTAGCCGCGACAAGGTGAGAGAGTCATGGTTCTTCCTCTGTGTAGTACATAATGAAATCTTCTCAATTTAAATCTTCGAGGACGCAAAGATCTGAATCAACATGGCCACGTGCGACACCATGGCGAGGCGGATGCAATGATCTGAATCAACAACACATGTCTATTTTGTAATTTCAGATATTCTAACCTGATTAGTTCGGTTCAATCTGGGCGTGCTTTTAGACTTAAAATTGATCTTGATTTCCTCATGCCGCTTGTATCTGTACATGTGCACCGCAGGTGAAGTCGATCGACAAGCAGCGAGGTGCGTTGTAACAATCTCAAGGTAATTCCTCATATAGAAGCAAGGTTCCCACTAAGAGCATACACGTATCTCTGAATTACAAGTTATGATTTGTGCTCTATGGTGAGAGCACCTAGCAATTGTTTCTGAACAATGTTCAGGTTGGTTTGGTACAGTTCTAACATGAATTGCCATCTCAGCTTAGCAGGAGCCTAATTTTTGTAGTAGCACTTATTGTATGTCTGCATATATGTTTGAACTGAACATCTGCTGTTGTTCTCTTGGTCCGTGCACTTGTTGAAAAATATAATCAACTTAGTTGCTTGTGATCCTGTTCTTCAAGTGAACTGTAGCTTAATCAAATGCCTTTGGTATTTATTCATGATGCCTTCTTAGTAATGTAAAGTGCAACCTGATCACGTCATATATCTCTACTAATTGTGAAAATAATTTTAAGAACACTTCTTGACAGGAAGACGAGAACTTCCAGCATCTTATGGCTATTTATCAAATAATAATAATAACAGTAGCCAATGTGTATGTGCTGGTCTAAACCAATGTTAGGCACAAAATGAGGATTATGTGGACAGTTGGTCCCTCAACTAACACAAGGGAGATTATCTAGAATGTTGTCGAGGATGACATCAATGTGGCTCGGCTAATATGTCACATGGAGACCATGCCTCGCACCAGAAAGTTATTGACTTGGTGAAGGAGTTGAGACCATGCTTGTAGACTCTTATGTACGACTCGATTATAAGTATTAATTTCTTATCACTTCCTTTTTTTTGCAGTCAAGTTTTGCAACTGGGCTTTGATGAGAAGTTCATCCATATATGGGAGTTCTACCTCATACACTTTGACGTTGGTTTCCAGTCACGAGCAGTTGGAGATTACAAATGGAAGTCATATACTTCCTCTGGTCTTGAGAAAAACCTTGCTGGTAGTTGTTTGGTGGTGCCCAATGCAGGCTAAAATTTGAGTTCATGTTGCTTATGTAATTATGTTAATCTTAGCCATAAGATAGAGAGAGATCAGTAGACAACACATCTTTGAGTAAGAAGTAATTTAGAACCTTTGTTGAACTGCACGTTGCAAACTTTCATCGTTTGAGAATGTAACTAACTTGGACTAGAGAATTGAACTTTCATCGTTTAAGAATGTAACTAACTTGGGCTAGAGAATTGATGGCCACATAATTATTTTACACAGACATACTGGACAAGTAACCAACATTGCCGAGCTTCAACATTTCGGTAAAATACTAAAATATCACATGGAAGATCGTCTAAAAGCGACCGGATTGGTATATCCTGATGTGTTTTATGCTGAACTTAAGAAAGTGTGAGTAAGCAAGAAAGCGTCCAAGAGATTAGTGCATCATCTCTTATGCAATTGCTACTGCAATTGTCTCCTTTCCAAGCGCTGGTATGATTTTTCTGGACAGCTTAGCGCCATCTTTCTTCTTATATTACTAGGATTTTATGTAGTTGTTTTTCCTCTAATAAGGTGTGTCATGCTTACTGTTGAATAGTTTCTGAAATATATAATTTTCAGCACGTTTTGTATCAGGTGATGACTTTGAATCTTCGCTTCTTACATCATATCATGCTTACTGTTGGATATGCAAATTAATAACTAAAAGTGCCATGACATTAGGCATTTCCTTCATTTTAAGTCTAAAATCTTGTGTATCCATTGTTAATTTAGTATGCTTTCTTCTCCTGAGGATATATTCATCTTAGTTAGGTGGTCTTTGTGTGGCTTGGGTCATCCTAATTTTTGTGTTAATTCATTTTTCAGTCTTTGCTAACTCCATGAAATAATTATTATTAATCTGCTCATGCCGATTTCCCTATATTGTACGGTTTGCCATTCTAGGATAGTAGCCTTTCCGCACGGCTAAGATGTTGAAACACGGTGTCATGCTTAACCCATATTTAATCTTTGTCGTAACTAAGCTTAGGGTAGAGAAAGGGTTGCTTGCATGCCATCCATGTCATAAAGAAAATGTTTAAATTCTCTCTCTCTCCTTTCATTACCATGAATCTACTGCTTTATTGATGTTCCACAAATATATACAATAGATATTGTTTGTTTGTAGTTCCACTCCTGGAGAAGCTGAGATAAACTAAGAAGAGGGGGGGCGGGGGGGCTTTCTAACCTTTCCTCCTTGCAGGGGTGCCCGTTATGACTCCCATGAGTGACTAAATAGCCTATGGCCATACTGTGGAGTTGTTCATCCAGTCGATTACTATTCTTTCTGGCATTTTTTTTATACAATATGATTTGGTGTGTGTTGCTTGAGATTCACATGTCATCCTCAAAACATAATTGATGGGTTCACAATTCTGCTTCTGTTTATTGAGAAGGGGTCGTCTTAGAGTATGAATTCAAAATATTATACATGTATGAATTTGTTTTTAATTCAAAATATTATACATCTTAGAGTAGGGAGGCGGATCTTCTTCCACCGATCTCCACCGGCCAGGACGTTGGTCCCCTCTCCCTCCGGCTGCTGCTCCGGCAGCAGGAGGGAGGGGGGACCCCGTTCATCCGCTCTGTAGTTAGGGTTTGGATTTGTAGGCCGTGGTGCGTCGTTGGGGTGGTGGGAGCGGCGCTCGGGCGAATAAATCTGCCTCAAATCCACTCCCACACTAGTGCTGCTCATCATGGCGGCGTCTCGTAGTTGATGGCATCGTGTGTTTGACGTTAGGGTTCATGGATGGTGTCGGTGAGGCGGCGGCGGTGACTTCATCAGGTGTGTTTCTCCTTCTGCTTTGTCCCCGTTGTTGCGGCGTTGTCGCCGACGTTATGATGGAGCATGGAGGCTTTGTCGTCCAGAAGTACGTGCAGACGGTTGTCTACGCAAGTGACAGCTGGAAGATGGTGCATCATGTGCTGGTTTTGTGGTTGAAGGCTGACAATTCTGGTTTCCTCCTCCGGCGTCATAGTCGTGCGGGGGTGTCAGTTCTGGAGTTCGATGGCGTGTCCGGGGACATGTTGCCCCGGTCTGATTCTTTCAACGGCAATGGTTTTGCTTCAAGCAAACTACTTTGGAGGTCCGTAAAGCTGTTGATCAGCGATGGAGCCGCGTCGAGCTCGGGTGAAGAGGTGATGTGTCTCCTTTTCCTTAGTGGAGAGGGACATGCGCTGGTTTTTTCGTAGGATTATTCTATCTTTTCAATCATGTAATGTCGATGTTTACGTGGCTTGTAACTGAATCTTTATTTTATTAATGAGACATGTATTATCTTGAAAAATAAAACGCATGGACCGGTGCGAGTGGCCTGCCCACGTTTTTTCACCACGTCCGTCTTTGTGGTAGGGAAGCCAGTCCATTCCATACGCCCGTTGCTCCAACTGCGGTGCGGTAACCATGATTCTGTTGGCCACTAATGACGACCGTCATCCCAAAGGGGCGGCCATGTGGGCCGATACCGTCGCTAATCCGGCCAGAGTGCTCTGGCTACTACTCCTACTAGCCTAGGCATGGCCAGACAGCAGCCGCCGCCCTATAGCCAGCTAAAGAAAAAAGAAAAAAAATGTTATCCGAAGCAATCCCATTCTCCTTAGCTCGTGTAGACATCGATGACCTTTCTGGTGAAGAAGAAGAAGACGGCCAGACGTTGGGTCTGGGTCACTGGATGGCAGACAGGACAGCCGTCGGATCGGAACCTCGACACGTTTTGCGCGTGCGTGAGTGGAAACTGGAAAGGAACGAGGAACGGGGAAGCAAGCAACGTAAGGAGACCCAGCTGGGCCCCTCCAGGCAGCTACAAAAACTCAACGCGGAGCGGGCAGCCCACCGAGCGAGCGAGAGAGAGCACAGAGGAGGAGAGGAGCAAAAGTTTGGTTTCGTCCCTGCCCCCGTCCCCCAGCGCCGCCGCCGCCCGTCAGCCATTGAAAGCCGAGTAGCGGCGGCGGCATCGCTTTTCCGCTCGCGACCGCCGCCGTCGACGCCGGTCTCTCTCGCGCCTTCATTATTGCAGGTACGTACCATCGCTCCATCGCCGCCATGGCCATGGTTGGTTGCGGGTTCTTCTGGCCGCATCTCTGCGCCGCTTCATTTGCTCCTCGTCTTCTTTTCTTTGGTCGGTGTCCATGAACTCGTCTATCTACTATCCATAGGATTTCGCGGTGCGTCCATTCCATTGCGTTGCGGAGTGGGCTCTAGGAGCAATCGCCATTCACCACTTCTTTTCGATTTAAATAAGGTCTAATGTAGGAGTATAATTTGCTTTCTCGAATCCAGTATCTCTCCAGACGACGACAAATTATAGTGCAGTCCCATGTTTCTTAACCTCGTCTGTTCGATTCTTGGAGGGATATATTCGCTTGCCAAAACTAGTCCACATCGCATTGCATGCCCCAGCCGTGTTAGTTTCCTTGTCTTGTGTGCTACTAGTAGTACTGTAGTAGACTTTAGTTGTTGCTTTGCAGTCCATTGTCATGTTTCAGGCCACTTAATATCACTGCAGTGCCAAGATGGGGGAATGAACCAAACCCAGCTTCCGATTAGTAGTTCTCTTTGCGGTACTTTTTTTTTTGTTGTTAAAAAAATCGCTGGAT
>LR738713.1:672527769-672540282 GCA_902687465.1 Secale cereale | reverse complement strand
TAGCCCCTCAAACTCTGAGAAGTCAAATGCCTTGGCTTCTTAGTAGAATCCAGCTAACACCAAATATTTGATTCTGGGTGGAATGAGTATTCACCATCTGCTTGCTTTGATACTTGCAATATTTAATTTTGTATTCATAGTCAGCGCTCATTTGATTGTAATATTATTTCCAAGATTAGCCGCAATTAGTGTCGATTACAAGATTAATTCTGTTTAATGTGATCGATGTCGTTTTCAAATTAAAACTACTGTAATTAGCATGTTTTTAAATCTTTAATGATGTGATGGATACTCGTTCTTTCTGGTTTAGAGGGCTTATCTCAGTTTTTTTTTTTTGTCGATTTAAAGGGCTCGTCTCGTATTGAAATACCGAGGCCTTAAATCTTTGCATGCAAGAATTTAAAAGAACTGGTCAATGCATGTAATGGTCCTACTCGTCTAGTGATCAATCATGCATGCATTACAATTAATCTAAATTAATGCATGGTTTTAAGTTGAGTAGTTTTCTAAAATACTCCCTCCGTTTCTTTTTAGTCTGCATATAAGATTTGGTCAAAGTCAAGCAATGCAAAGTTTGACCAAATATATATCAAAAGATATCAACATTTACAATACTACACCTATATGCTATGAAAATTAACATCATGATGCATATAGTAATATTGTTTTCATATTATGAATGTTGATATTTTGTTCTATAAAGTTAGTCAAAATTTATGAAGTTTGACTTTGACCAAATCTTATATGCGGACTAAAAAGAACCGGAGGGAGTACGAGATACATTTCTTCGCTTACCATCTGTCTTGGTTGATAAGATCTTAATTTCAAGACCTGTAAGCTGGAAAGAAAAGAGTACATCACTAGAGGATCGTGAGGTGTTGGATATACGCGGTTGAATGGGTCAGATCATTAATTAGATTCACCAAACGTGTGCTTTTATAAGTGAGGATTGGCAGTAGATAATAGATGACCAGACTCACCCGGTGAGGATTTTTTTTATGGGAAATCTTCCTATCTATTCATATTCAACCATGATAGTACAACGAATACCAGAAATAATAAAATTTACATTCAGATCCATGGACCACCTAGCAATGACTACAAGCACTGAAGCGAGCCGAAGGCGCGCCGTCGTCATCGCCCCTCGATCGTTGGAGTCGGGCACAACTTGTTGTAGTAGACAGTCGAAAAGTAATCGTGCTAAGGCCTCATAGGACCAATGCACCAGAACAGCAACCGTCGTAGATGAAGAATAACGTAGATCGGAAGGATCCAATCCGAAAACACACCAACGTAGACGAACACCAACGTGATCCGAGCAAATCCATCAAAGATAGATTCGCCGGAGACGCACCTCCACACACCCACCAACAATGCTAGACGTACCGCTGGAACGGGGGCTAGGTGGGGAGACCTTTATTTCATCTTCGGGGAGCCGCAACCGTTTCGCCTTCCTGAGCAAAATACAAACCCTAACAAAACTGAAAGAAACGACAAAAAACGAAGCCCTCCTACCGGCCCTGGGCAGGATCCGCCGCGCCTCCATGGCCCTAGGGCCACCGGAGACGAGGCAGGCCCGCGGATGCATTCCTGGATTCCTGGACAGAAAATTCTCGGGCGAGTGCAACTCTTTGAAAACACCTGTCCACCGGGCCTTCCAGTTATTCCTAGCATTTGGCTCCTTTTCCCACTTCCAGTGAGGAGTGAGGCCATACCATCTCCCTCCCTGCGACACTAAGACTAGTCATAGTGGGGAGTAACTTACACTAGTAACATACACGTATTACTAGACTATGTTACTACCTCCATAGTGGGTAGAAACATAGATGTGGTGTCATGCAAGAGTTCATTTATTAGTCTATAGACTCAATTTGCATTGGTATGTGTGATGTTACAGTAACATAGCTAGTTACCACAAGCACTTCTCTCCTCATTAATTACATGCCACATAAGCAAAACTGTGTTGGGATGTGTGATGTTACTAGCTATGTTACTCCCACTATGGCCAGCCTAATACGTACAATTGAGTACTAGGAAGTACTACCTCCGTCCTCGTTCTGGTTTATTGATCCCCTTAGTATTTTGTGCCAAACTTTGACCTTAGATTTAACTAACAAAATCTTAATGCATGTAATAACTAAAATAATATCACTAAAAACTATGTTCGAATACGAATCCAGAGATATAGTTTTTACTGACATTTATTATTATTTATTTAGTCAAATGTATGATCAAATTTGACACAAAATACTACGGGAACTAATAAACCAGGACGACGGAAGAAGAAAAAAAAGACTGAGCCGCGACCGAAAGCTGGCTCAACAAATCCAACAAATGTACGTGATCCCATATTCACATCCGCATGCAGCGGGGTGGTGGTGGTACGCTACGCGGGATGCGACGACCGGCACGTTGACGTAAGCTGCTTTCCTTCATCTTTCTTGCCGCTGATCATCATGACCACGTTTGCCACCGCTACTACCGGTGTATATAGAGTCCAAACAAACCAATCCTTTCACGGCGGCGACGGACGGGGTGGGCCCGGGGCGCGGCCGATCCGTCCAAAGTGCTCCGCGCTGAAAAGCCCTAGCTAGGCAGCTAGCTAGCTACAGCCGTTGTAGTCGGTCATCACGATGGATAGATCCAAAGAAAAAGATCGCGCATGCACCAAACAACGTACTCATTCGGATCCGGGTCGTTGGTTGTATGGATGGATGACAGCCACCGGAGGCCGTCGGCCACGCTGCCACGCTGCCGTGCACGTGAAGAGAAAGAGCTGCCGGTCCAATCCAGTTATCCAACGAAATCCTCCCCCGGAGGCCCTGGGCCGTGGGCCCGGCCAGGTGGGAAAACGGGACGGGAAAAGGCCCGACGCGGAACCGACAGCGGGACGAGAGAGAAAGGCGGAGTGCGATTTGAGTTGAGTCTCCCCCTCCATCCCCTCCCAAACCCAACCCAAAGCAAAGCAAGCGCGGCACAACCCCCAACCCCCTACCGTAGCCCAGCCCCAGCCGACCGCCACCGAGCTGCCCACGCGGCGCGTGCCCGCCATTAAAGAAGGCCGGGCAAGCGCGACTCCGCCTCTCCTCTCTGTCGTCTACTACAACTCGCTTCGCCCGCCGGCCGCCGCCGCCTATCCGGCCGGCCCGCCCACCCATGCAGGTATTATTAACCCCGCCGCCGCCCCATTATTGCTGCGCCATCCGCCACTCCATTCCTCCTCCCCTGCCTTGCCCCCTCCATCCTCCCGCCGCTCCCCGCTCGGCCTTGTCCATCGCATCGATCGACTGATCCGGCACCGGTATGAACTTCTTCGCTTTCCTGCATATCCATTGCTAGCTATTGCAATTCCCTTTCGAGGAGCAATCAAGAATCGTTTCTTGAGGCCTCGGGTTTCTGCGCGCCCGAATCCAGCATCTCTCTCTCTCTCTCTTCCCGTACGTCTGGGCGCGGGGCGGGACCATGAGAAATTGACGAGAAAGTGCGAATGCATCTCTACCGTGTACTCCCGGATGTATCTAGATGTATTTTAGTTTTAGATGCATCCATTTGTATCTATTTTCACGACAAGTATTTTCGGACGGAGGGAGTATTTCTTTTATCTCGTTATTATCATCATAGTTCGATTCCTGCACGAATAGATTCCATGTCGTAAGCTGCACCTTTCCATTGGTTTTCCTCTTTCTGCACCTTTCCATTGGTTTCCAGGCTTCTCTTGAGTCTCAAACACTAATTCATCGCAATGCCAATTGCCAAGGAATAAACATCAGCTGCTGAATTATTCTATCCCAGTTTGCGGATTCTCTTCTCGCTGAGGTGGGGTTAAGCTACACAGCCTCCGAATAAAGTCAAATGTCTTGGCTTGGCTTGTTGTTATCCGGTTATTAACCTAATAATGTATAATGTTTCATTCTTGGGGAGATGGGTACACTTGGTCGTTCTTTCAGAATGAGCCGGTGTGATACCAGTTGAGCTATTTTCATTTCATATTGAAAGTCAGCTCTCGTCTTATTTGTACACTTGGTGCACACTTGTTGGTCTGTTTCTTTTTATTTTTATTTGAACAAGTCTGTATCTGTCTTTTCGCTACTCCTAATTCACATATATCATCGCATCTCAATATCTGTCACAGACTCTCAGTTAAAGCATGCAAGTCTGTTTTTTGATTATAAGTATATATATTATTCCTCAAGAGAGTGTGATTCCTTGTTTAAATTGGTTACTTAGTTTGTGCAAACCTGTGTTAGTTTGCGTAAAATAATCTGAGCGTGGTCTGTAAACGAAGCGAAAGACTGTTTTCTAAAATTTGGTTAAATTGATTCAAGACCCATATTCATATTAAATGGTTACTGCATATAAAGAGTACGCCTGAAACATCCTTTCTTGGTTTACAGAGATGATAACGCAACCAGGATTTATGTTACTGGATTGCAAAAGTTTAAATGTCCAATGAATTATTGGAATTTCAGTATGGAGTTTGACGACATTTGTTAACATAAAGTTATGTCCAAATTGGAATTTTCATCTGGTAACACTAACTCTGGTTACCGAAAAATTCCGACTGTTAACAAAAACCCTGATTGCAATTACAATCATATTGAGTATACAGTAGTGCGCTTTACGTTGTGCATCAACTCTTTTAACTTTCCAACATAGTTTCCTCACTGATGCTTGGCTCTACCTATTTTTTCAGGCTTTTTGGTGAGAAAGATGAAGTTTGGTTCAATATATGAGGAATACCTCAGGGCAGAGCAGGACAAATATCTTGCTAAATGCTCCCATGTAGAGTACAAACGCCTCAAGAAGGTATTGAAGCGATGCCGACTTGATCGCTCATTGCAAGCAGATGACACCAACGGTGATCATCAGCAGGAGGACAGGAGCGATGAATCTTCAGATGCTTGTGACTGCAATTCTTGCACATGTATGCTCAGACTCTAGTGGTTACCCATTATCCCATCTTTCCCTTTTGTATGAAGTCCTATCCAATATGTAAATTTGACTTAAAACTCAGAAAATTGTAGGGCAGTCACATCTTCTGATAATAATAAAAGTATTTTGCATACACCAAAAGTTGTTAAGCTTACTATCTGTTATACTCTGCTTTAGAAGCACCCAAAAGGATTCCGACAGTCAGTCTTCCCTTTTTATAAAAGATTAGGGTGGTCTAATTTCCATTTGTACAGTCTGGTGCTCTGGTTTTCTGCCATTCTTCTTTTCTGTGTAAGGGAGAATCTAATTTCGCTTTGTAGAATATTTGGTTCCCTGTTTATCAGGTCCAGTTGATAGCTGTGAGTATTATTGGTTTTAGTAGTGGTTTTAGTATTGGTGATTTACATTTACAGCCAGAACAGTTATCTTTGTTTTCTTCGATTTGGTTGATATTATGCTTACTATTCTTGTAATATTTTTTCCTACTGAGTCTATTGCTTGTGCTGCTGGTATCCTGACTTGTGATATCTTCTTGTCCAGTGTGTGATCAGATGTTCTTTACAGAACTCACCAAGGAGGCTTCAGATATAGCTGGCTATTTCAGCTCTAGAGTACAGCATCTTCTAAATCTTCATGTCCCTTCAGGATTGCAACGGTATATATGGCGCGTACGTCAATGCTTCATAGATGATCAACAAATCATGGTTCAAGAAGGCAGGCTGCTAGTCAATTATGTGACCATGAATGCTATTGCCATTCGCAAAATTCTCAAGAAATATGACAAAGTAATTTGTTCGTCTCTCAACTGCCATTATGCATCTTCAGGGTTTTCCTGCTAAATACGTTGTTGATTTTGCAGGTACATGGTTCTGTCAGCGGTAGAGATTTCAAGAGCAAGATGCAAACTGAGCACACTGAGCTGCTGCAGTCACCTTGGCTGATCGAGCTGGGTGCTTTCCATCTGAACTGTGATAGTTCAGATATTGATGAACCCATAGGGTTCTTCAAGAACGGATTCTTCAAGAACTTTTCCTGTGACTTGGCAGGAACACAGCCAGTAATGACAATGGCCATTTCTGAAACTATCAAGTATGACTACGGTCTAACTTGTCCAATTTGCTTGGTGAGTTTTTGTTTTCTTAAATTTCTTTATATCTCCTTATTATATACTTTATTGATCTTGGTCCTAAGTATGAAAAGGGCAACTGCTAACCTACTGGTTTGCATTAACAAACATTACCTCTTTTAAGCTGCTTGCACAAGCAGTACATAACACTTGTATTGGCATCGCTACAATATAAGTTCTTGTTTTGTGTAGCCCTCGGCATCCATAAATTGTTGAAATATGATTTTCCACATGCCCATTGCAGCACGAACAGCATTTCTTTATTAATGACTTGACATAAAAACTTGTGATTTTTGGCGTTTGCGCAGGACACCTTGTTCAATCCATACGCGCTTAGCTGCGGCCACCTCTTCTGCAAAGGCTGTGCGTGTGGTGCTGCGTCTGTGTACCTCTTCCAGGGCGTTAGGAGCGCCCCTCCAGAGGCCAAGTGTCCTGTGTGCCGAGAGGTATGCGAGCAAACCTATGTGCTTTTTATGTACCACCATTTTGCAGCTCTTATGTATCATATCACTGCAACTGCGCTGTGAACAAGAATGCCGTATTGCTTACGTTAATTTCCATGGCAATGATGGTTTGTGCGCCTTGCATATTTGCTCATGCCGACCAGTATGAGTGAACTTGCAACCTGACAGTCCAGACTGATTTGTTTTATATGCTTCAGGTCGGTGTCTTTGCCCATGCCGTGCATATGAACGAGCTCGACTTGCTCATCAAAACCAGGTAAACTCAAACCTAACCATCATCTCTCTCTTGCACACCAAGAGTTGAGGAAAAGAAACCCACCTTGTTCTGTGTCTGATTTGCATCTACTGCTTGATCAGGTGCAAAGATTACTGGAGATGCAGACTACGCGAGGAGCGGACCGAGATGGTGAAGCAATCCAAGGAATACTGGGAGTCCCAGACAATGCTGTCGATGGGCATCTGAAGCCCAGCATTACCCCATTCATTGCTTACATTGGTGACCGGTCGTCAATAACTATCCAGCAGCGCTTCAAGCCTCGGGCGTGAAGATTTCTCAGACCTAAGCAGATTGATCCATTGACTGCTACTCTGCTACTGAATGTTACTGTACCAGCCAAGCAAGAAGATGGACCCAAAGATAGCAGAGGCTGACATAACCGGGGAAGGGGAGGGGAGGGCTTCCGGGGAAGCATGTTCCCTTTGCCTTTTTTATGTTGCTGTCCACCCCGTCAGATCCAACCAATTCCTTTGTTTCTTCCGTTCTGCTGTGGTAGTTTGGAATGGTTGTGCTCACTGCTCACTTTAGCTACTACTTTTTCCTGCCTGTCTACTGTTGTTCTCTATGCTTTCCAACACGAAATTCCTGCCAAGAAAACAACAGCTCGAATTATATGCAATCCCCTGCTGGCTGACTGCTTGCCTGTGTTGATTTCCAACTTGTCTGTTCGGAATGTTCGAAATGTCACCAAAGTATGCACTATCAAACATCTGCTCTGCGAATGTTCAGAGGGCCTGGAAGTCCTCAGAAGGAGCAAAGCTTTCTTGGCGAAAAGACATAACATGATACTCACTCTGTTATTATTTACTCCGCATAGCTTTGATTGACCAAGTTTGAAGAAAATGATATGACCATTTACAGTAACAAATTTATATGATGTGAAAATATACAATGATGAATCAAATGATACATATTAGCTGGTGTATATGTTACAATATTTTTCTACAAATTTGTTGAAAGTATATAAATTTTGACTTTAGACAAACCTAATATGCGGAGTAAATAAGAAACGTAGGGAGTACACAACAGTTGTGCAACAACGCAAATTCACTGCATCAACCATGCAAACAGATTCTGTACAGGCAAAAAAAAAACACATCAGGAAAGGCATAACATGAACACATAACAGTTGTGCCACAACGCAAAGTTCACCGAATCAACCACGCCAACAGATTCTGTACTGACAAAAAAGACACATCAGATACAGTTTGCACAAATGTGCAGCTAATTTCCTTGAGATCAACTCATCAGCCATCAATCTGGAAGCAACCAAAACAACCAGCAGTCACCGCGCGTCCACACGCGCACTATACAAGCATATAGCCTTTGCTGGTGAGAAATATAAGCAAAAGCGACCCCCCAAAAACCCACATTGACAATTTCTGGATCATCGCACAAGGATCCCCATCCCGCCCTGGGGCCAAAGAGAAATCAACAACTAATAAAGAATTAAAACAACACCATTTCCGCCCAACCTCCGAATAAGAAAATGCAATTTGATGCAGACTTCCCAACCAACGGCTATGTTATTTACATTAGGCAGCAGCAGCTTCTTCAGACAGGCTTTACTTTCTTCTCATGAGAGTCTTCTGAATCCGAGGGCACTTGTCCAGGAGTATGAGCAAACCCACATTGTTGCTTGATAATCCAAATGTATACCTATCCACAAAGTAGATGGGCAGTCCATATCAGGAGGCTTTATAGATAGAATAAACATGAATCATGAACTAAATTCCCACGGAAGGGTCTCATACCTGCTTTGTGATGGCTTCTTTTTTCGAGAGCAAAATAATGCAATGGCCCACTGCAAAAGATGATGATGACAAACATTAAGCTAAGGCAAGAAAGCTTTATTGTCCTCAAGAATAGTGGAAATAAAGTGTAAGCATATGGTGACTTAAACAAGGTGCGTTTATCTCAGGGTCCAACATAGCAATATAGTAAGACAGAACAGAACCACACTAGGTGAAGTAAGAAGGCACGTACATTGCTGCTGCGATTGAACACCAAAAATAATCCTTATATACCAACCATACAACCCAGAGGTTCTACATTACTATCCTATTTTGGCTTCGTTCTGATGTTAATTGCACCCAAATGTTCAGAAGTTATCAGAGTTAATCATTTACCAACAGCATGATTTTGCAAAATTTTATCTCATTTAAAAAATAAATAACTAGAACTAGATCTTAGAGGACATCAGCAAAAACAGGTAGGACTCACACGGGATAGAAACAGATTTTGCTGCCTGGCTTGCCCCCCCTCCCTCCCTCCGTGTGGCACACCTTCACCACTGATGCCTCATTAAATACGCGCGTACGTGCATTGGCCATTGCTGATGGCACAGGGGAAGGTGAAGCGTTCACATGGTGGATCGGATGACAGTGGCCATGAGATGACACCTTTCTGTGTGACCACCACCGCCAATCCACCACATCCCTGGCAGGCCTTTCTCATCACACCACCGCCTACCCGCCGAATTCGACAGATGCTAGGGCAGCAGCGAGCAAGCAGGGGAACCAGCAAACATACACGAGGATACATCTGTAGATTAGGAGCAGTTTCGATTCGGGCTGGCCCTACAAAAACAGGGTGAGCCAATATTTTGGCGAGAGAATCCACTGCCTCCGTTTCACCAGCAAGCGGACGTGAAATCTGAACTGCGGACCAAAATATTGGCATGGCTCCAAAGATTTGGCCTCCATCCAATCGGGCTAAAATCCTACTGGTCAATGCCAAATTTTTGGCGGGGTGACTCCTGGCTACCATCCAAACAGCCCCTTAGTGTTCCCTCAAAGCTTGTAAATAGGAGATACAAAAAAGTCTTAGTTCCACCGACACGTACTCAATAACACAAAGGTTATATACTCCTATATCCAATTTTGGCTCCGTCCTAATTTGGAAGTTTGAAAATAGTTGCACAGAACTAAGTAGTGACTACTGACTAGTGGGCGGAATTAATCAATTGCCAAAACTCTGCATTTGCTATATTTTCAGTCTCCTATATTAATTAGAACTAGGTCTTATACAGGACAGTACCAAAATCAGCTTGAACCAAGGCTAGGACATGACGTTAATTGAAACAAATTACGCGGCAAACATTCAGCATCGTTCAAAACTTCTAGGGCAAAACCCATGCAAGGTTAATGATATTATTATTTTTATATTTGAATCTTGCAAGATCAACGAATTTGCACAGATGCTCCACATCAAATTTTTAACGAACCACCAATGCTTCAGTTCCATAAATTTTCTAATGCAACCTATCAGACTAAAGCAAAGCCAATTTGTAAAGGTAACAACTGAGAAATGCATTCAATGCCACGATAAGTGTCATATCAGTATAGAAGATCACCATACCTTAAACAACATGGGCTTGGAGAATGTCCTGGCGAGTGCTGTCTTCTTGTCTTCCCTGACCGTTGTATCTGCGACCCCCACAGCTTGCTTTCTGGGCAAATGGTGGGCAACTGGAACGAACCCAACCCCAGTGCCAACTGGAGCGGCGTCTTTGGCTAGCTGTTGCGCTATCTCTCGAAGAAGCATAAGCTGAGCCTTCTCAGTGCGCATTCCCAGCAGAGCCTGGCGCATCGATTCCCGGTCAGCCTCCAGCGCCTCCAGCCTCATGTATAGCGTCTTAATGTCTGGCTCGAGCGCCTCATCTTCGTACGTGTCCAGGACCCTGGCGGTAGGAGCTGCCGCGCCTTGATGCACCTTGTCGATCATGTAGACCCTGTCGCTCCCACTGCCAGAAGAATTGTCGTCACTTCCCCCTTCTTCGACGCCATATCCAGCAATGGGAGACTCTGGCAACTCATCATCATCATCACAGAGGTGGCTCCTTTGTTGTACAGTCTCCTCATGTAACACGTCGTCAGCAGAAAATCCGCTTGTTTCCTGCCCAGCCGGGTCCAGCAATGGCTCATCTGCATACAGGTGGGCGCCCTCCTCTTCCTCTTCGTCCAGGGACGGTTGACCTAGTACATCCCCATCCTGGCCGTGCTCGAGGAGGCAGATCCGGCGCTCCAGATCCGCGCCCACGGCGTCCTCCTCGCTCCCCTCCAGGCCGTCGTCGTAGTAGTACTCCCCGTTGTAGCAGCGGAGCTCGGGGTAGTAGTCGGCGTCCTCGCCCTCGCCCTCGCCCTCGAGGAAACCGTCGCCGCCCCCATGGCCCCGGCCCTCGGCCTCGTCGTGGCCGTCGGGGAGCGGGATGCCGAGGCGGAGGCAGGTCTGCTGGTAGGCGTGGAGCCTGGAGCGGACGCGCGCGAGGTGGCGCGCGCGGCGGGCGACGAGGTCGCGGAGGTGGTCGATCTCGGCGGCGTCGAGCGCCATCTTCTCGTCGGCGAAGCGGCGGAACTGGCGCAGCTCCATCTGCACCTCGGCCTTGTCCCGCTGCAGGCGCAGCATCATGGCCATGGCCTCGCTGGCGGCGCTGGCCGCGGCGAGGCGCTCCTCCTCCACCTCGCCCCGCAGCGCCGCCGCGGTGGCCTGCGCCGCCGCCAGGGCCTCCCGCAGCGCGGCCGTCTCCTCCTCCGCCTCCACCCGCGCCATCCCGGCCCCCGCCCCCTCGTCCTCCCCGCCCCCGCCCCTCTTCTCGTCGCCCAGCTTCCGCTTCACGGAGCGCCGCCACCGGACCGCCGCGGACGGCGAGGAGCAGCACGGGCCGGCGGCGGCCGAGTCGTGGTCGTGGTCGCGGTCGTCGTCGTCCATGATGGCGGCGGCGGCGGCGACCGGGCGGGCAGGGCGCGAGGGTTTGGGGGCGGGGGAGCAAATCGCAGGCAGTCCTCTCTTCTCTTCCTCTCTTGGCTTTGGATTTGTGTCGTTGTGTTTCGATTGGGGGAAGGGAAGGGAATCGGCGACGGTGCGTTTGGTGGTGCGTGGCGTTTCGTGTTCTTTTTTGTGCGCCTGCGGTGCGGCGTGTGGGTCTCAAGGGGGAGACAACGGAAGGAGATTGCGACCAGAAGAGGATATTACTATTTGGAAAATTCAAATGCTCCGAGTGAATAACCCTTTTTCTTGGGCAAAACTCTTAAACTGAATGTTCGTCTTGTCCTACATAGAGTAGTAAGTACTTTGCACTTGCCAAATGGAGCAAAAAGGGTTTCTTCGGCAGGAAGAATTTCCTGCCTACATACGGATTCATCTTGTGGTGTAGTACTACCTAAAAGGCTAAGTTTATCACAATCGTTAATGGGCTACCACACCTCTCTTTTGCCGCTCATTCACCACCTCCTCCCTAAAAACACCCATTCACCTCGCCTCCCCAAAACAACACTCATTTACCAACTGCTATCACACACGTGCAACTGAATTGGCGGGAAGGCCGCCATGGGGACCAGGGAGGTGAATGACCTCCCCACACCCCTTGCTCATCCTCCCCACAACCTCTCGCCGCTTCCCGCTCGCAACGTCATCCCGACACAATCCCAACTCCTATGTGGTCACCACCACCAAAGATGATGTTGACGTCGCCACCACCGCCCCCTCATCCACATCACCGCACCTCTTCTCCTCATACAACTTCCGCTTCATGGAGTATCGCAAACGGTGAGGAGGAGCACGAGCATGGGCCGGAACCGGCCGTGGATGCACCGGCCAAGTCGTGGACATCGTCCTCCATAACGACAACGACCGGGCGCGAGGGTTTTGGGATGGTCGTCAGGACGTCACCACAACCGTTAATATGCTCCCACACCTCGCTTTCGGCACCCATT
>LR738713.1:672507655-672527513 GCA_902687465.1 Secale cereale | reverse complement strand
GCACCACTTCCTCGTTCCTGCTACACGAATGGAGTCCCCCCCCCCCAATATCCATTCCCGTCCTCCCCACAAACTCTCGCCGCTTCCTGCTCGCAACGTCATGGCAACATGTAGTCCCGGTTCATGTGTGGTTAGCACCACCAAAGATGATATGTTGGCATCACCACAACCGTGAATGGGCTCCCACACCTTTCTTTTCGACGCCCTTCACGTTCTCAATGATGAATGCGATCCACAAGATAGAAGAAATAAATGGTGAGCATTCTAGAGTGTCTAAAAGATAGTGCACTCTAAAGGCATCAAAACTGGTTTTAGGGGACGACTCTCCAAAACTATTATTATAGAGGTTTCCCATTCACAGAGTCTTCTAGAGTTGTTCTAACTATCACTTGAAAATGTGAAAAAGAAGAAGATTTATGTTTTTGACAATGGATGTAAAGGGATATAAGATCCAATTAACTGACTGTTGGCAATAATTTTTTCACGATTGTATGTTTGAACAAGGGTCATATATGTGCCAAATAATAGTCATCTCCTTGTAGAGGAACATACGATGCATCCAAGGTTCAACAAGGATGATAGAGGTGGTTGTAGCATACGTCATAGTAACAAGAAGAGAAAAGATTGCCGAGTGGGCATGAACAGTGAAAGGCTGTGAGAGATGAAAATATCAAGGACCTCATTAGACAAGGTGAGGATGGTGAAACATGAATGTATAGCTTGTTGTTGGTAATCAATCAAGCTCGGGTGGCCGAGCTAGTGGTGCATGAAGCATGAGCGTTCTCGAGGCTTGTCCACCGCAAAATAAGATACAATAAGCACATTATGCCATGTACAAGGAGGTGCTTTGTGAAAACGAGTTGGTTTTTCCTTGGCATCGGTGCTTAAAGAAAAAAAAACGGTTTATTTCAAAAAAGCACCTCTCTCAACACCATGCATTGTACATGGTCTTAGAGGTTAGAAATGGATATGATATGTGAAAGATCAGTTTAGAACCCACTCTTCTTTTACCCCATGTAAAAAAAGTTTTAATGTTTTATTTTACAATAACCATTATGTTTTACCTTTCCTTCTAATGATATGGAAATCGGCATGGTCATGATTGAATTTGTGGATAAGTTTTGGACCGATATGTGATTTGACATTGTGTCTTCCCTAGAAGACGATTTTGTAAGAGATATTATGTCTGAAAGAGATATTGTTTTTGAAACAGTCCATAGAAGGCGATGTCCTTGAGATATTTTGTAATGCCCCGGATGTAATACTTTCCCTTTTGGGTATATAATATATCTCCGGCTTCATCTATTTCCATTCCGGGTTCTTTGTCTTTCGGGTTTTCGTCGTTTTGTTGTGTGAGTGTGTGGCATTCATTCATATCATGTAGACATGTGCATCGCATTGCATTTGTGTTGTCGGTTGCATCCGGTTCCGCGTGTTTCTTCCCGTTGTCCGTTTCGCGTTCCGGAGCTCCCTCACATGTCTGTGACGTCCCGTAGGCCTACTTTGTTGTTCGGGCGTGTAACGTTACCGGTGTGCCGCGAGGTTGTTGTCTGTGTTGTTGTTTTGTTGTGTGCAACCCGCCTCTCAAATCTCGTCTCGTTTGGACTCCGTTGACTTTCCCATCCGTTGTTCGTGTGGGTCCAAAGTGCCTTCACTTCGTGTCCCGGAAACACCCCTACTGCAGTCTTTTATCTCCTTCTAGGCCTTTAAATCTATCCCCGCGATCGGATCCGTCGGATCACGATCGGAGGGCTCCTAGCGCCCCCAAATCTCCAAACCCTAGCAAAAACTGCTATATTTAGGCCCCCCTATGTTCATTTTTGGCATCCTACCTCCTTCCCCTACCTCTAGATCCCCTTCCTTTTTTTTTCTTTCCCCAGATCCAGTTCCCAGAAATCCTTCTGGAGTCTCCAGCCGCCGCCGTCCTGTCGATCGGATCGAGGGCAGCCGCTTCGGCCAGGTCAACGCGACCGAGCGAGCGCCTCGCCCCCCCCGCTCGATCTGGTCCGAGCGACCAGATCCCGTCGCCTCTCGCCCGATCACTTGGGCCGTAGGGCAGGACCACATCGCCGCCTCCTTCGTCGCTTCGTCGCTCCGCGCCAGGCCTCCCTCGCTAGCTCGCCTCCCGCGCTGGGCCCGAAGGCCCAGCTTCTTCGCCACCGAGTCGCCTCCGCTGGCCGGGCCTCCCTCGTCCCGCCGCGACCGCCAGGCGCCGGGCCGCGCGCGCGCCACCGCGGGCCGCCGCCCCTCCCTCAGCTGCGGGCCGCCGCGCCGCAGGTTCCCGCGCGGGCCGCCGCCTCCTTGCCAGCCTCTCGGGCCAGGCCCGACCGCACCACCTCCTCGTGTGGGCCGCCGCCGCCAGGCCAGCGCCGGCTCCCTCGCCCGAGGCCCGTAGGCCTCCCACCGACGCCGGGCCTCCAGTTCCAGGCCGCGCCGCCTCCGCGGGCTTTCTCCACCGGATCGGCCCGTCTCCCTTTTTTTTTCCTGATCCAGATCCAGATCTGAGGTTGACTCCCCACTCCTAAGTCCCTGTTGATTTTGATCTGTGATGCTATGTTTGAACTGCCCTAACTTTTTGCCTGTTGCTCCGATTCGCGCGTGTAGCATGTCCAGACGTTCGTGGGATCGTGCTCTACGTTTTACCTGTTGTTGTCATGCATGTTAGAGATCATCTAGGTGCTTGTTTTGCTGTTGCAAGAGTGCATCATGATATAAACTGCTGCTATGTGTTATTTTTATGCCACCTTTGCCATGTGATATCTTTTAGCTCGTTTGTCCGAATGATGCAAATGACATGTTCACGTGTTCGTCTTGCCATGCTCTATGTGTTGTATGTGATAGGTTGCATGATAGAATTATTATTGCCTTGTTATCATCGTTGCAAAGTGCCATGTGGCTGTGATGTGTTTTCACTTGTTATGAAATGTCATCTTGTTGAGCTCGTTGCTATCGTTGTGTTTACCTACTTGAAGCATGCTTGTGTGTTTCGGGATCACCTTCATGTGTACTTTGATGAGGTGCTTGCCTCTTGCCATGTTTAGTTTCGAGGTGACTTAAACATGCTCTTTTATATGCTATGATGATATTGCTGTTTTAGGACTTAGTGGTTTTTCACTAAGTCTGAAATCAGTAACGTTCCGATGCCATGTTCGTGTGATGTTCTAGGACAAAGCATGTTAGTTTTGGAGTGGATCTTGATTGTTCCTTGTAGTATATATTGTTGTCTTTCCATTCATGTCCTCACATGTCTATTTAAGTGGCTGTAGCATGTTTATCTTTTGCTCTAAAGTTTCAATAAAATTCTGCTGCCAGAATTTTATTGTCAAGTTCAATATGTCCAAGATCATTGCTATTGATCCGTGGCTCCGTTGGGGGTGCACCTTGGACTTAGTTGCTGTAGTATATGTCTAGTTTGTGTTCATGTCCTTTGCCATGTTTTTTGGGTGCTGTAGCTCAATTATTTTGAGCTCCGAAGATGCTATGATGCTGTAATTTTCAGCTTTCGCTCAAATCTTGTTTCGGGCATAACTTTTAGCCCGTAACTCCGATTTCAGCGAATCTTATATCAAACTTGATTGATTTTCTGTGTAGATTAATAATATCAGATTGTTATCTTGTTTTGAGGTGTTTTGCTTGAGTGATGTTTTACGTGCTCCATGTGCATCCTTAGTGCATCCATCATGCATTCATGTTTTTCGAGTGCGCATTGCATCTTGTTGATTGGTGCTTGGTGTGATTGTTTTGTTTAGAGCCGGGAGCTGAGTCCGAGTTCGAGGTTGAGCACGAGGTTTCCAACGAGGTTGAGCACGAGGACCCTTCTTACGATCCGAACGACTTCTCTTCAGGCAAGATGACCGAACCCCGATAACATTACTATCTTTGCCTATTGCTAGTAGTCTCGATCTATAGTTTTGCCTCGATGCCCATGATCTTCTTGTCAGCCTCCTACTTGTAAACCAATTGCCATGTTTAACCAACCTACCTATGCAAACCGTTGCTTGGCTAAGTACGCTTCGCTCAGCCCTTCTTATAGCATTGCTAGTTGCAGGTGAAGATCGAAGATGCTTGCTTCATGTTGAAGTTTGGTTGGGTTATATCACACTATATAAATGCTTTAACTGAAATCATCTATATATTGGCAAGGGTGGAAGGCTAAGCCTTTTGCTTGGTGATTTGTTCCACTCATGCCGTTAGGAACCGTATAAACCGGTGTTATGTTCCTTGATTATGCGTTCCTAACACGGTTGGGGTGTATGGGACCCCCTCGATAAACCGCTAAGTGCTAAGTCTTTTCCAGCAAGTCCCAACATTGGTACTATTCGCCTAACACAACTAAAACTTTCCGAGGGAGTAATTAACCCGAGGCTTAATTAATTCAACCCCCCCGGGCCAGTGCTCGATTTGAGTGTTGGTCCAAACTAGAGTCGTGTGCGGGGCCCCCCTTGGCAACTTGGGTATTTCGGCCACTGTACGCTGTGCTCATCCGGTCGTGGCCTGAGACTAGATACGCGCGGCTACTATCAGGGTGTCGGCACGCCGGGAGGATTTGCTGGATTAGCCTTACCTTAGCTCGGTATATCTTGAGCACGGGATTCCGAGGATACTCGGGTCTTCCCACTTTGGAGTTGCGACTCCGCGGATCGTGGGCTTGTAATGGGTCAAGTTGGAACACCCCTGCAGGGTTTTGAACTTTCGAAAGCCGTGCCCGCGGTTATGTGGCAGATGGGAGCTTGTTAATTCCGGTTGTAGATAACTTGACACAATGTTACTAATACACTACCAGCGTGTGTTCCGTGACTGTCAATTTCCGAATAGGGATTCGGGAGTTGAACACGGAGGGGTTATGCTTGTGGAGCTTGTAGCTAGGATCACTTCGTGATCACTTCTCGCCGAGGCTTTCTCTTCTCGCTCTCACTCACGTAAGCTAGATGCTAGTTGCTGCTGCAGACACTTATTCTTTTCTTCAGCCTTTTCCTCACCCAAAGGCTTAAATAGTTCTGTTACCCGGGAACGGGATTGCTGAGTCCTCTGTGGCTCACAGTTACTTCACACACCAGATGCAGGTCCAGCTGTGAGCTATCCAGGTGATGGCACCGAGCTGGATTGGGAGTACGACGAGGAGCGTAGTCGGTACTATGTGCGATACCCGGATGATCAGTAGTGGAGACTCTTACTAGGATTCGATCCGCCTGTGGTTTATTTATCTAAGTTTGGTACTTTGACACTTGGCTTTTGCCCTTAGAGGGTTGTGATGTTCTTAATGTATGATGTTTGAGACTTGTACTGTAATTCTGTGACGTGGCGAGTGTAAGCCAACTATTTTCTGTTTACTATCCCCTCTTTTACATGAGTTGTGCAAAGATTACCAAACTTGAGATCATTCTAGGATGGATTTATGCCTTTAAGTCGTGCCTCGACACGTAGGAGGTATAACTCCATCCTGGGCATTACATATTTATGGATTTTTTTATTCAAAAAGAGATATTTATGGATGTTGAGAGCTGCAATTAAAACAGTCCATAGAAGGCACGGGTTAGCGATGCATGCTTGCTTCCACCGCAAAATAAGATACAATAAGCACATTATGCCATGTCTAATGGAAGACATCGCTGGGAGGTGCTTTATGAAAACGAGTCAGTTTTTCCTTAGGCATCAGTGCTTGAAACAAAAACCGGTTTATTTTAACAAGAACCTCTCTCAGCACCTTGCATTGTACATGGTATGTGGAAGATCAGTTTAGAACCCACTCTTTTTTTACTTCATGTAAAAGAAGTTTTTATGTTTTATTTTTTATAACCTATATGTAATTATGTTTACTTTGCCTTCTAGCGATACGGAAACCGGCGTGGTCGTCACTGAATCGGTGGATACTTTTTGGACCGACGGGTGATTTCACATTGTGTCTTCCTTAGAAGGCGATTTTGAAAGAGTTTTTTTTTTCTGAATGAGATATTGTTTTTGAAACAGTCCTTAGAAGGTGATGTTCTTGAGATGTCTATGGAAATTTTTTTTCTTCAAAAATATATATTTATGGATGTTGAGAGCTGCAAGTTTTAGGCCATGTTTGGCGCTGAGGTGGATCACGATACTCTCCTTAGTTTGGATGGTTTTTACATCTTCCATTTTTGGAGTTATGCTTTTAGTATATAATCTACATAAAGGTAAATATTACATCCATACTGATAAACATAATAAGAGATGTGTAGTTACTTTAGCAGTATAATTACTATATCCTTCCTATTTGATACTCCCTTTGTCTCACAATATAAGAACGTTGTTGGTACTACACTAGTGCTAAAAACGTTCTTGGACTTAGGGAGTACAATATTTTAGTAGTTGGTTGGATATGTTAATGTTTGCCAAACAAGGACGCAAACTATTGCGCAACTATGTTTGTACAACAACCTTTGAGCTAACTTGGTCGGTATTGCAAAATTGATCATTGCATGATAAACTATGGCCAGCCAGTATGAAATACAGACTGGAAAGTGAACATGTGGCAGCACCGTGGGTCTGTGGTTACAGTATACTACCATTATTTTACACTATACTGATCTAAAAAAATAAAATTATTTTACACTATACTAACTTTACATACAGAGTACTCCCTCCGTCCCAAAATTCTTGTCTTAGTTTTTTCTAAATACGGATGTATCTAACACTAAGGTGTAACTAGATACATCCGTATTTGGACAAATGTAAGACAAGAATATTGGGACGGAGGGATTATATAAAAAGAAAAGAAAAGAAAATCTATGGTCAATGGTTTGGGGATTCATTGCGCGGGGTTTAATCCCGTGCAGAAGAAATAGAAACTGCTCGGAAAGGAATGCCGTTTCAACATGGGATATGAATCGGATAGTTAATCCCGGACACGGACAGCGACCAAAACGCTTTGTCTGACCGAATCTCCGGGCACCGGGTGACCACGCATGTAGTATGGCCAGGTCCAACAGGGATCAGCGGCAGCTGTCAGGTTATTGCTAGTACTACTTTCATTCATACAGCCGTTTTTAGTTGAGCCCTGCACGTTGAGCAATCGGATTTGAGATGGGACAGAGAGAGACGTAGAAGTAGGGATGGGATGGCGATCGCCGTGCGTGTCCTCCTTGAGCTTATCTCCGCCGGACGGAATATGTGTCATGGTCGGTCCTCTGCTCCTGTCAGGGACCATGCATGTACGAGTACTACTGTGCTACCTTGAATGGATTGCATTATTAACATGATTGGCCACAGGCCTACAGCCCCGAAGAAGCATTTCCGTTTCCGTTCCGACGACCATAACGTACGGCACCTCTGTGGAGCTTTCTTTGGGAATACTTGTACATAAGTCTGTCGGGTACCGCCGCTTTTTTCAGTAATAATATACTACTCCATGCTACGGGAGAAATCGCACATACTACTGTAGTTGTTTGTAGCAGTATGTTTTAAAGTTGGTTGTGTTTTGTGTACTGCGTACTTGGAGTAGTCCAAGTTGCACGTGGGCGACAACGCACGGAAATATATTCCCGGCGAAGCCATCTATCTCTCTTCTTCTGAGACGCTTCTTTCGGCGTTGTTAATTGACCGGCGGGCGCGAGATTGGAGCTAAGGGCATGTACAATGATGGCATATGCATACAGATGCCCCATGACAAAAAGTAGTTTGAGGCACCTACATTTAGTTTTTCTCCCCAATGCAAACTATCTCTAGTGGGCCTCATTAAGAAATAGAAAATAAAGACTCTAATACACATGCATCTTTACTTTTCTCTCCAACATTTTCAGCTTTTGACACCGAACCACACTTTTTCACTCCAAGCACCCGCCTCCTGAAGAGGATCCCGCTTCCCTATCCGAACCTACTTTATCTGTTATCCGATCCTACATGGCATGTGAGGCATCACCCTGAGGCTATGCATTGTACGTGCCCTTAGGGCGTGTGCCCAGCAAACAAACGGTCGGTCCATCGCGTTGGCTCTCTCTCTCTCTCTCTCTCTTTGCAGTGTGGCAGGCAGCAGCATCTTGGCTTTCTTTTGGTCAGTGGTCATGCTTCAAGCCAGCCAAACAATCCAGGCCCGTTGCCGTTGCGTTGGACTCCCGCGTCTTCCTCTACGAATTCTCACGTCCCATAGATGGTCGAAAGAGCCAGCCAAGGCGCAATGTTCGTTCAGCCAAAAGAAGCAAAAGGATCAAGGGAAATGGGAAAGGAGGAGCATCCATACCGAACGGCGCGCGGGGCCAAACCAAACCAAACTGTTTGCCGGATCGCGAAAGATAAGCCAGCCGGCCGGCGTCGTGCTCGTGCAGTGCAGCCACCTAATAACTGACTGACGACGTCGATCGCACGCCGGGTTGCTGCCTTGCTGCTGGGTCGGCGTGGCGTCCTCACGTGCTGCTGCCTCTCGAGTCTGGATCCCCCAACCCAACCGGCAGAGGCCATGGTGCGCAACGTGCTTCTGCCGGACCGGCCACCTAATAAACTGGCGACGGCACGAGAAAGGTAAGAGCGCAAGCAGCACGACGGGGTCTTTTCTTTTCTGACGAGGATGTAGAGAGGGCACGTTTTTAGCTGGGCACCCAACAATGGAAAGGAAAACAAACTTCAGACCCAAGTACCCCAACCTGCATGGCGCCATGCCTCCCCTGTCACTCCAAATACTCCATTCTTTTTAGGCTTCTCCAACACTCCACTTCTAAGGCCAACTCCAGCGCGTGACCCCATCCTGTTCGGGTGCATCCGTTTGGGATAGAACGGACGAATAGGGCGGCCCAACGTGCGGCCCCAAACGGACAAATATCCGCATTTCGTCCGTTTTTTGACCCATTTTTAGCCCAAACTTGCGCCGAGTTTGGGGTGAAAAGGACATCGCGTGGACGGGTTCGACGCACGCCCTTGTCCCCCGTGGCCCGTCTGTCGGGGACACAAGTCCATTTGTTTACAACGCCTTCGCCCGCTTTCCCCCGCCCCACTCCGCCGCCGGCGCTGTCACTATTCTTCGGCCGATAGAGGCTTTCCAGACATGCTTGGCAGCATAGATTGTATGCATTGGGAGTGAAAAAATTGTCCATTTGTTTGGCAGGGCTAGTACAAGGGGCATGTTAAAGCGTGCATTGTCATATTAGAAGCGGTGGCTTCGCAGGATCTTTGGATATGGCATTCTTTCTTCGGCATGACAGGTTCTCACAATGATATCAACGTGTTGCAGCGTTCTCCTGTCTTCGCAAGGCTTGCAGAAGGCCACCCCCCACCTGTCAACTTTAAGATCAACGGCCACCAGTACAACAAGGGATACTACCTAGCTGATGGTATATATCCCCAATGGTCAACTTTTGTGAAGACAATATCGAAGCCCCAAGGTGAGAAGAGAAAGAGATTTGATCAAATGCAAGAGAGTGCTAGAAAGGATGTGGAACGTGCTTTTGGTGTGCTTCAATCTCGATGGGGTACCATTGGAAGCCCTTCACTGTCATGGGACGAAGGGAAGCTTTGGAAGGTGATGACTGCTTGCGTGATCATGCATAACATGATCGTCGAGGACGAGCGTGATAACAACGTCTTCGACCAAGGATTGACTTTCAAGGTGAAAATGTTGAGCCCCTGCACCAAGAACCGGCCACGTTTGAACAGTTTACCCAACTCCATCGTGAACTGTGTGATTGGCACACTCATTTGGATCTTCAAAATGACTTGGTTGAGCACGTGTCGGCTCACATTGGCAACCAATAGACATATTGGTTCTTTATATGTTCATTCAAGACAATTTCGATTTGGTTGTAAAACTATTTTATTAGAGGCAATTTTGATTGGTTGTAAAATTATTTTTATTTTCAGACAATTAAATATTTGGACGTGCAAACTAGTTTTGAACATTGAAATATGAATATATGAGCATTTTTGGCCGTGACGGACAGGATGGGGCCGAAGGATGCGTCCGCGCGCTGGGCGCACGCCCACCGCATATCAGGACAGGCCCGAGCACGACTCCATTACACTACCCAAACGGACAGAATCCAGATCAAACGAAAGTCCATTTGGGGTCGCGCGTTGGAGTTGGCCTAATCTCTCTTCAGTCCTCTAAAACAACGTGTCCCGGTCGCAAAAGTGACATTCTGCTACTGTGATGCGTGCCGATGCTTGCTTCGTCTTCTTGCTGCGGTGGTGCGCGCCGCCTCCGCGGCGATGCACTTCCTGGCGGTGGCCTGCTGGAACGGCCCATCCCTATTGGATCGGGTAGGGGATGGAATTTGCTTTTTTGGGGGGGTTCTTTTTTTTGAAAAAAAAAACAGTCTAACGTCGTCTATTGTGAACCCTCACGAACGTCATCAAATGCAGGCCTCACATGTCATAATCATGGTAAAAATGCCCAAAATAGACCGACAAGTGTTTTCTGCAAGAGATTTGACCGAGAATCGATGGTTTCTGGCAAAAAATTGTAAACACTGCAATTCACTCATTTTTTTTCCAGTTACCTCACGTTTATGCGCCCCCTTAATTATAACATCATTCTTATGCGTTGGTGATCTCAAACATTTACACAGTTGAACTATAGTGCTCATGGACTTCCAACTAACACACTCCTAGTAGATGATAAACAATTACTAGTTAACAAACTATTGTGGCTAGCGATGAACATTCATCGTCTTGAGTAATCAGTCCTTGATGTGCATCAGACTTGACTTGAGCTAGCTAGCGCTGCCTCCGCCAATCCCGGAGCTCTAGTTTCCGAATACTGCGTCCCACCATTGCTCCAACAAATTCTTTTTTCGAGGGGTTACCGCTGTAATGAGCCAACCCAAAGCCAAAGGAGCCATAAAACTAAGAGAGCATGATCCAACCGCGGTCAAGATATGATTGGTTATTTCCGTTCTCCGACAAGACCGCCTACATAAAAGGTCAGGTCAGGACAGATGATATCAGAACCAGCAAGAAAAAGCACATGTAGATACATAGCTGTAAATGCTTGAGATCAGATCAGATCAAATATAAGCTAACCAGTAGGGGTCATTGGGTCTAGGCTGGACTTGCACGGATAGCCGCTCAAGCAGCAGCCTGTTTTCTCTGCCTATCTTTCCAGGAACCTTGTACTTCTTTGTAATGTCAAATACCGTATTGTAGAGCTCCTCTTTCATCACTGCAGCCCGCGCCAAGTCTCTTTGCTCTTCCGCCGTGGTGGCCTGTTGATTTGCACAGGTACAGAATCGAGCAATTTTTAGTCCAATCTACCCCCTGTGTCCGTCCGGAATTACTTGTTGGCTCAAAGGAACGGATGTAGTAATCGAGTACAGTAATAATTACTCACCCTTGTTTTGCCGAACCACCTTGTCGAGACCCACCGCTGCTGCGTCGAGACCGCCGCCGACTGCTGCGTTCGCCGGAGCGCTCGACCGCACAGCCTCATCGCCGCCGCCATGTTGCTTTCTGGTTCCACGGATACCTTTGCCTGGTTTTGTTATTTATTACAGCATTATTATATAGGCGACCGTGTTAGAGTCCGGCACGCCCCCCCTCCTCACTCCCACGAGGCCACGACGAAACAGATAGTGGATCAAACGACAAGTGTTTTGGGGAGCAATTGGAGTTTCCTTCCAATTGCTAGATTACTAGGAGTGCGATGCCCCGTTTAGGAGTTGGTATAAGGGGAAGGCACATAAATAAGCTAGCGGGTATCTATTTCTATTTCCACTGTAAAATGTATGTTTGTGTTTTGGAGAATGATCTCGCATCAAAGGTAATAATCGCTACAGTGGGAAGACACCGGCTTATAAATAGCTGAAACGACAACGGTAAGAATGACAACAGTGAATAAAGGTAAAAAAACGTCAAGGGCGCGAGGTAGATGGCAAGCGAACAGATCTTGGCTTCTCCCTTTGATCACAGCCGTTCGTTAACTGAACCGCTAAGCATCCTTAACTGAAGAATAACAGCCTTGTTTGTATTGTATTCAGGCCTGACAATGCCTCCTCGTCCTGATCCTGAGCGCCAACATGTCATGCATCGATGATCAGAGCAGAGCAGAGCAGAGCTATTTACCTCTGCTGTGATGGCATCGCCCATTACTGCCCGGTCTGTGTTTTCTCCATACCTGATATCTCTGCTTTGAACGCATCTGCCCAAAATGTTGCTTCTGGCAACCCGCCGCAGGCACACCCCTAAGCTCCCTTGGGTTTGCGGCATCTATGACCACCATATTTACCTGCCTCTCGGAGCGCTTTGTACATAGATAATGTAACTATTGTGGTGAGCGTTCGACTATAATGAACACGTAAAACAACAGTTTAGACAACATCTACTAAAACCGGATGCCTGCCAAAGTAAACTTCCTTGACGGGGGCGAGATGAATGCAGACCAAATAAACAGTCCACAGTGGTGCCAGGGGCAGAAACTAATACTCCCTCCGTCCCAAAATTCTTGTCTTAGATTATTCTAGATACGGATGTATCTAATACTAAAATGTGACTTGATACATCCGTATTTAGACAAATTCAAGACAAGAATTTTGGGACGGAGGGAGTAATTTTTGTACAAGGCATAGATGGTAGCTCGCCGCAAAGCTACTGGTACTGCTAAAACATATACTCCCTCTGTTCCTAAATATAAGTTTTTGTAGAGATTTAACTATCAACCACATACGGATGTACATAGATGCATTTTAGAGTGTAGATTCATTCATTTTGCTCCGTATGTGGTCTACAGTGGAATCTCACCAAAGACTTATACTGTATTTAGGAACGCAGGGAGTAGTTGTATGTAGATGTACATGAAGAATGCCACAACCATTGCTAAGCGCTAAGCTTAACCATGGTGATGGTAAACTGACAAGGCTGCAGTCTAGGCGCCAAAAAAGGAAAAATCAGGGAGAAATACAACATGGCAATATCACCTTCTTCTTGAAGATGTCCAGACGAAGTAACTCGGCACTTTGGTTCGGAACTGGGATGCTCTCGAGTCTCGACCACACGGACTTTATCCTGCAATTCGACGACACGGAGGCCAGAACTGAATTAGCTATTATCTGACAAACTGAAAGAGGGAAAACGGGTCAAACCGTCGACAGCTGAACCAAGAGCAACATATTTCACATGGAATTCAGCGATCCCAAGGAGATCTTTGTTAATATACTAGCGGCATGCAGTGCTTTCACTGAATCCCCTACAGATTACAGAGGAGGGCAAGGAGCGAAGTATAAACATGTATTATAGAGCAGTGAGCACTGCAGACCTGAAGTCTCAATGCAGTAACCTTAGCAGGTCTTAACCAGAATGCCCATCCGGTTGCCGTCCAAGGAGCTACTGGACAATGGATTGTTTCACTCCTTCATTCTATGTAGCTGTGGTCTTACCAAGGTTTCAAGGAAAATCGTGGGGCAAGTTTCCTCCTGTTAAAGCTATATATCCATGGTTCGCTCACCACACAAGACCACCCTGATCTGATAATGGCTGCAACCACAGACAAGACAACACACGATGCAATCAGTTTATACAAATCAGTGGGGTTTCAGTATAGACCTCTCTGCTAAGCTGTACTTCAATAAACCCGCAAAAGGAATACATGTGAGAAATAAGATCCAAGAGCTGAGCTCAAACTGATTCTAGAGTAAGGTAGCCCTCAGGTGAAATGCCTGCGTTGAGATGTAACCAGCAAAAGCGAATGAGAAGTGAATTCAGACTGGCCACATAGCCTCATTGGCATGTGGGGTTCTCAGACAGGGCATCCTTAGTAGGATTAGGAATGCTTATAAAATGACATTATATATGTCTTGACTCCACATAAACCATACTAATGATATGCATAATCAATAGAAATTTGCAGAAGAACATACTGCCATCTTTTAAGTGGTAGGTTACTATTTAATACCGTACACTAGATATGCAACAGATGAGGCATAGCCCAGTCTTCTCTGAAACTCAGTTATACTAGTGATATAATGTATACTTAACCAAATATATTTGCACTTGTATCAAATACCCACAAATGAACAGAATGAAAACACTTTCCTGCTTATTTATCTCACCTCCACAATCAAATAAGTCATCTGACCCATAAAATCGTCATAGGTTCACCTACGGTCAGGAGTTGCAGCAGCTGCACATACCCCTGAACAGGTAACTAATACAACACCAGTAATTCCTTCCTGGTACAAAGAAATCATCTCCCTACACAGGCCATGGGAAGTTTTATCCAAATGCTAGTAACACGCTCATCTCCCTCCAAGTTAATCAGGTTCTGATAAATGCTGAATGTTTGGTTTTCATAAGTGAATGAATGCCATAGAATAAGCACCAGGACGACAGATAACGTACATAAACCGTGCCATGAATGATCAGAACCAACGCTGCTAAAGACAATGTAAAATATGTCGCCATGATCAAAACATAGCAAATAATTGAAGTGGAAAGCAGATATTCTGATCAGAGTACACCTGAAGATTCTTGTAAGCATAGAAACGAGTTTAACCGATCCAAGGGATGTCAATCGGTTGTTTGACAAGTTAAGGTTTTAATAAAGACATCTCAAAGAAGATAACTCTGAGGGTTAACAAGTACTCCCTCCGTTCGGAATTACTTGTCTCAAAAATGGATGTATCTAGAACTAAAATACGTCTAGATACATCTATTTCTGCGACAAGTAATTCCAAACGGAGGGAGTACTATTAGTCATTTTGAAGGATTTCAGCAAGCAACTCAGTTATACAGTTAGGCAAGTTCTTCAGCTCACTGAAGCAAGAGAAAATATACAGCTCAATATAGCACAAAACAGAAAACATTGTCAGAAATATCATACAAGTTCCCCATAACTGTCCTACCAAACATGTCGAATAGTCACCCGCTGTGAACTCGAGATAAAGTAATAACAATTTGAGAGTTAAAAGAAACTGAAGGAATTAAGCGGGAAGTAAGATTTCTGGAACAACTCAGAATTACCCAGTACCAAATAAGAAGAAACAAGAGTTCAGATAAAACAAAAAAAATCTAGAGAGTTCCTGCATAACTTGTGGCATGTGACCAAAATAGGGTAGTCAACATGATAGGAATATCAACAATCCATAACAGACAGCTAAACATTCTCTAATATATCACACATGTGACAAAAATCGAGTAAAAATTTCTCAAGCAAAACATACCAGTAAAAATGAAAAATAATCAAAGCCATATGGTCACATAGATTCCATATTTGATATTGTCTTGTATTGCAGTTTACCAGCACAAAACTGAGGACAATGATACACTTTCCCTACCTAACAAAAAAGTACAGCTATGTTTTCCTAGAGAGAGTTCTCTGTTTCGTGCCATGCTCCACAACTTTCTCTTCAACATGCAATCCTTTCCTCCGCCTCACAGAATTCATAAGTTTCTTAGCCAAGTTTGGCCCAATGCTTGCCCCATCTCCAAATTCTTCAATCTCCTCCTGTGACTTTGGGATAAAAAAAGGGTCCTCCTGAATAGCATCCCAGTGGCTAAGAACAAGCAGCGCGCTGGCTGCACCTGATGTTAATGTCCTGAGCTGACTAGAAAATCCAATGCTCTCGGCAACAGGCAAGTAAGCATGCACTGTAAATACTGAAGTCCCTTCTTGCATCTCTTCTTTCAAAATCTTCGCTCGCCTCTTACCAAGAACTGCATATGTCGAACCTAGTTGCTGAGTCGGGGTGGTCAATTCACAGAAATACATGCCTTCGACAAGTCTTGGGTTGTTCTGAAGAACGGCTGCTCGGCATGCTTCTTTAACTGCGGTTATTACTTGGCCACTGAAGATGTTGTATTGATCAGATTGATGGGCAGCATCGGAGTTGTCAGCAAATATGTAAGGCTCAATGATAAATGCCAGACCCCACATTGGTTCATCACATAAAGGCCCTGCGTTCGTGGCAAACTGAAATCCTGAAAGAATGCTGTTCCTTAGTGCCACAGATTCTAGATGTAATGATTCAGGAGTATCTGCTGATGATTTACTGCTGTCAGGAGTATCTGCTGATGATTTACTGCTGTCAGGAGTATGGTTAGCTTCGGCGTCAGATCCACTCACAAACCCCAATCTCTCAGAAAAATCTGCTCTACCACGCACAAGAATACCTTGCCTTCCATCTTCCATGGTAATCACACCATCACTTGATTCAACATCAGGCAAGAGAAGGAAGTTTGGGCCAACCTGCCAAGGACCCAAGGACCATATCCTTTTGAGGTAGCCGAGCCAGGTCTTTCTACACTTCTGAAGTTTTTCTTTATCCACTTGCTCAGAAATGGCTTCCAATTCACTGTCTATGGCACTGACCATGCGCTGCCTAAGCATGGCAACAGAATCACAATCATCTTGAGAAATTTGTGGGTTTAACATTACATTCTTCTTTCCTGTTTTCCCCTCCATTATTTGACCAAGCAATTGATCACTTTCTTGGAGGACCTTAGTCAGAGCATTGGGAAGTCTTAGGACCTGAACTCTCACAGTGCATCTCCCGTTTGGAGTAGTCCTCTCAACAAATGCATGCGGAGCCTTCAAGCCTTCCAATAAGCCAGCACCTTCTCCTTCGATCGTCTCTTTAAAGGAGACCAGGGGGGGCGAAACGACCAATTTAACCTTTGCAAACCTTTCCTCCAGATCCTTTTTGCACCGCTCCAAATGAACCTCCCCAGCTGCGGCGAGAATATGTTCACCCCTGTGCGAGACAGTGTACTCAACAAATGGGTCTGCTCGGTTAAGAAGCTTGATCCCTTTAACAAGAGCTCCCAGATCCGTCGGGTTGGCGGGCTCAATTGCAACCTTAAGCATCGGAGACACCTGGAACATCATACTTGAGAAGGGCCAGCAATTCTTGGTGGATGACAATGTGGCACTCTTCAATATATGCTGCCCAAGGCCCTGAATTGCAACCACATTCCCAGCACTCACACTGGCAACTGGCCTCAAGCCCTGACCCAGCATTTCATACAAGTATTGCAGCTCAATCTCCTGTACATGCTTCTGCACTGCATCCCCTTTCAGTGGATCATACAACGCCGACAGCACAAAAATCTTCTGCCCTGCACGAAGAACCCCGCTGAACACTCTCGCAAATGCCATAAAACACTCCTCTGATTCACTTGCATCCTGGTGGTTCAACAACTCACCGTGCTCCCCCTTCAGTGGTAACATCTTACATGGCACCGCAAACATCTTCGACACATACACCACCACCGGTGAATCTGCACCCGCGTCACAGGTTTCCACACACCTTCTCACCCTCTCTGCCTCCAAGACAACCTCAGCGCAACCAGCAGCATCCTCTGGTGCAAGCTCCCTCTTTGGCATAAGCCTTGCAACCCTGGCCCCTTGAGCGACAACAGGGTCAGGAGTGCATTCGACCACCATTGCCATCACTGCATCTGCCAGTGGCAGCCACCGGCTCATCACAGATTGCAAAACTAACTTTGGGTCCTTGTTCTGCAGCTCCCGCTGCGGAATGTTCAATTTGAAGTTGCTAATGACCTTCTGAACTATCTCCCCGTCCTGCCCCAGCACTCCCTCGTACAATTTCCATAGGGGCTTCAGAATGAACTCGACAAACATGGGCTCCCGGTCAGTACCCTCCACCGCCTTCTTTCCCACAATCATAAAATTCTTCTTACCCTTCTTATCCACCTTTTTTTCCAAGTATCGCGGCCCCCAAAATCCTCTCAGCAAAGCAGAGGCGCTGGCGCCAAGCTTGGTGGCATACAACTCAGCGAAGTGGTGGATGCGGAAGCCCCAGCCGTCGAGGGCGCAGGCGAAGACGACATTGCCCTTTTGGGGCTGGAAGGCGTCCTCCTCGTCGTCATCAGCATCGTCCGGGAGATCATCCTGTGAGGTTGACGAGCTGGAGGATGGTTGGTCCTCGAGGGACGCGAGGACGGAGAAGTAGGAGTGCGACCGCAGCGCGGAGTAGATGGAGTTAACGTCGGCGAGGATGCGGTGCAGGCGCGTGTATGCCTCGGCGGGGGTGAGGTGGAGCTCGGTGATGAGGCGGTCGAGCTTGTTGAGGACGAGGCAGGGGCGGAGGCGCTCGAGGAAGGCCTGGCGCAGCGCGGCGTGGGTCTGGATGTGGACGCCCTCGACGGCGTCGACGAGGATGAGCGCCGAGTCGGAGAGGCGCGCGGCGGAGGAGACCTCGGAGCAGAAGTCGATGTGGCCCGGGGAGTCGATGAGGTTGACCCGGTGCGCGGCGGGGCCGTCGCCGTAGCGGAGGAGCACGGCGGCGGACTTCATGGTGATGGCCCGGCGCTGCTCCTCGTCGAGGTAGTCCATGAAGCGGAGGCGGCCGGCGAGCCTGGGGTGGAGCAGGCCGTCGCCGCAGGAGGCGACGAGGTGGTCCGCCAGCGTGGTCTTCCCGTGGTCGACGTGCGCCAGGATGCACGTGTTGCGGACGCGCCGGGGGTCCGCCGGCAGCGCCGTGCTCTCCGCCGCCGCCATCGCGGTGGGAGGTGGTGCTAGTTAAGTCGGGCTAGGGGAACGTGGAGGCGGCGACGGGTGACGCGGGTTTGGGGAGGGAGGCTGATCCGGGCGGATGGGCGGCGGCAGAGGAGCGGCGGCGGCGGGGAGAAACCCTAGCGCTCGTGTCGGGACGGGGGGATTTGTCCCTGCGGGAGAGGAGGAGCGGACCGAAACGATTGTCTTCCAGTGGCAATTTGACCGTAAATACTGATGGTTTTAGGGGCAAAGAGATATACCGGTCGGATTCAACTGGTGGTTCTGGCCCGGTCCGGAGGAACTTGGCGCTCAAGTTTGATCGGCGAAACTTTTTTTTTTTTGAGCTGGAAAGCACTTTCCATAACTTAAACACGCACAGCCGATTTGCTGGCAACCAAATCACGTACAAAACCTGGCGCACTGTCCTTCCACCAGGTTACAGGTCACACCCGCCTTGTAGCCATAGTTTGCTAGTTCATGGGCTACCCTATTACATTCCCGTTTAGCAAAACAAAACATGAAGACATCAAAAGACGCATGACACAAGCTGCGTGCTTCTCTTATCAGGACTCCAATGTTGGACAGGTCATAGTCGCCAGAATTCAGGCCATTGACGAGCTGCAGCGAGTCTGACTCGAGGATTACCTTGTAGATGCCCATCTCACTTGCCGTCTCAATAGCCTTTGTACACGCCGTAGCTTCCGCAAGCAGGGGGGAGGACAGGTGCTCGAGCTTGCCTGCACACGCAGCAATGAGAGTTAATTGCTCAAAATCACCACATTTGTGGCTAGGGGTACTCCAGAACTACCGCTTTTGCTGAAAATCACAAAAGACCACCACTTCTGAGGCAAGTGAGTAACAATTTGCACTGATTTAATATTGAGCTGTGTCTAACAGGAAAACTGACAGATGGGACCCGTCTGTCTGGGCTGATGTGGCGAAGACTACTTCTAATCAAAGTTTGACTGCTGAGGTGGACGAGGGTCCCACTTGTCTGTCTCACACATCCTTCTTCCTCCTCAACTCCCCTCTCACCAGATCCATCGACGGGTGAGGCCGAGCTGAAGGAGGGGTGCCCTCCGGCAAGCGCCACCGCCTCGATCTCGCCTCTCCGGCAAGCCCCGCCCCGTGGCCGAGTGCCCGGATCTCGATGCGAGGATCAAGCCCACCGCGCGCCTGCCGGCCTCCCCCGCGGCTGACCTTCCTCCGGCGTCGCCCTACGAGCTCCCGCCGGCATCAGCTGTCGGATCCACCCCGCAAGGACTCGTCGCGGTGACTGACGACCCGACACACCTATCAGGGAGGGCGGGCGGGCTGTGCCTCGACCTTGACGGAGCGGGCACGCGGGGGCTCGGCCTTGCCGGAGCTGGCAGGGGCGCGAGCGTGCGGGTGCTCGGCCTCGCCATAGGGAGGAAGGGGCACGGGCACGCGGGGGCTTGGCCTCGCCGGAGAGGGCAA
>LR738713.1:672487041-672507472 GCA_902687465.1 Secale cereale | reverse complement strand
CTGGGGCGCGGGCACGCGAGGCTTCGGCCTCGCCGGAGCGGGCAGGGACGGGGGGGAGGGGGAAAGACCCCGCCGGGCTGGGGCGCGGGGGTTCGGCCTCGCCGGAGCTAGCAGGGCCAACCGCCATCGTTGTTCCTTCACCGCTCCTGTTGGAAGGAAGGAGGAGAGGAGATAAGAGAAGGAGAGGAGAGCTGACAGGTCGGACCCCCGTCCACCTCAGTGTTGGAAATATGCCCTAGAGGCAATAATAAAAGTATTATTATATTTCCTTGTTCATGATAATCGTCTGTTATTCATGCTTGAATTGTATTGTACGGAAACAGCGATACATGTGTGAGTATATAGACCACAATTGAGTCCATGGCAATCCTCCAGTTGCCAGCTCGTTGATCAACTGATGGTCACGGTTTCCTGATCATGGACATGGGATGTCAGTGATAACGGGATCACATCATTAGGAGAATGATGTGATGGACAAGACCCAATCCTGAGCATAGCACGAGATCGTATAGTTCGTAATGCATAAGCTTTTCGGTGTCAAGTATTTATTTCTTAGACCATGAGGTTGTACAACTCCCGGATGCCGTAGGAATACTTTGGGTGTACCAAACGTCACAACGTAACTGGGTGGCTATAAAGGTACGCATCGGGTATCACCGAAAGTGTCTGTTGGGTTGGTACGAACCGAGACTGGGATATTGTCACTCCGTATGACGGAGAGGTACCTCTGGGCCCACTCGGTAATACATCATCATAATGAGCTCAAAGTGACTAAGGAGTTAGTCACGGGATGATGGATTACGGATCGAGTAAAGAGACTTGCCATGACGAGATTGAACAAGGTATCGGGAATGCCAACGATCGAATCTCGGGCAAGTACCGTACCGATGGACAAAGGGAATAACTACGGGATTGAGTGAATCCTTGACACGGTGGTTCATCCGATGAAGATCATCGAGGAACACGTGGGAACCAACATGGGTATCCAGATCCCGCTGTTGGTTATTGACCGGAGAGTCGTCTCGGTCATGTCTACGTGTCTCCCGAACCCGTAGGGTCTACACACTTAAGGTTCGGTAACGCTAGGGTCGTAGAGATACATGCACGTGGAAACCCGAAAGTTGTTCGGAGTCCCGGATGAGATCCCGGACGTCACGAGGAGTTCCGGAATGGTCCGGAGGTAAAGAATGATATATAGGAAGTCCAGTTTCGGCCATCGGGTGATCTCCGGGGGTCACCGGGAGTGTCCCGGGACCACCGAAGGGGCCCCGGGGGTCCACCGGGTGGGGCCACCCATCCCGGTGGGGCCCCTAGGCCGCAAAGGGGAAGTGGCCAGCCCTAATGGGCTGGCGCACCACATGGGCCCTCCTCCCCATGCGCCTAGGGTTGAAACCCTAGGGGGGAGGGGGCGCCACCTTGCCTTGGGGGGCAAGGATTCCCCCCTGGCCGCCGCCCCACCCTGCAGATCCCATCTGCAGGGCTGGCTGCTTGATGGCTTCTCGCCCCTCGTTGGTTACCCCAAGTGGAAGGTTCGAGATGCAGTGTAGCGGAAGTTTTCCCTTGGCAAAGATACCAAGGATCGATTTCCCCTGAGACTCCAAGGTTCAACAAGAAGGTGTCAACTGCTAACGGCGCCAGATACTTAGCAATCAACTTGGACCTGCACACAGATACAAATAACTTTGCTCCTAACGAGTACAGAGAGGTTGTCAATCCCTCCGGCCTTGTCGTTTACAAAGGATCAAACGCAAGAGATAATAGTGATAGGTATTGCTGCAACTAGTAAGTAAAAGCGGAAAGTAAATAGCGGATGTGATCAGTGATGGTAATATGGACCGGGGTCCCATGATGTTCACTAGTGATGTCTCTCTCCCAAAAGACGATAAAACATCTATGTGAGGTAAACGAATTACAGCTGGGCAATTGACAGAATTATGTGCGCAAACCAATGCTAACTATGTTGCAAGAAAGGTAGAGGTTCAAACAATGGGCGGTACGCCAAGGCAAGTAGACCGAAATCCATCTGCATCTACTACTAATCATCCACCTTGAGATATCTATCCAGAACATCTCGCTGGTATTAAGTTGCGAGTCCCACCCATAGTGTAAACTCAAAGCAACAGACAACTGCATTAAAAGAACTTTGCGTAAAGTAAACAATCCTTGCACCGCGAGTACAAGCACCGTTGTTTTCCCCCTTGTGGCAACAGCACATCCCCTGGACTCATGTTTCTGTCACTCAAGCTAGTCATCGAGGGGCATGAACCCACAATCAAGCATAACGTTCCCTCTTGGAGTCACTACCTACTGTTGGGGAACGTAGTATTTTAAAATTTTCCTACGATCACGCAAGATCTATCTACTAGATGCATAGCAACGAGAGGGAAGAGTGTGTCTACGTACCCTCGTAGACCGGAAGCGGAAGCGTCAAGTGACGCGGTTGATGTAGTCGAACTTCTTCGCGATTCAACCGATCAAGCACCGAACGTACGGCACCTCCGCGTTCAGCACACGTTCAGCTTGATGACGTCCCACGAGCTCTTGATCCAGTTGAGCTTCACAGGAGAGTTTCGTCAGCACGACGGCGTGGTGACAGATATGATGTATTCACCGGCGCAGGGCTTCGCCTAAGCACCGCGACGGTATGACCGAGGTGTGTTTCTGTGGAGGGGGGCACCGCACATGGCTGGAATAATTCAACTTGTGTGTCTTTGGGTGCCCCCCTGCCCCCGTATATAAAGGAGCAAGGGGGGGGGCGGCCGGCCCTCCTATGGTGCGGCTAGGGTGCAATCCTACTAGGAATAGGATTGCAATCCTATTCCTAGTAGGAACTACCAAAGAAGGAAGAGAGGGAAAGGAAAAGAGGGAGAGGTGGCGCCCCCCCAATCCTAGTCCAACTAGGATCCCTAGGTGGGGCGCCGGCCAGCCTCTATGGGCTGCCTCTCTCCTTTCCTTAAGGCCCACTATGGACCATCCCCCCTCGTAGGGGGTTCCGGTAACCCCCTCCGGCAATCCCGTTAAATCCGAAACTTTTCCGGAACACTTTCGGTGTCCGAATATAGTCGTCCAATATATCAATCTTTATGTCTCGGACATTCCGAGACTCCTCGTCATGTCCGTGATCTCATCCGGGACTCCGAACTACCTTCGGTACATCAAAACTCATAAACTCATAATACCGATCGTCATCAAACGTTAAGCGTGCGGACCCTACGGGATTGAGAACTATGTAGACATGACCGAGACTCATCTCTGGTCAATAACCAGTAGCGGAACCTGGATGTTCATATTGGCTCCTACATATTCTACGAAGATCTTTTATCGGTCAACCCGCATAACAACATACGTTGTTCCTTTTGTCATCGGTATGTTACTTGCCCGAGATTCGATCATCGGTATCTCCATACCTAGTTCAATCTCGTTACCGGCAAGTCTCTTTACTCGTTCCGTAACACATCATCTCGTGACTAACTCATTAGTCTTTTGCTTGCAAGGCTTATTGTGATGTGTGTTACCGAGAGGGCCCAGAGATACCTCTCCGACACTCGGAGTGACAAATCCTAATCTTGATCTATGCCAACACCACGAATACTTTCGGAGACACCTGTAGAGCATCTTTATGATCACCCAGTTACGTTGTGACGTTTGATAGCACACAAGGTGTTCCTACGATATTCGGGAGTTGCATAATCTCATAGTCATAGGAACATGTATAAGTCATGAAGAAAGCAATAGCAGTAAAACTAAACGATCAAAGTGTTATGCTAATGGATGGGTCTTGTCCATCACATCATTCTCCTAATGATGTGATCCCGTTGATCAAATGACAACTCATGTCTATGGCTAGGAAACATAACCATCTTTGATCAATGAGCTAGTCTAGTAGAGGCATACTAAGGACATACTGTTTTGTCTATGTATCCACACATGTACTAAGTTTCCGGTTAATACAATTCTAGCATGAATAAAAGACATTTATAATGATATAAGGAAATACAAATAACATCTTTATTATTGCCTCTAGGGCATATTTCCTTCAGTCTCCCACTTGAACTAGAGTCAATAATCTAGATTACAAAGTGATGATCCTCACACCCATGGAGTCCTGGTGCTGATCATGTTTTGCCCGTGGAAGAGGCTTAGTCAACGGGTCTGCAACATTCAGATCCGTATGTATTTTGCAAATTTCTATGTCTCCCTCCTTGACTAGATCGCGGATGGAATTGAAGCGTCTTTTGATGTGCTTTGTTCTCTTGTGAAACCTGGATTCCTTCGCCAAGGCTATTGCTCCAGTGTTGTCACAAAAGATTTTCATTGGACCCGATGCACTAGGTATTACACCTAGATCGGATATGAACTCCTTCATCCAGACTCCTTCATTTGCTGCTTCCGAAGCAGCTATGTATTCTGCTTCACACGTAGATCCCGCCACGACGCTCTGCTTGGAACTGCACCAACTGACAGCTCCACCGTTCAATAAAAAATACATATCCGGTTTGTGACTTAGAGTCATCCGGATCAGTGTCAAAGCTAGAATCGACGTAACCGTTTACGACGAGCTCTTTGTCACCTCCATACACGAGAAACATATCCTTAGTCCTTTTCAGGTATTTCAGGATGTTCTTGACCGCTGTCCAATGATCCACTCCTGGATTACTTTGGTACCTCCCTGCTAGACTTATAGCAAGGCACACATCAGGTCTGGTACACAGCATTGCATACATGATAGATCCTATGGCTGAGGCATAGGGAATGACTTTCATTTTCTCTCTATCTTCTGCAGTGGTCGGGCATTGAGTCTTACTCAACTTCATACCTTGTAATACAAGCAAGAACCCTTTCTTTGACTGATCCATTTTGAACTTCTTCAAAATCTTATCAAGGTATGTGCTTTGTGAAAGTCCAATTAAGCGTCTTGATCTATCTCTATAGATCTTGATGCCTAATATATAAGCAGCTTCACCGAGGTCTTTCATTGAAAAACTCTTATTCAAGTATCCTTTTATGCTATCCAGAAATTCTATATCATTTCCAATCAACAATATGTCATCCACATATAATATTAGAAATGCTACAGAGCTCCCACTCACTTTTTTGTAAATACAGGCTTCTCCAAAAGTCTGTATAAAACCATATGCTTTGATCACCTCATCAAAGCGTATATTCCAACTCCGAGATGCTTGCACCAGTCCATAGATGGATCGCTGGAGCTTGCATACTTTGTTAGCACCTTTTGGATCGACAAAACCTTCTGGTTGCATCATATACAACTCTTCTTTGAGATATCCATTTAGGAATGCAGTTTTGACATCCATTTGCCAGATTTCAAAATCATAAAATGCGGCAATTGCTAACATGATTCGGACAGACTTAAGCATCGCTACAGGTGAGAAAGTCTCATTGTAGTCAACTCCTTGAATTTGTCGAAACCCTTTCGCAACAAGTCGAGCTTTGTAAACAGTAACATTACCGTCTGCGTCGGTCTTCCTCTTGAAGATCCATTTATTTTCGATGGCCTACCGATCATCGGGCAAGTCAACCAAAGTCCACACTTTGTTCTCATACATGGATCCCATCTCAGATTTCATGGCCTCAAGCCATTTTGTGGAATCTGGGCTCATCATCGCTTCCTCATAGTTCGTAGGTTCATCATGGTCTAGTAACATGACTTCCAGAACTGGGTTGCCGTACCACTCTGGTGCGGAACGTACTCTGGTTGATCTACGACATTCAGCAGAAACTTGATCCGAAGTTTCATGATCATCATCATTAACTTCCTCACTGATTGGTGTAGGAATCACTGGAACAATTTTCTATGATGTACTACTTTCCAATTCGGGAGAAGATACAATTACCTCATCAAGTTCCACTTTCCTCCCACTCACTTCTTTCGAGAGAAACTCCTTCTCTAGAAAGGATCCATTCTTAGCAACGAATATCTTGCCTTCGGATCTGTGATAGAAGGTGTACCCAACAGTCTCTTTTGGGTATCCTATGAAGACACATTTTTCCGACTTGGGTTCGAGCTTATCAGGTTGAAGCTTTTTCACATAAGCATCGCAGCCCCAAACTTTAAGAAACGACAACTTTGGTTTCTTGCCAAACCACAGTTCATAAGGTGTCGTATCAACGGATTTAAATGGTGCCCTATTTAACGTGAATGCAGCTGTCTCTAAAGCATATCCCCAAAACGATAGTGGTAAATCGGTAAGAGACATCATAGATCGCACCATATCCAATAAAGTACGGTTACGACGTTCGGACACACCATTACGCTGTGGTGTTCCGGGTGGCGTGAGTTGTGAAACTATTCCACATTGTTTCAAATGAAGACCAAACTCGTAACTCAAATATTCTCCTCCACGATCAGATCGTAGAAACTTTATTTTCTTGTTACGATGATTCTCTACTTCACTCTGAAATTCTTTGAACTTTTCAAATGTCTCAGACTTGTGCTTCATTAAGTAGATATACCCATATCTGCTCAAATCATCAGTGAAGGTCAGAAAATAACGATACCCGCCGCGAGCTTCAACACTCATTGGCCCACATACATCAGTATGTATGATTTCCAACAAATCTGTTGCTCGCTCCATAGTTCCGGAGAACGGAGGTTTAGTCATCTTGCCCATGAGGCATGGTTCGCAAGCACCAAGTGATTCATAATCAAGTGATTCCAAAAGTCCATCATTATGGAGTTTCTTCATGCGTTTTACACCAATATGACCTAAACGGCAGTGCCACAAATAAGTTGCACTATCATTATTAACCTTGCATCTTTTGGTTTCAATATTATGAATATGTGTATCACTACAATCGAGATCCAATAAGAATAGACCACTCTTCAAGGGTGCATGACCATAAAAGATATTATTCATAAAAATAGAACAACCATTATTCTCTGATTTAAATGAATAACCGTCTCGCAACAAACAAGATCCAGATATAATGTTCATGCTCAACGCTGGCACCAAATAACAATTATTTAGGTCTAAAACTAATCCCGAAGGTAGATGTAGAGGTAGCGTGCCGACGGCGATCACATCGACTTTGGAACCGTTTCCCACGCGCATCGTTACCTCGTCCTTAGCCAATCTTCGTTTAATCCGTAGTCCCTGTTTCGAGTTACAAATATTAGCAACCGAACCGGTATCAAATACCCAGGTACTACTACGAGCATTAGTAAGGTACACATCAATAACATGTATATCACATATACCTTTGTTCACCTTGCCATCCTTCTTATCCGCCAAATACTTGGGGCAGTTCCGCTTCCAGTGTCTAGTCCCTTTGCAGTAGAAGCACTTAGTTTCAGGCTTGGTTCTAGACTTGGGTTCCTTCGCGGGAGCAGCAACAGTCTTGCTATTCTCCTTGAAATTCCCTTTCTTTCCCTTGCCCCTTTTCTTGAAACTAGTGGTATTTTTAACCATCAACACTTGATGCTCCTTTTCGATTTCTACCTCCGCAGCTGTGAGCATAGCGAAGAGCTCGGGAATTGTCTTTTGCATCCCTTGCATATTATAGTTCATCACGAAGCCTTTATAGCTTGGTGGCAGTGATTGAAGAATTCTATCAATAACACTATTCTCGTCAACTTGGCAACCAAGTTGAGTCATATGATTGTAGTGCCCATACATTGTGAGCAAGTGTTCACTGATAGAACTATTCTCCTCCATCTTGCAGCTGTAGAACTTATTGGAAATCTCATATTTCTCAATCCGGGCATTTGCTTGAAATATTAACTTCAACTCCTGGAACATCTCATATGGTCCATGACGTTCAAAACGTCGTTGAAGTCCCGGTTCTAAGACGTAAAGCATGGTACACTGAACTATCGTGTAGTCATCAGACCGCGACTGCCAGACGTTCAAAGCGTCTACATTAGCGGGAGGGGGCTTGTCACCTAGCGGTGCTTCAAGGACATAATTCTTCTGTGCAGCAATGAGGATAATCCTCAAGTTACGGACCCAGTCCGTGTAATTGCTACCATCATCTTTCAACTTAGCTTTCTCTAGGAATGCATTAAAATTCAAAGGAACGGTAGCACGGGCCATTGATCTACAACAACATAGATATGCAAAAACTATCAGGACTAAGTTCATGATAAATTAAAGTTCAATTTAATCATATTAATTTAAAGAACTCCCACTTAGATAGACATCCCTCCGGTCATCTAAATGATCACGTGATCCAAATCAACTAAACCATGTCCGATCATCACGTGAGATGGAGTAGTTTCAATGGTGAATCTTATGTTGATCATATCTACTATATGATTCACGCTCGACCTTTCGGTCTCCAGTGTTCCGAGGCCATATCTGCATATGCTAGGCTCGTCAAGTTTAACCCGAGTATTCTGCGTGTGTAAAACTGGCTTACACCCGTTGTATTTGAACGTAGAGCTTATCACACCCGATCATCACGTGGTGTCTCGGCACGACGAACTTTTGCAACGGTGCATACTCAAGGAGAACACTTATACCTTGAAATTTAGTAAGGGATCATCTTATAATGCTACCGTCGTTCTAAGCAGAATAAGAAGCATAATAAGATAAACATCACATGCAATCAAAATATGTGACATGATATGGCCATCATCATTTTGTGCTTTTGATCTCCATCTCCAAAGCACTGTCATGATCACCTTCGTCACCGGCGCGACACCTTGATATCCATCGTAGCATCGTTGTCGTCTCTCCAACTATTGCTTCTACGACTATCGCTACCGCTTAGTGATAAAGTAAAGCAATTACATGGCGATTGCATTTCATACAATAAAGCGACAACCATATGGCTCCTGCCAGTTGCCGATAACTTTACAAAACATGATCATCTCATACAAAACCGTATAACTCATCATGTCTTGACCATATCACATCACAACATGCCCTGCAAAAACAAGTTAGACGTCCTCTACTTTGTTGTTGCATGTTTTACGTGGCTGCTACGGGCTTTAGCAAGAACCGTTCTTACCTACGCATACAAAACCACAACGATGTTTCGTCAAGTATGTGTTGTTTTAACCTTCTTAAGGACCGGGCGTAGCCACACTTGATTCAGCTAAAGTGAGAGAGACAGACACCCGCCAGTCACCTTTAAGAAACGAGTGCTCGTAACGGTGAAACCAGTCTCGCGTAAGCGTACGCGTAATGTCGGTCCGGGCCGCTTCATCTCACAATACCGCCGAAGCAAAGTATGACATGCTGGTAAGCAGTATGACTAGTATTGTCCACAACTCATTGTGTTCTACTCGTGCATATCATCTACGCATAGACCTGGCTCATGATGCCACTGTTGGGGAACGTAGTATTTTAAAATTTTCCTACGATCACGCAAGATCTATCTACTAGATGCATAGCAACGAGAGGGAAGAGTGTGTCTACGTACCCTCGTAGACCGGAAGCGGAAGCGTCAAGTGACGCGGTTGATGTAGTCGAACTTCTTCGCGATTCAACCGATCAAGCACCGAACGTACGGCACCTCCGCGTTCAGCACACGTTCAGCTTGATGACGTCCCACGAGCTCTTGATCCAGTTGAGCTTAACGGGAGAGTTTCGTCAGCACGACGGCGTGGTGACGGATATGATGTATTCACCGGCGCAGGGCTTCGCCTAAGCACCGCGACGGTATGACCGAGGTGTGTTTCTGTGGAGGGGGGCACCGCACACGGCTGGAATAATTCAACTTGTGTGTCTTTGGGTGCCCCCCTGCCCCCGTATATAAAGGAGCAAGGGGGGAGGCCGGCCGACCCTCCTATGGTGCGGCTAGGGTGCAATCCTACTATGAATAGGATTGCAATCCTATTCCTAGTAGGAACTACCAAAGAAGGAAGAGAGGGAAAGGAAAAGAGGGAGAGGTGGCGCCCCCCCAATCCTAGTCCAACTAGGATCCCTAGGTGGGGTGCCGGCCAGCCTCTATGGGCTGCCTCTCTCCTTTCCTTAATGCCCACTATGGACCATCCCCCCTCATAGGGGGTTCCGGTAACCCCCTCCGGCAATCCCGTTAAATCCGAAACTTTTCCGGAACACTTCCGGTGTCCGAATATAGTCGTCCAATATATCAATCTTTATGTCTCGGACATTCCGAGACTCCTCGTCATGTCCGTGATCTCATCCGGGACTCCGAACTACCTTCGGTACAACAAAACTCATAAACTCATAATACCGATCGTCATCAAACGTTAAGCGTGCGGACCCTACGGGTTCGAGAACTATGTAGACATGACCGAGACTCATCTCCGGTCAATAACCAGTAGCGGAACCTGGATGTTCATATTGGCTCCTACATATTCTACGAAGATCTTTTATCGGTCAAACCGCATAACAACATACGTTGTTCCTTTTGTCATCGGTATGTTACTTGCCCGAGATTCGATCGTCGGTATCTCCATACCTAGTTCAATCTCGTTACCGGCAAGTCTCTTTACTCGTTACGTAACACATCATCTCGTGACTAACTCATTAGTCTTTTGCTTGCAAGGCTTATTGTGATGTGTGTTACTGAGAGGGCCCAGAGATACCTCTCCGACACTCGGAGTGACAAATCCTAATCTTGATCTATGCCAACACCACAAATACTTTCGGAGACACCTGTAGAGCATCTTTATGATCACCCAGTTACGTTGTGACGTTTGATAGCACACAAGGTGTTCCTACGATATTCGGGAGTTGCATAATCTCATAGTCATAGGAACATGTATAAGTCATGAAGAAAGCAATAGCAGTAAAACTAAACGATCAAAGTGCTATGCTAACGGATGGGTCTTGTCCATCACATCATTCTCCTAATGATGTGACCCCGTTGATCAAATGACAACTCATGTCTATGGCTAGGAAACATAACCATCTTTGATCAATGAGCTAGTCTAGTAGAGGCATACTAGGGACATACTGTTTTGTCTATGTATCCACACATGTACTAAGTTTCCGGTTAATACAATTCTAGCATGAATAAAAGACATTTATCATGATATAAGGAAATACAAATAACATCTTTATTATTGCCTCTAGGGCATATTTCCTTCACCTACTACTTGGCCAAAGCAATAAATAGCAACGGAGAACATGCAAGAATTACTTAAGAGCATAAATATAAAAGAGGTAAATCAAATATATTACTCAAACACAATCTGAACATAATCTCACAATCCATCGGATCCCAGCAAACTCAACATAGCAACAACATAAGGATTACATATGTGCCTCAATCATGTAGGGCAGCTCACGAGGTCTAATTAGTGAAGCACAAGAAGGGGAGGAGAACATCACATAGCTACTGGTCATGGACCCATGGTCCAAGGGAGACTACTCACAACTCATCCGGGAGGCGTCCATGGTGGTGGAGAGGCTCCCGGTGGTGATCCTCCCCTCCGGCAGGGTGCCGGGAAGAGTTCTCCTGGTGCTCCCGATCTTGGAAGCGCGGCGGCGGCGGAACAGAGATGAGATCGCGAAAAAGGGTTCCGTCCTCGAGGGTTTCGGGACGCGTGTTAAATATATGCCAAAGGGGGGCATCAGCGGAGGCCTGGGGGGCCCAGGCGCCCCCCCGGCGCGGCCAGGAGGGGGGCCGCGCCACCAGGGTGCTGATAACCCTCAACCGTAAGGGATCGAGATAGTCTTCGCGGGTAAGAATAACCCAATTTATTGATTCGACACACGGGGAGCCAAAGAGTATTTATAAGCTTTGACAGTTGAGTTGTCAATTCAACCGCACCTGAAATATACTTACTTGCAACAAAAGATAAGTGGTAACAGTGATATGATAGTGATAATAGTGATAGTAAAAGTAAACAGCAAAAGTAAATAGGGAAGGTAAATGGCAAAAGTAGCAACTAGTGACAAGCAGGGTTTAAAACACTGTAGGCTAGGGAGATGGATGGTTGGGCGCTGCATGGATGAGATAGATTCTAACTTGGGGCACGGCACACGGAAAAGTAATGATCATCTAGGCAAATATCAAACATTAGGCATGTATCCCGTAGGTAGTTGTACGTGCTTGCAATAAGAACTTGCACAACATCTTTTGTCCTACCATCCCGCTACGAACGGGGCCAAAAGGAACTTATGGAGATTAAGGTGCTCCTGTCAAAGAGCACCGGAACAAAGCAATGAACTCAATGGATACATGTAATCCTCAAACTACGGACCATCCCCTTTGGTGTCCCAAGCTGTCACTTTTGGGATCGCCGGTTCCGAACCGTAATAGGTGCAAACAACTCATAGATAGGATCACGAACACAAATATATTCATGCAAACACATATGGTTCAGATCTGAGATCATGGCACTCGGGCCCTAAGTGTCAAGCATTAAGAATAACAAGTTGAAGCAAAGATGATAAACACCATAGTAGATGATAGGCAACATGCCCCCAATGATCTGACAAACTATTACATGATCTAACTCATCCAATCCCTACCATCCCCTTCGCCTACAGCAGGGGAATTACTCACACATGGAGGGAGAAGTCATGGAGGGATGATGGAGTGGTGATATTGCCATCTATGGCGACGATCTCCCCTCTCCGGAGGCCAATTCAGCCTCCAGATTAGCCCTTCCGAGGAAGAACAGAGGGTGGCGGTGGCTCCGCGACGGAAAACTGCGAAAAGAACTTCTGATCTGGGGTTTCCGCGTCGTGAGTAAAAATACGAGGCAAAGTAGGGCACCAGGGGGTGTGGGCCCCACCCAGGCGACCCCCCGGCGCGGCCCAGGGGGGGGGGGCGCCCACAGGGCGCCTGGGCACCCCCTGGCCCCCCTCTGGCCCCTCTTCTGGCCCCTGGTTCCTTCGGGTGCGTGGATTTTCTGTGATTTTTCGTGGATTTTTCTGAGATACCTAAAATTCCGTGTTCCTGCACACAATAAAACCATACAGGCAGCTCTGCTGAAAACAGCGTCAGTCCGGGTTAGTTTAGTTCAAATCATGCAAGAATGAGGTCAAAACAATATCAAAAGTGTTTGGAAAAGTAGATACGTTTGAGACGTATCAACTCCCCCAAGCTTAGCATATTGCTTGTCCTCAAGCAATTCAGTTCAACGAACTGGACGCGACAAAGAAAACTTTGACAAACTCTTTTGTTTCATTAGATGTATATAAGCATGTACTACGAAAAGAGTCTAGTAAGTATTAAAACAGTACTATGAGGACAATGCATGGAGCAATCATTCTTTCAAGTGATTAGTCACAAATACTTAAAAGTAAATAATATACTACTGAAAATCAAGACAAGATTACATTGCACATAGCTTGAGCATACTAGGGTGGCATCTCGCTAGTCTCCATGAGTGAAACAAAACATAAATGCAGAAACTCCTCCAGAGTTTTAAAGGAGACTAGAACTAAGAATTTCAGAATAAATCATATCACAAGTATGCAGAAGACAATGCAATACTTTGGGATAATGCACATTACACTCAGAATGACAATTATGCTCTCCTAGTTAGTGCTTTGAAGAAAGAAGGTGAAGACTCTCGAACCGTGGCTTTTGTTGGCAAAGTTGAAAACCCGTGATCGGAAACAAAAACTAAACATGTACCAGAGCTCTTGGTTTTTAGAAACAGAGGTAAAAACGTTTTTGAGTGGTGCATATTTCGTCAACGAATGCTAGTAGATAACTCAATCACTTTTTGAGTGGACAAGTCTCGAGGAACGGCTCCCGCATGAGGACGATCACATCCTCTTAATCTCCTTTGTTTATCACTGCCAAAGTTTACTGATTTCTCATGAACAAAGCGTGAAGGAGGGTTTGTTTGTTATATTATCTTTTTGAGCCGGGCGCACTCGATGCCAGTTCCTTCTCGTATTAAGGGTTTGCACATTAGACATGCAATCCAGGGGTGAAACTTGTCCAACTTAAAAAGATCATGAATTAACTACTACTTCCTCATGAGCTAAAACATAGGCACAAAAAGAGAAATGCTTTTGATTAATTTCGAGATGGTACACGAAAGTCTTCGTTAGGAATGGCAGGTAAATACCATGTATAGGAAGGTATAGTGGACTCATATGACATAACTGATTTTAAGGGTTTTGGATGCACAAGCAGTCAGTCTGCTTAGTACATGTGGAAGTTTAGCAAAAGACTGGGAAGCGACCAACTAGAGAGCAATAACGGTCATAATCATGCAGAGCGACAAAGCAACATTGAATCGGGCATGAAAGTGATATAACTATTCTGAAACTCAAAGATCATCAAGGCAGAGTAGACTTTTTAGTCTTAACATGTGTAAGCATGTGCCAAGTCAATCCAAAAATTCTCTAAAGGGAAATACCACCTTAGTATACCAGACTATGAACAGTGCAATGCATGTAGATCATTTCAATAACACATTATATACTCTAGTTATTCGAGACTAGCCACAAGTAAAGCATGAACCACTGAAAGAGCATTGTAAACATAGCACTATGTCGCTACAAGCTGGTCTCTAGATCATAAGTACAGGCATATGTACAAAAGTAGAAACAAAAAGAGTTCATACCGGTCTTCCTTGTTGCTTCCCTTTAGTCGATCTTCGTCATTACTGCTTGTCACTTGCACGATCGAACGTAGGAAATATAATTAAATGCCATCACGGACTCGAGCTGAACTCTGAAAACAAAGCAAACTAAAGAGAGAAAGGAAATCTTTTTGGATTTTTCAAAGATTGAATAAAAGCAAAAGAAAGAGAAAATATTTTTGTTGTTTTTGCAAAGAGAGAAATAAAGAAGAACGGGCAAAAACTTCGAAAAGATCAAAGTGAATAAAACGGATAATACAATGGAAAAGTAAGAGGGGCACGTACTCCCCCAAGCTTAGGCTTTTGGCCTAAGTTGGTAGAAGCTACTGCCCCCAGGAGCCTCCTGCTCCGGGGGTATGGTGGTGAGTCCAAGGGTCGTAGAAGGATGCTGGAGCGTACACCGAACTCCTCGGAGTCTCCCACGAGGAAGGTTCCAAGCGCCAAACAGAGGAAGAACCTTCACCAAACTCGGTGGCGGTCTCTTCCTGAAAATGTGGTAACTCACCGTGCTTCTCCTCGTCGGGCACAACCCCCTCCATGGGGTTATGAAACTGATGCTGGACCATGAACTCATCGAATTGGACAACATCAAAGGACCATCCGTTCCTGCGAGAAAAATCAAACAAAAGAGGTGCAGGTAGACGGATCTCGCGTTCCGCGGTAATTCCGAAACGCAAGATATAAACAAGATTATCAAGCTCAGAACCCATGGTGACAAACTTATGCCTTTTCATAGCAGCAAGATCAAAGCTTAAATAAGTAAAAGGATTATCATCAGGGTGTGGGGTGCCTCCAAGATGTTCTAAGATAAGTGTGGCATAAACGCCACCATATAAGTCCCCCTTGTTACCGTTCATAGCAAGGCGTCGAGCAATTAAGGCACCCAGATTATAATCAGACCTCCCTGAGAGGGCTGCTGCCAGGATAGCAATATCCGGAGCAGAAATGCTGCCCGTGTTGTCACGAGCTAACACCCCTCTGGCAATATAATATGCAAAATACCTGAGGTGAGGAAATAAGATGCTGGAGATCTTCGACCGATGAATATCCCTCGTACCCATGCTGCAGAGAGAGTTGATGACGGTTTTCAGCTCGGAGGGCTGAGTGGCCATCCTAGCCGTCCTCCCAACGTTCGGCACACCTATTATTTCACAAAAATTTCCCAAAGTCATGGTGATAAGATCATTGTAAATTTTAAACTCAATAGCACCTGAATCAGGATTATATCTAAAACTGTTAATGAAACTGGAGGTGAGTTTTTGATACTGGGTAACACGGCTCGTGACGAGTCGTGTCAAACCTGCATTAGCACAAAGATTATAAAACTCATCCTTGATTCCCGCAGCTTCGAGGAATTCATCACATGGAAATGTCATCGCACGTGCTGGACTTGTGTCTTCCAACAACTCCAGGGGCACATGATCTTCATTATAGCTCACCCTAGCAGTCGATGGTGAAGCTGCGGCTCTAGTAACTCGATCAGAGTGTGCGGGCCTCCTCTTCTCAAGCCACCCTTTTGCCCTTCCTAACAAACTCATTTCTGATTTTTTTTTGCAATTTACAAAAATGAGGATTAAAACAAGATGAGTTAAGGAAGACTACTCAACTCACTTGCCCAAGGCATAAACTTGCATCAAAACTTGGAAAATAACTTTCTACACATGCATGCAAGCTCATCTCTACAGCACCAAGAACTACTAAATACTCACAAATGAGGCCACCAATCAAAAATCTAATTGGAGGGGTGGATGAGTCACATACCAGGGAGTATTTGCTCAAAATTTCAGCTCAAATGAGGGGCTGTAGAGAGAGATCGAAGAATCGCCTCCAAGAACAGCAAGAACACAAGAACAAGTGCAGAACTCGCGTTTTTGGAGAAAGAGAGAGAGAGAGGAAGAAGACACACCTGGAGGGGGGTCCTGTGGGCCCCAGGCGCCCTGTGGGCGCGGCCAGGGGCTGGGCCGCGCCAGCTGGCCGCCTGGGCCACTGGTGGGTCCCCCTGGCTGGCCCCAGGTTCCTCCGGGTATCTCCCGTCGTGGAAATTTTTATTTAAATTTTTCTGAAATTTTTCTGAAAACTTCACTGTTGAAATTTTTTTGAAGTTCAAAAAGCTGCGGAACTCTCTGAAAACTTGAAGTAGTGAGTAGTATTGTGAAGCTTCAAAACATAAATACTTGGTACAGCAAGTAGGACAAAAACTAAAAACAAATGAAAACATAACAAGCTCAACTTTTTATCTATATAAAACATGTTTACTAGTAAGGTTGATCAAGTCTTACCAACAAACAGGCGATATATAGAGCAAAAAGTCTCACCTCCTACGAAGTAGTTACTAAACCTTTAATTTGATGGACATTGTCCCCACCATGATAGTTTTATATTTGTGAGGCACATGTAGTGGACAGTCCCATTCTCCAATTTTCACGGTCTCGATATTCTCTATAGAGTTGAGGGCATGCCTCCTGTCGATCTTCTTCGGAAAATATACCGTGTGTTCTTTATCATTCACATGGAAGGTAACCTTCCCTTTATTGCAATCAATAATAGCACCTGCGGTGTTAAGGAAAGGTCTACCAAGAATAATGGACATGCTCCCATCCTCGGGCATGTCAAGCACAACAAAATCAGTAAGAATTAAACAATTAGCAACCTCTACGGGAACATCCTCACAAATACCTATCGGAACAGCGGTTGACTTGTCAGCCATCTGAAGGGAGATATCTGTAGGAATTAGTTTCTCTAAACAAAGTCTCTCGTAAAGAGAGAGAGGCATAACACTCACTCCTACTCCAAGATCACATAAAGCAGTTTTGACATAATTATTCATTATGGAGCAAGGAATGGTGGGTATACCTGGATCACCGAGCTTCTCAGGAATCTTGCCACTGAAAGAGTAGTTAGCAAGCATAGTAGATATTGCATCATTAGGAACTTTTCTTTTATTAGTGACAATATCTTTCATATATTTTGAATAAGGAAGTAACTTAATAGCATCAGTCAAAGGGATTTGAAGAAAAAGAGGTTTAATCCACTCACAAAACTTATTGTAATGCTCTTCTTCTTTAGATTTGATGGACTTACCTGGAAAGGGCATGGGTTTCTGTACCCATGGTTCTCTTTCTTTCCCATGTTTTCTTGCGATGAAGTCTTCTTTAGTGTACCTCTTATGTTTGTCAGGTGCTTCTTCCTCTCGAACTTCAGGCGGATCATTCTTCTCACTATCCTTACCTTCAGGTTCAGCACCGTCTTCAGTCTCAGCATCGGATATAGATACACTGTTGGGATCAACAGCTGGCTCTTCATCTGCAATAGGATCAATAGAATTGTCAGTCTCCTTATGTTTCTTCTTTTTCTTTGGAGAGCCAACAATTTCTTCTTCCTGCATTTGAGAATCCTGCTCGATTCTCTTCGGATGTCCCTCTAGATAGAGAGGATCTTGAGTGCTAGTTCCTCTTCGGGTCTTAATCCCGAAAGCCTGCAAATTATCTTGTTTGGCATTGTTAGCAAGCAGATCTCTTTGCACATTAGAAATTTGGTCAAGCTGAGTTTGAACCATATGAAAATGCTTCACAAGACATTGAACATCATTAGCTGTTCTATCTAAAACATCAAGCAATTTTTTGATAGCAAGAGAATTATCATGCAATTGACTTTGTATCCTCTCATTAAAATGGTTTTGTTTCATAATAAAATTATCAAACTCATCTAAACATTGATCAGGAGGCTTACCATGAGGGATGTCACTTGCGTTGAAATCTAAAAGAGAGTGTACCTCTACCATAGGAGGGTGAGTAGTAGGCTCACACAGCTTCTCAATAGGGGGTAGATTCTTCACGTCTTCAGCTTTAATACCCTTCTCTTTAATAGACTTCTTTGCTTCTCGCATATCTTCGGGGCTTAGAACAAATATGCCCCTGTTCTTTGGTGGTGGAGGTGGTTCAGGGACGGACCAATCTTCATGGTTTTTGGCAATCCTGCCCATCAAATCCTCTGCATCGTCCGGTGTTCTTTTCCTGAAAACACAACCAGCACAACTGTCCAAATAGGACCTGGATTCATCAGTTAGACCAGCATAGAATATATCGATTAATTCATTCTTAGGAATTTCATGTCCTGGTCTAGCCCGAATCAGACCGCAGTACCTCCCCCAAGCTTTAGGGAGGGACTCATCCTGCAACTGTTTAAAGTTATAAATTCTTTGTAAAGCAGCATGTTGCATGTGAGCAGGAAAGTACTTATCAACAAAAGAGTGAGCTAAGTCTTGAGGACTCTTAATGGAATCGCATGGGAGTGAATCATACCATGCTTTAGCACCTTCCTTCAAGGAGAAAGGAAGAAGCTTGGTGATATAAAAGTATCGTATCTTCTCATCTGTGGTAAACAGGCCACCTAACTCACCGAGTTTAGTCAGGTGTGCAATAGCATCATCATTTTCTCTGCCATAAAAGGGGTCAGCTTCAACCATAGGTATAAGTGAAAGATCAACAGAGAAATCATAATCAGGATCATCAATGCATATAGGAGATGTAGCAAATTCAGGATCAGGAACGGTTTTGTTCTTTAAAGAGTGTTTTTCAAATAGTTTCTTAATAACTTCAGGGTCAGAGCCAGAAAACTCTGTCAGTTCCCTGGATAAATCTTCATCAAGCATATAGTAATCATCATCAAGGAGCCTCTCTTTGAGTTTACTCAAATCAGGATAATCATAAGTTTCACCAATAGGGTAGCGAGTAACAGGAAGTTCAATTCCAGACTTTTTAGCAGCAGCAGCAATTTGTTTCTCAAGAGCATAACCAAGCGAACTAATATCATCAAAAGTAGTAGAGGCATCATCAAGAGTATCAGACATAGTAACAGATTCAGTAGGAGCATCATGTGGTGGTGGTGAGGCAAACTTACTCATAACAGAAGGTGAATCAAGTGTAGCACTAGTGCTCAGAGCAGTACCTCTTCTTGTAGTAGATAGTAAGATCGGAACCTTGGGGTCTCCTTTCTTACCCATAGTGGATGAAGTGCAGCAGGTAGGATACCTCAAGTAGACTTGTAAATATTGCTATGCTCCCCGGCAACGGCGCCAGAAAACGGTACTTGATAACCCTCAACCGTAAGGGATCGAGATAGTCTTCGCGGGTAAGAATAACCCAATTTATTAATTCGACACACGGGGAGCCAAAGAGTATTTATAAGCTTTGACAATTGAGTTGTCAATTCAACCGCACCTGAAATATACTTACTTGCAACAAAAGATAAGTGGTAACAGTGATATGATAGTGATAATAGTGATAGTAAAAGTAAACAGCAAAAGTAAATAGTGAAGGTAAATGGCAAAAGTAGCAACTAGTGACAAGCAGGGTTTAAAACACTGTAGGCTAGGGAGATGGATGGTTGGGCACTGCATGGATGAGATAGATTCTAACTTGGGGCACGGCACACAGAAAAGTAATGATCATCTAGGTAAATATCAAACATTAGGCATGTATCCCGTAGGTAGTTGTACGTGCTTGCAATAAGAACTTGCACAACATCTTTTGTCCTACCATCCCGCTACGAACGGGGCCAAAAGGAACTTATGGAGATTAAGGTGCTCCTGTCAAAGAGCACCGGAACAAAGCAATGAACTCAATGGATACATGTAATCCTCAAACTACGGACCATCCCCTTTGGTGTCCCAAGCTGTCACTTTTGGGATCGCCGGTTCCGAACCGTAATAGGTGCAAACAACTCATAGATAGGATCACGAACACAAATATATTCATGCAAACACATATGGTTCAGATCTGAGATCATGGCACTCGGGCCCTAAGTGTCAAGCATTAAGAATAACAAGTTGAAGCAAAGATGATAAACACCATAGTAGATGATAGGCAACATGCCCCCAACGATCTGACAAACTATTACATGATCTAACTCATCCAATCCCTACCATCCCCTTCGCCTACAGCA
>LR738713.1:672438777-672487007 GCA_902687465.1 Secale cereale | reverse complement strand
GGGGGGGGGGGGGGGCGCCCACAGGGCGCCTGGGCACCCCCTGGCCCCCCTCTGGCCCCTCTTCTGGCCCCTGGTTCCTTCGGGTGCGTGGATTTTCTGTGAGTTTTCGTGGATTTTTCTGAGATACCTAAAAATCCGTTTTCCTGCACACAATAAAACCATACAGGCAGCTCTGCTGAAAACAGCGTCAGTACGGGTTAGTTTAGTTCAAATCATGCAAGAATGAGGTCAAAACAATATCAAAAGTGTTTGGAAAAGTAGATACGTTTGAGACGTATCAGGCGCCTGGAGCCCTGGTGGCCCCCCTCCGGCCATAGTTCGGCCGTGTGGAAGCTTCCGGAACGCTGATTTTTTATATAATTTTTCCGGGATTTTTCTGGCAGTTTACGTGACGGGAAAACCTGAAATACAAAAACAGCAGAAAACAAAAACTGGCACTGGGGTGCACTGAGTTAATAGGTTAGTCCAAATATGATCAAAAGTGTATGGAAGTGTATAAATATCATAGCAATATCACCCAAAAGATGCATGGAGCAAGCAGAAATTATAGATACGTTTTGGACGTATCAACATCCCCAAGCTTAATTCCTGCTCGTCCTCGAGTAGGTAAATGATAACAAGAATAATTTCTGTGGTGACATGCTATTAACCATATAAGGACTTTTCATAGTCATATGACAAAAGCTTACCGAGACAATGAATCTATAGTAATTAAGTTGCCTCATGAGAGAATCACAAAGAACTGAAAGTTTTACAATATGATACTGAAACATCAACTAGATTTGTAATGAGCATGGTGTGCAAATATGATAAAGTGGTATCTCGCTTGCCCCCTTTAGTGAAGCAAAACATAAATGCAGGGGCACCTCTAAGGTTTAAGTGATGACTAGATACAATGATTTCAGAATAAACGATATCATAATCATGCAAAAGACAATGCTACTTTGGGACAATGCACATTACACTCAGAATGACAATCATGCTCTTAATAGTTGGTGCTTTAAAGAAGGTGGAGACTCTCGAACCGTGGCTTTTGTTGGCAAGGTTGAAAACCCGTGGTCGGAAACAAAGACAAAACATGTACCAGTGCTCTTGGTTTTAAAAACAGAGGTAATAATTTTTTTTTGGATATGCATGTTTCGTCAACGAATGCTAGCAGACAACTCGATCACTTCTTGAGATGGACAAGTTTCGAGGAACGGCTCCCGAATGAGGACGATCACATCCTCTTAATCTCCTTTGTTTATCACTGCCAAAGTTTTCTGATTTCTCATGAACAAAGCGTGAAGGAGGGTTTGTTTGTTATATTAATTTTGAGCCGGGCGCACTCTTTGCCAGTTCCTTCTCGTATTATGGGTTTGCACATTAGACATGCAATCCCAGGGTGAAGCTTGTCCAACTTAAAAAGATCATGAATTAACTACTACTTCCTCATGAACTAAAACAGAGGCACAAAAGAGAAATGCTTTTTTGAATAATTTCGAGATGGTACATGAAAGTCTTCGTTAGGAATGGCAGGTAAATACCATGTATACGAAGGTATGGTGGACTCATATGGCATAACTGGTTTAAAGGATTTGGATGCACAAGCAGTCAGTCCGCTTAGTACAGGTGGAGGTTAGCAAAAGACTGGGAGCGACCAACTAAAAGAGCAATGACAGTCATAATCATGCAGAGCGACAAAGCAACATTGAATCAGGCATGGAAGTTATATCGCTACTCAGAAATAAAAGATCATCAAGGCTTGACAGACTTTCTTTACAGTCTTAAATATGCGTGAGCATACGCCAAGTCAATCAAAATAAATTCTTGAAGGAAGATATCACTAAACCATACCACATCATAGGCAAACAAATCATGTTGGTACTCCAATAACACATTGGGAACCCCCCAGCTATTTGAGACTAACCGTAAGAAAACATGAACTACTAAGCACCATTATGCACGTAGCATTTTTATCATAGACATATCGACCAATGCAACAGAAGCCAACTCTCTTAACAAGATAAGCATGATAAATAAAGAGAGTTCCAACGACCAACTAAACAAAAGCTCTTTAAAAAGATGAGCATGAAAACTAAGAGCTGAATATGATAGTAGCTATTGAAATACCAAGAACATGCACAGCAAAGATAATCATGAAAATTCTATGTTGTGTTCTAGGTTGAAGTGGAGCGTGTTTCTCTCCCACACAAAGAAAGCTGAGTTCCGACTCGTTATGAAAAGCTAAAGAAAACTAAAAAGGAAACTAAGAACAAGACGCTCCAAGCATAGCACATAACACATGAAGTGATAAAAATATAGTGGAACGAAAGACGAACTGATAATGTTGATGGAGAAGGGGATGCACGGGGGGCATCCCCAAGCTTAGACGCTTGAGTCTTCTTGAATATTTCTTGGGGGTGCATGGGGGCATCCCCAAGCTTGAGCGTTTGACACTCCTGAATCTTTTTATCATCTTCCCTCGCACACTTGAAAACTCCCTTCATACATAACTCATCATAATCTGATTAGCGAGGTTAGTACCCATAATAATATAATTGTTCCTTGCTGGAAATAAGGATATTCTTGAAGGTCTACTGTTTCTCAAGATTGCCAAAAGGTTTTTGCAAAGAAAAAGCAAGCTCAAGGTTTGCAAAATGAAGGAAAGGCAAAACAGGACAGAATCTGTGAAAAACAGACCAGCAGGTAGTAAATGATTTTTTCGGGGCACTTCTGCAACTCTAATAAAAAAACTCAGAACAGACGCCCGAAAGACAATTATATAGAGCACGCTGTCGAAAAAATTCAGACCAAAAAGATGATCTGGTGATTTTATACGAATTTTTCTGTCCAAGGACAGAATCTGTTTCCTGGACAGCACGTCACAACTTTTGAACTTTCTTGCAATCAGAGGCTATACTTGGCACAAAGCTGAAAAGTAAAGATACAATGATGATGCTACTGTAGTAACAACATCAAGACACAACAAAAGCAAAATAAAATTTTATTCATTGTGGGCTGCCTCCCAAAAGCGCTTTCTTTTATGCCTTTAAGCTAGGCATAATGCAAAGAGATCAAGTTTTATCAAGAGTAAAAGAATAGCTAGCCCGTATAACGGACTCAAAAGGTAACTTAATCTTCTTTCTAGGGAAGTGTTCCATTCCTTTCTTGAGAGGAAATTAGAATCTTATATTCCCCTCTTTCATGTCAATGATGGCACCAACGGTGCGAAGGAAAGGACGTCCCAAAATAATTGGACAAGAAGGTTCACATTCAATGTCCATAATAGTAAAATCAACGGGAACATAATTGTCATTGACAATGATAAGAACATCGTCGATCCTCCCCAAAGGTTTCTTTATGGAAGAATCAACAAGACGAACACCAAAAGAACAAGAATCAAAAGGTTTCAGTTTAAGCATATCATATATTCTTTTGGGCATAACGGAGGTACTAGCTCCAACATCACATAAAGCATAGCAAGAGAAGTTATTCAACTTAATTTTAATCATAGGATCCCAACCATCTTCTAGCTTTCTAGGTATGGAGGCTTCTACTCTAAGTTTCTCCTCCCTAGCTTTGATGAGAGCATTAGTGATATGCTCTGTGAAGGCAAGATTAAGCGTGCTAGTGCGGGGATCTCTAGACAATCTTTGTAAAAAGGTGACAACTTCCGAGATACTACAATTATCAAAATCAATTTTATCATTATTGAGCAGAATTGTAGTGTCATCTTCTTTGTTTGAATTGCTCTCTATTATAAGAGTTTGAACGTCTTCCCAAGTTTGGGGAAGCATAGGAGCAACTTTAAACTGAGGCTCATACTCTTTTCCTGGAAGACCATGCCATGGGCATAACTCTTCATTAAGACTAACATAATCACAAGGTTTATTACTTTTGTAAATCCCGACAGTGGTGATTGGCGTGATGGAAGAAGGGGTGTACTCCTCCCATTTAGTGTTTTTGGTGGAACCCATAGTAGCAAGCAAGCAAGATAACTATTTTTGTGATTTTCGATAAAAGATACTAAAGCAAAACTGAAAGGTAAACTAACAAGACTAAAAAGCAAAGGTAAAAGATAGCGTGCAACTCCCCTATCTTGAAGAGTGGAGTCCCCGGCGATGTTGTCAGAAAACTTTGCTTGATGGCTTCTCGCCCATCGTTGGTTACCCCAAGTGGAAGGTTTGAGATGCAGTGTAGCGGAAGTTTTCCCTTGGCAAAGATACCAAGGATCGATTTCCCCTGAGACTCCAAGGTTCAACAAGAAGGTGTCAACTGCTAACAGCGCCAGATACTTAGCAATCAACTTGGACCTGCACACAGATACAAATAACTTTGCTCCCAACGAGTACAGAGAGGTTGTCAATCCCTCCAGCCTTGTCGTTTACAAAGGATCAAACGCAAGAGATAATAGTGATAGGTATTGCTGCAACTAGTAAGTAAAAGCGGAAAGTAAATAGCGGATGTGATCAGTGATGGTAATATGGACCGGGGTCCCATGATGTTCACTAGTGATGTCTCTCTCCCAAAAGACGATAAAACAGCTATGTGAGGTAAAAGAATTACAGCTGGGCAATTGACAGAATTATGTGCGCAAACCAATGCTAACTATGTTGCAAGAAAGGTAGAGGTTCAAAGCATGGGCGGTACGCCAAGGCAAGTAGACCGAAATCCATCTGCATCTACTACTAATCATCCACCTTGAGATATCTATCCAGAACATCTCGCTGGTATTAAGTTGCGAGTCCCACCCATAGTGTAAACTCAAAGCAACACACAACTGCATTAAAAGAACTTTGCGTAAAGTAAACAATCCTTGCACCCGCGAGTACAAGCACCGTTGTTTCCCCCCTTGTGGCAACATCACATCCCCTAGACTCATGTTTCTGTCACTCAAGCTAGTCATCAAGGGGCATGAACCCACAATCAAGCATAACGTTCCCTCTTGGAGTCACTACCTACTACTTGGCCAAAGCAATAAATAGCAACGGAGAACATGGAAGAATTACTTAAGAACATAAATATAAAAGAGGTAAATCAAATATATTACTCAAACACAATCTGAACATAATCTCACAATCCATCGGATCCCAGCAAACTCAACATAGCAACATCATAAGGATTACATATGTGCCTCGATCATGTAGGGCAGCTCACGAGGTCTAATTAGTGAAGCACAATAAGGGGAGGAGAACATCACATAGCTACTGGTCATGGACCCATGGTCCAAGGAAGACTACTCACAACTCATCCGGGAGGCGTCCATGGTGGTGGAGAGGCTCCCGGTGGTGATCCTCCCCTCCGACAGGGTGCCGGGAAGAGTTCTCCTGGTGCTCCCGATCTTGGAAGCGCGGCGGCAGCGGAACAGAGATGAGATCGCGAAAAAGGGTTCCGTCCTCGAGGTTTCGGGACGCGTGTTAAATATATGCCAAAGGGGGGCATCAGCGGAGGCCTGGGGGGCCCAGGCGCCCCCCCGGCGTGGCCAGGAGGGGGGCCGCGCCACCAGGGCGCCTGGAGCCCTGGTGGCCCCCCTCCGGCCCTACTTCGGCCGTGTGGAAGCTTCCGGAACGCTGATTTTTTATATAATTTTTCCGGGATTTTTCTGGCAGTTTACGTGACGGGAAAACCTGAAATACAAAAACAGCAGAAAACATAAACTGGCACTGGGGTGCACTGAGTTAATAGGTTAGTCCAAATATGATCAAAAGTGTATGGAAGTGTATAAATATCATAGCAATATCACCCAAAAGAGGCATGGAGCAAGCAAAAATTATAGATACGTTTTGGACGTATCACCGGCGCACCCCCCTGGCCCCCTATATATATGTGGGGGGGGAGAGGGCAGCCGCACCCTTGCTCCTGGCGCCTCTCCCCCTCCCGTCACACCTCCATACTCCCTCCGCAGGGCGCCGGCGAAGCCCTGCAGGAATCTCCACTGCATCCACCACCACGCCGTCGTGCTGCTGGATCTCCGACGACCTCTCCTCCCCCCTTGCTGGATCAAGAAGGAGGTGACGTTGCTGTACCGGACGTGTGTTGAACGCGGAGGTGCCGTCCGTTCGGCGCTAGACCATCGGTGACGAAGAACGCGAAGAGTACGACTACTTCATCCACGCTTCTTCAAAAGCTTCCGCACGCGATCTACATAACGGTATGTAGATGCACTCTTATTTGCTCGTTGCTAGATGTCTCCTTAGTTGGATCTTGGTGAAAGCGTAGAATTTTTTTGAATTCTGCTACGTTCCCCAACAGTGGCATCTGAGCTAGGTCTTATGCGTAGCATCTTGCACGAGTAGAACACAAAACAGTTGTGGGCGTTTGAGTTTGTTCAACTTTCTTGCCGTTACTAGTCAATCTTGATTCGGCGGTATTGTGGGATGAAGCGGCCCGGACCGACTTTACACGTACGCTTACGTGAGACTGGTTCCACCTACAGACATGCACTAGATGCATAAGGTGGCTGGCGGGTGTCTGTCTCTCCTACTTTAGTCGGATCGGATTCGATGAACAGGGTCCTTATGAAGGGTAAATAGAAATTGACAAATCACGTTGTGGTTTTGGCGTAGGTAAGAAACGTTCTTGCTAGAAAACCTATAGAAGCCACGTAAAACTTGCAACAACAATTAGAGGACGTCTAACTTGTTTTTGCAGCATGTGCTATGTGACGTGGTATGGCCAAAAGAAGATGTGATGAATGATATATGTGATGTATGAGATTGATCATGTTCTTGTAATAGGGAATCACGACTTGCATGTCGATGAACTTGACAACCGGCAGGAGCCATAGGAGTTGTCTTAATTATTGTATGACCTGCATGTCACTGAATAAACGCCATGTAATTACTTTACTTTATTGCTAAACGTTAGCCATAGTAGTAGAAGTAATAGTTGGCATGATGACTTCTTCAAGACACGATGATGAAGATCATGATGATGGAGATCATGGTGTCGAGCCGGTGACAAGATGATCATGGTGCCCCGAAGATGGAGATCGAAGGAGCAAGATGATATTGGCCATATCATGTCACTTTAATTGATTGCATGTGATGTTTATCATGTTTATGCATCTTGTTTACTTAGAACGACGGTAGTAAATAAGATGATCTCTCACTAAAATTTCAAGAATTGTGTTTCCCCTAACTGTGCACCGTTGCTAAGGATCGTTGTTCCGAAGCACCACGTGATGATCGGGTGTGATAGGTTCTAACGTTCGCATACAACGGGTGTAAGCCAGATTTACACAAGCAATACACTTAGGGTTTACTTGACGAGCCTAGCATGTACAGACATGGCCTCGGAACACGGAAGACCGAAAGGTCAAACACGAGTCGTATAGAAGATACGATCAACATGAAGATGTTCATCGTTGATGACTAGTCCGTCTCACGTGATGATCGGACACGGGCTAGTCGATTCGGATCGTGTATCACTTAGATGACTAGAGAGATGTCATTCTGAGTGGGAGTTCATTAAAACTTGATTAAGATGAACTTAATTATCATGAACTTAGTCTAAATTCTTTACAATATCTCTTGTAGATCAAATGGCCCACGCTCAAGTTTCCCTCAACTTCAACGCGTTCCTAGAGAAAACCAAGCTGAAAGACGATGGTAGCAACTATACGGATTGGGTCCGTAACCTGAGGATTATCCTCATAGCTGCCAAGAGATCATATGTCCTTGAAGCACCGCTAGGTGATGCACCCGTTCTCCCGGCGACCCAAGACGTTATGAACGCCTGACAGTCGTGTTGTGATGATTACTCCCTGGTTTAGTGCGGCATGCTTTACAGTTTAGAATCGGGGCTCCAAAAGCGTTTTGAGCACCACGGGGCATATGAGATGTTCCAAGAGCTGAAAATGGTTTTCCAAGCTCATGCCCGAGTCGAGAGATATGACGTCTCCGACGCATTCTACAGCTGTAAGATGGAGGAAAACAGTTCTGTCAGTGAGCACATCCTCAAGATTTCTGGATTGCACAACCGCTTGTCTCAGCTGGGAATGAATCTCCCAGATGAAGCGGTCGTTGACAGAATCCTCCAGTCGCTCCCACCTAGCTTCAAGAGCTTCGTGTTAAACTTCAATATGCAGGGGATGGAGAGGTCCATTCCCGAGGTGTATTCAATGCTGAAATCAGCGGAGGTGGATATCAAGAAAGAACATCAAGTGTTGATGGTCAATAAAACCACTAAGTTCAAGAAAGGCAAGGGTAAGAAGAACTTCAAGAAGGACGGCAAAGGAGTTGCCGCGCCCGATAAGCCAGTTGCCGGGAAGAAGCCAAAGAATGGACCCAAGCCTGAAACTGAGTGTTTTCATTGCAAGGGAACGGGGCACTGGAAGCGGAACTGCCCCAAATATTTAGCAGACAAGAAGGCCGGCAACGTCAAAGGTATATTTGATATACTTGTTATTGATGTGTACCTTACCAGCGCTCGTAGTAGCTCCTGGGTATTTGATACCGGTGCGGTTGCTCACATTTGTAACTCAAAACAGGAGCTGCGGAATAAGCGGAGACTGGCGAAGGATGAGGTGACGATTCGCGTCGGGAATGGTTCCAAGGTCGATGTGATCGCCGTCGGCACGCTGCCTCTACATCTACCCTCGGGATTAGTTTTGAACCTTAATAATTGTTATTTAGTACCAGCTTTAAGCATGAACATTGTATCTGGATCTCGTCTTATGTGAGATGGCTACTCTTTCAAATCGGAGAATAATGGTTGTTCTATTTATTTGAGAGATATGTTTTATGGTCATGCCCCGCTGGTCAATGGTTTATTTTTGATGAATCTCGAACGTGATGATACACATATTCATAGTGTAGATGCCAAAAGATGTAAAGTTGATAATGATAGTCCCACATACTTGTGGCATTGCCGCCTTGGTCATATTGGTGTCAAACGTATGAAGAAGCTCCATTCAGATGGACTTCTAGAGTCTCTTGATTATGAATCATTTGACACGTGCGAACCATGCCTCTTGGGCAAGATGACCAAGACTCCATTCTCCGGAACAATGGAGCGAGCAACCAACTTGTTGGAAATCATACATACCGATGTGTGCGGTCCAATGAGCGTTGAGGCTCGCAGAGGCTATCGTTATGTTCTCACCCTCACAGATGACTTGAGTAGATATGGGTATATCTATTTGATGAAACATAAGTCTGAGACCTTTGAAAAGTTCAAGGAATTTCAGAATGAGGTTGAGAATCAACGTGACAGAAAAATAAAGTTCTTACGATCAGATCGTGGGGGTGAATATTTAAGTCATGAATTTGGCACGCACCTAAGGAAATGTGGAATTGTTTCACAACTGACACCGCCCGGAACACCTCAACGTAACGGTGTGTCCGAACGTCGAAATCGTACTCTGTTGGACATGGTGCGATCTATGATGTCCCTCACCGATTTACCGCTATCTTTTTGGGGTTATGCTTTAGAGACTGCCGCATTCACTTTAAATAGGGCTCCGTCGAAATCCGTTGAGACGACTCCGTATGAACTTTGGTTTGGCAAGAAACCGAAGCTGTCGTTTCTAAAAGTTTGGGGTTGCGATGCTTATGTCAAGAAACTTCAACTTGAAAAGCTCGAACCCAAATCGGAAAAATGCGTCTTCATAGGATACCCAAAGGAAATGATTGGGTACACCTTCTACCACAGATCCGAAGGCAAAGTCTTTGTTGCCAAGAATGGATGCTTTCTGGAGAAAGAGTTTCTCTCGAAAGAAGTGAGTGGGAGGAAAGTAGAACTTGATGAGGTGACAGTCACCCCTCCTGAACCTGAGAGTGGCACAGCGCAGGAAATGGTTCCTGAGGTGCCTGCACCGACAAGGGAGGAAGTTGATGATAATGATCATGAAGAAACAGATCAAGTTACTACTGAACTTCGAAGGTCCACAAGGGCACGTTCCGCACCAGAGTGGTACGGCAACCCTGTCCTGGAAATCATGTTGTTAGACAACGGTGAACCTTCGAACTATGAAGAAGCGATGGCGGGCCCGGATTCCAATAAATGGCTTGGAGCCATGAAATCCGAGATAGAATCCATGTATGAAAACAAAGTATGGACTTTGGTGGACTTGCCTGATGACAGGCACGCCATAGAAAACAAATGGATATTTAAGAAGAAGACAGACGCGGATGGTTATGTGACCATCTATAAGGCTCGGCTTGTCGCTAAGGGTTATCGACAAGTTCAAGGGATTGACTACGACGAGACTTTCTCTCCCGTAGCGATGCTGAAGTCAGTCAGAATCATGTTAGCTATTGCCGCATTCTATGATTATGAGATATGGCAAATGGACGTCAAAACAACATTCCTTAATGGCTTCCTCAAGGAAGAGTTGTATATGATGCAGCTGGAAGGTTTTGTCGATCCAGAGAACGCTAACAAGGTATGCAAGCTCCAGCGCTCGATTTACGGCCTGGTGCAAGCATCTCGGAGTTGGAATATTCGCTTTAATGATGTGATCAAAGCGTTTGGCTTTATACAGACTTATGGAGAAGCCTGTATTTACAAGAAAGTGAGTGGGAGCTCTGTGGCATTTCTCATATTATATGTGGATGACATATTGCTGATGGGAAATGATATAGAATTCTTGGAAAATGTAAAGGCCTACTTGAATAAGAGTTTTTCAATGAAGGACCTTGGAGAAGCTGCTTACATATTAGGCATCAAAATCTATAGAGATAGATCAAGACGCCTCATTGGTCTTTCACAAAGAACATACCTTGACAAGATATTGAAAAAGTTCAATATGGATCAGTCCAAGAAGGGGTTCTTGCCTGTTTTGCAAGGTATGAGATTGAGCAAGGCTCAGTCGCCGACCACGGCAGAAGATAGAGAAAAGATGAGTGTCATTCCCTATGCCTCGGCCATAGGTTCTATCATGTATGCCATGTTGTGTACCAGACCTGATGTGAACCTTGCCATAAGTTTGGTAGGGAGGTACCAAAGTGATCCCGGTATGGAACACTGGACAGCGGTCAAGAACATCCTGAAGTACCTGAAAAGGACTAAGGATATGTTTCTCGTTTATGGAGGTGACGAAGAGCTCGTCGTAAAGGGTTACGTCGATGCTAGCTTCGACACAGATCTGGATGACTCTAAGTCACAAACCGGATACGTGTATATTCTGAATGGAGGAGCAGTCAGCTGGTGCAGTTGCAAGCAAAGCGTCGTGGCGGCATCTAGATGTGAAGCGGAGTACATAACTGCTTCCGAAGCAGCGCAGGAAGGAGTCTGGATGAAGGAGTTCATCACCGACCTTGGAGTCATTCCAAGCGCGTCAAGTCCGATGACTCTCTTCTGTGACAACACTGGTGCTATTGCCATTACCAAAGAGCCCAGGTTTCACAAGAAGACCAAGCACATCAAGCGCCGTTTCAACTCCATCCGGAATTATGTTCAAGATGGAGACATAGATATTTGTAAAGTACATACGGATCTGAATGTTGCAGACCCGTTGACTAAACCCCTTCCACGGGCAAAACATGATCAACACCAGAACTCTATGGGTGTTCGATTCATCACAATGTAACTAGATTATTGACTCTAGTGCAAGTGGGAGACTGTTGGAAATATGCCCTAGAGGCAATAATAAAAGTATTATTATATTTCCTTGTTCATGATAATCGTCTGTTATTCATGCTTGAATTGTATTGTACGGAAACAACGATACATGTGTGAGTATATAGACCACAATTGAGTCCATGGCAATCCTCCAGTTGCCAACTCGTTGATCAACTAATGGTCACGGTTTCCTGATCATGGACATGGGATGTCAGTGATAACGGGATCACATCATTAGGAGAATGATGTGATGGACAAGACCCAATCCTGAGCATAGCACGAGATCGTATAGTTCGTAATGCATAAGCTTTTCGGTGTCAAGTATTTATTTCTTAGACCATGAGGTTGTACAACTCCCGGATGCCGTAGGAATACTTTGGGTGTACCAAACGTCACAACGTAACTGGGTGGCTATAAAGGTACGCATCGGGTATCACCGAAAGTGTCTGTTGGGTTGGTACGAACCGAGACTGGGATATTGTCACTCCGTATGACGGTGAGGTACCTCTGGGCCCACTCGGTAATACATCATCATAATGAGCTCAAAGTGACTAAGGAGTTAGTCACGGGATGATGGATTACGGATCGAGTAAAGAGACTTGCCATGACGAGATTGAACAAGGTATCGGGAATACCAACGATCGAATCTCGGGCAAGTACCGTACCGATGGACAAAGGGAATAACTACGGGATTGAGTGAATCCTTGACACGGTGGTTCATCCGATGAAGATCATCGAGGAACACGTGGGAACCAACATGGGTATCCAGATCCCGCTATTGGTTATTGACCGGAGAGTCGTCTCGGTCATGTCTACGTGTCTCCCGAACCCGTAGGGTCTACACACTTAAGGTTCGGTAACGCTAGGGTCGTAGAGATACATGCACGTGGAAACCCGAAAGTTGTTCGGAGTCCCGGATGAGATCCCGGACGTCACGAGGAGTTTCGGAATGGTTCGGAGGTAAAGAATGATATATAGGAAGTCCAGTTTCAGCCATCGGGTGATCTCCGGGGGTCACCAGGAGTGTCCCGGGACCACCGGAGGGGCCCCGGGGGTCCACCGGGTGGGGCCACCCATCCCGGTGGGGCCCCTAGGCCGCAAAGGGGAAGTGGCCAACCCTAATGGGCTGGCGCACCACATGGGCCCTCCTCCCCATGCGCCTAGGGTTGAAACCCTAGGGGGGAGGGGCGCCACCTTGCCTTGGGGGGCAAGGATTCCCCCCTGGCCGCCGCCCCACCCTGCAGATCCCATCTACAGGGCCGGCGCACCCCCTGGCCCCCTATATATATGTGGGGGTGGAGAGGGCAGCCGCACCCTTACTCCTGGCGCCTCTCCCCCTCCCGTCACACCTCCATACTCCCTCCGCAGGGCGCCGGCGAAGCCCTGCAGGAATCTCCACTGCATCCACCACCACGCCGTCGTGCTGCTGGATCTCCGACGACCTCTCCTCCCCCTTGCTGGATCAAGAAGGAGGTGACGTTGCTGTACCGGACGTGTTTTGAACGTGGAGGTGCCGTCCGTTCGGCGCTAGATCATCGGTGACGAAGAACGCGAAGAGTACGACTACTTCATCCACGCTTCTTCGAAAGCTTCCGCACGCGATCTACATAACGGTATGTAGATGCACTCTTATTTGCTCGTTGCTAGATGTCTCCCTAGTTGGATCTTGGTGAAAGCGTAGAATTTTTTTGAATTCTGCTACGTTCCCCAACACTCAGCTGGTCAAAGAGCGACTAGGATTAGTCTCCACCACATCAGCGGTCCCACCCGTCAGGTTTGCTATTAGATGCGCTCAATTTCGAATCAGTGTGATTTGTTACTCACTGATGGCTTCTCGCCCCTCGTTGGTTACCCCAAGTGGAAGGTTGAGCTGTAGCGTAGCGGAAAATTTCCCTTGGCAAAGATACCAAGGATTGAATCCCGTGAGACTCCGAGGGTCGACAAGTAGGTGTCAACGGCGCCAGAAACTTAGCGGTTGACAGGACCTGCACACAGATACAGATAACTTTGCTCCCAACGAGTACAGAGAGGTTGTCAATCCCTCCGGCCTTGTTGTTTACAAAGGATCAAACACAAGAGATAATAATGATTGCTATGACTGCAACTAGGAAATAAAAACAGGAAGTAAATAGAATGTGTGATCAGCGGTGGTAATATGGACCGGGGTCCCATGATGTTCACTAGTGATGTCTCTCTCCCAAAAGACGATAAAACAGCAAAGCGAGGTAAACAAATTACAGCTAGGCAATTGACAGGATTATGTGCGCAAACCAATGCTAACTATGCTGCAAGGAAAGGTAGAGGCTCAAAAGCATGGGCGGTACGCCAAGGCAAGTAGACCGAAATCCATCTGCATCTACTACTAATCATCCACCTTGAGATATCTATCCAGAACATCTTGCTGGTATTAAGTTGCGAATCCCACCCAAAGTGTAAACTCAAAGCAACAGACAACTGCATTAAAAGAACTTTGCGTAAAGTAAACAATCCTTGCACCCGCGAGTACAAGCACCGTTATTTTCCCCCTTGTGGCAACAGCACATCCCCTAGACTCATGTTTCTGTCACTCAAGCTAGTCATCAGGGGGCATGAACCCACAATCAAGCATAACACTCCCTCTTGGAGTTACTACCTACTACTTGGCCAAAGCAATAAACAACAACGGAGAACATGCAAGAATTACTCAAGAACATAAATATAAAAGAGGTGAATCAAATATATTATTCACACACAATCTGAACATAATCTCATAATCCATCGGATCCCAGCAAACTCAGCAGAGCAACAGCATAAAGATTACATATGTGCCTTGATCATGTAGGGCAGCTCACGATGTCTAAACCATGAAGAACAAAGAGGGGAGGAGAACATCACATAGCTACTGATCATGGACCCATGGTCCAAGGTGGACTACTCACGACTCATCCGGGAAGCGTCCATGGTGGTGGAGAAGCTCCCGGTGGTGGTTCTCCCCTCCGGCAGGGTGCCGGGAAGAGTTCTCCTGATGCTCCCGATCTTGGAAGCGCGGCGGCGGCGAAACAGAGGCGAGATCGCGAAAAAGGGTTCCGTCCTCGAGGGTTTCGGGACGCGAGGAATATATATGCGAAGAGGGGTCACCAGAGGCGGAGCCGGGGCCCCAGGAGCCCCCCTGGCGCGTCCAGGGGTGGGGCCGCGCCGGGTGGCCGCCTGGGCCACCCCTGGCTCCCCTCTGGCCCCGCTTTGGTTCTTCGCGAAGCCTCCTGTACGCTGATTTTTCCTGTATTTTTCCCGGAATTTTTGGAGCACTTTTAATATGGGGGAAACCTGAAATAGAAAAACAACAGAAAACAGGAACTGGCACTATGGTGCACTGAGTTAATAGGTTAGTCCAAATATGATCAAAAGTGTATGGAAGTGCATAAATATCATAGCAATATCACACAAAAGAGGCATGGAGCAAGCAGAAATTATAGATACGTTTTGGACGTATCACCAACTAGCATGCGGCTCATCGATCAAGCAAAAAGCATGTATGACATGAAGATCAAGTCATGAGAAGATGGATGTTGCATGGCAATGTATCTTGGAAAGGCTATGGAAATGCCTTGATAGGTAGGTATGGTGGCTGTTTTGAGGAAGGATACAATGAGGCTTATGATGACAGAGCGTATCGTGCCAAGGATTTGGATGCACCGACGAAGTATGCGCCAACTCTCGAGGTGAGAAAGGGCAATGCACGGTACCGAAGAGGCTAGAAAAATATGGCTAGGTGGAAGTATCAACTTTCGAATACTCACATTAGTCCGAAGAACTCATGTACTTATTATCGGTAACTCTCAATCTAATTAGGAGGTTCACAAAGAGACAAGTACCCCGAGGAGGAGTGTATGGGGGTTTGGTTATCCTTGCGCATCCTCGACTCATGGTACGTGAGTGTACTCTAATATTCGATCCCTCCAAAGATTAGTGATCCATCTAGTAGCTAAAGTTCTCAACTATTTCGTAGGTTTTCGAAAATAAACACGGATTGCCCAAAATACGACATCTATCACTAATAGGCTAAAGCTCTTGACACCAAAAGTTCAGACATTACTCATGGCAATACCTCAAAACTATTGCAAGTTACTACTAAAATTAAATAGCAACCTCAATTACCTACTTTAAGTTAAGACACACAACTCAGTGCAACAGGCAAACTCTCTTAACAAGATAAACATGAAAACTCAAGAGAGTTCAGCAACCAACTAAACAAAAGCTCTTTAAAAAGAAAAGCATGAAAACTAAGAGCTAAACATGACAGCAGCTATGGAAAGACAAAGAACATACACAACAAAGATAAGCATGAAAATCCTGTGTTGTGTTCTAGGTTGAAGTGGAGCGTGTTTATCTCCCACACAAAGAAAGCTGGGTTCTAACTTGTTATGAACAACAAGCAAAGCTAAAGAAAACTAAAAAGGAAACTAAGCGCAAGACGCTCCAAGCATAGCACATAACACATCAAGTGATAAGAATATAGTGGAACGAAAGACGAACTGATAATTGTTGATGGAGAAGGGGATGCATGGGGGGCATCCCCAAGCTTAGACGCTTGAGTCTTCTTGAATATTTCTTGGGGGTGCACGGGGGCATCCCCAAGCTTGAGCGTTTGACCCTCCTGAATCTTCTTTTATCATCTTCCCTCGCACACTTGAAAACTCCCTTCATACATAACTCATCATAGTCTGATTAGCGAGGTTAGTACCCACAATAAAATAATTTTTCCCTACTGGAAATAAAGATAATCTTGAAGAGCTACTGTTTCTCAAGAATGCCAAAAGTTTTTTGCAAAGAAAAAGCAAGCTCAAGGTTTGCAAAACGAAGAAAAGGCAAAACAGGACATAATCTGTGAAAAACAGACCAGCAGGTAGTAAATGATTTTTTCGGGGCACTTCTGCAATTCAAATCAAAAAACTCAGAACAGACGCTCAAAAGCCAATTCTATAGAGCACGCTGTCAAAAAAATTCAGATCAAAAAGATGATCTGGTGATTTTATTCGAATTTTTCTGTCCAAGGACAGAATCTGTTTTCTGGACAGCACGTCGCAACTTTTGAACTTTCTTGCAATCGGAGGCTAAACTTGGCACAAAGCTAAAAAGAAAAGATACAATGATGATGCTACTGTAGTAACAAACATCAAGACACAACAAAAGCAAAAATAAAACCTAATTCGTTGTGGGCTGCCTCCCAAAAGCGGTTTCTTTTATGCATTTAAGCTAGGCATGATGCAAAATGAGAAAATCAAGTTTTATCAAGAGTAAGAGAATAGCTAACCCGTGTAACGGACTCAAAAGGCAACTTAATCTTCTTTCTAGGGAAGTGTTCCATCCCTTTCTTGAGAGGGGATTGGAATTTTATATTCCCCTCTTTCATGTCAATGATAGAACCAACGGTGCGAAGAAAAGGACGTCCCAAAATAATTGGACATGAAGGTTCACATTCAATATCCATAATAGTAAAATCAACGGGAACATAATTGTCATTGACAATGATAAGAACATCGTCGATCTTCCCCAAAGGTTTCTTTACGGAAGAATCAACAAGACGAACACCAAAAGAACAAGGATCAAAAGGTTTCAATTCAAGCATATCATACATTCTTTTGGGCATAACGGAGGTACTAGCTCCAACATCACATAAAGCATAGCAAGAGAAGTTATTCAACTTAATTTTAATCATAGGATCCCAACTATCTTCTAGCTTTCTAAGTGTGCTAGTGTGGGGGTCTATAGACATCTTGTGAAGAAAACCAATAACTTCAGAAAGGGTGCAAGTATCAAAATCAAGGTCACTACTATCAAGTAAAGTGGTAGTGGTGTCCTTTAGGCTCAATTGTTTGGTAGCTTCTATGGTCATAGGAGTTTCTTCTTCTACGGTTGAGGTCATAGCATCACCATTAATAGGTCCAATGGGACTAGGAGTGCATTGGGTGCTAAGAGTTTGGATATCCTCAACAACTTGGATAGTAGCAACAGTGTGGTGGGTAGGAAGGCTCTTAATTCTATCTTCTTCCTCCTTTTCTCTAGCCCATCTCTCTTTAAGTTTAGCCATCATCCTAATGTTTTCATTAATTTGCACTTGAATATCATTCATAGGAGTGGTCTTCCTCTCCTCAAGAGGAGAAGTTCTAATTTTAAGCAACTCTACCTCATGGGCTAAATTGTCTACCTTCGAAGAGAGATTATCTAGTTTGTCTAGTTTTTCTTCTACACTCTTATTGAAGGCCTTTTGGGTAGTGATGAAGTCTTTAAGCATAATCTCTAGTTCAGAAGTGGAGTTCTTGGTGCTAGGATAAGCATTGTTGTTCCCATAGGAATTAGAGGGGAACGGTCTAGGGTTGCTACCAAAATTACTCCTATAAGCATTGTTATTGAAATTGTTTCTAGAGATAAAGTTCACATCTACTTGATCTTGAGGAATCAAAGAATTTAAAGGAACATCATGAGGATCAATAGAAGATTGCTTGGAAAGTAGAGACATGATCAAGCCAACTTTTTCATTTAGGGAGGAAATCTCCTCGACAGAGTTTACCTTCCTACCTGTTGGAGCGCGTTCGGTATGCCATTGGGAATAATTGGTCATCATCTCGTCGAGAAGCTTCGTGGCATCACCAAGTGTAGTTGACATAAAGGTTCCTCCCGCGGCCGAATCTAACAAGTTCCGAGAGGTAAAGTTCAAGCCTGCATAAAAAGTTTGGATAACCATCCAAGTAGTCAAACCATGAGTAGGGCAGTTCTTGACAAGAGATTTCATGCGTTCCCAAGCTTGGGCAACGTGTTCATTATCCAATTGTTTAAAATTCATTATGTTACTCCTTAGTTGGATAATTTTAGCAGGGGGATAGTACTTCCCAATAAAGGCATCCTTGCACTTGTCCCAAGAATCTATACTATTCCTAGGCAAGGATTGAAACCAGACTTTAGCTCCTCCTCTCAAGGAGAAAGGAAAAAGCTTAAGCTTAACAATATCACCATTTATTTCTGTGTACTTTTGCATATCACAGAGCTCAACAAAATTATTTAAGTGCAAAGCAGCATCATCTCCAGCACCGGAGAATTGATCTTTCATAACTAGGTTCAGTAAAGCAAGTTTAATCTCATAAGAAGGTGCTGAAGTGGTAGGTGTAGCAATAGGCGTGCAGATAAAGTCATCGTTGTTATGACTAGTGAAGTCACACAACTTGGTGTTCTCGGTGGAACCCATAGCAGCAGCAAGCAAGATAACTATTTTTGTGATTTTTGGCAAGGGATACTAAAGCAAAAACTGAAAGGTAAACTAACAAGACTAAAAAGAAAAGATAAAAGATAGCGTGCAACTCCCCTATCTTGAAGAGTGGAGTCCCCGGCAACGGCGCCAGAAACTTGCTTGATGGCTTCTCGCCCCTCGTTGGTTACCCCAAGTGGAAGGTTGAGATGTAGCGTAGCGGCAAATTTCCCTTGGCAAAGATACCAAGGATCGAATCCCGTGAGACTCCGAGGGTCGACAAGTAGGTGTCAACGGCGCCAGAAACTTAGCGGTTGACAGGACCTGCACACAGATACAGATAACTTTGCTCCCAACGAGTACAGAGAGGTTGTCAATCCCTCCGGCCTTGTTGTTTACAAAGGATCAATCACAAGAGATAATAATGATAGCTATGACTGCAACTAGGAAATAAAAACAGGAAGTAAATAGAAGGTGTGATCAGCGGTGGTAATATGGACAGGGGTCCCATGATGTTCACTAGTGATGTCTCTCTCCCAAAAGACGATAAAACAGCAAAGCGAGGTAAACAAATTACAGCTGGGCAATTGACAGGATTATGTGCGCAAACCAATGCTAACTATGCTGCAAGGAAAGGTAGAGGCTCAAAAGCATGGGCGGTACGCCAAGGCAAGTAGACCGAAATCCATCTGCATCTACTACTAATCATCCACCTTGAGATATCTATCCAGAACATCTCGCTGGTATTAAGTTGCGAATCCCACCCAAAGTGTAAACTCAAAGCAACAGACAACTGCATTAAAAGAACTTTGCGTAAAGTAAACAATCCTTGCACCCGCAAGTACAAGCACCGTTGTTTTCCCCCTTGTGGCAACATCACATCCCTTAGACTCATGTTTCTGTCACTCAAGCTAGTCATCAGGGGGCATGAACCCACAATCAAGCATAATGCTCCCTCTTGGAGTTACTACCTACTACTTGGCCAAAGCAATAAACAGCAACGGAGAACATGCAAGAATTACTCAAGAACAAAGATATAAAAGAGGTGAATCAAATATATTACTCAAACACAATCTGAACATAGTCTCATAATCCATCAGATCCCAGCAAACTCAGCAAAGCAACAACAAAAAGATTACATATGTGCCTCGATCATGTAGGGCAGCTCACGAGATCTAAACCATGAAGAGCAAAGAGGGGAGGAGAACATCACATAGCTACTGATCATGGACCCATGGTCCAAGGTGGACTACTCACGACTCATCCGGGAAGCGTCCATGGTGGTGGAGAAGCTCCCGGTGGTGGTTCTCCCCTCCGGCAGGGTGCCGGGAAGAGTTCTCCTGATGCTCCCGATCTTGGAAGCGCTGCGGCGGCGGAACAGAGGCGAGATCGTGAAAAAGGGTTCCGTCCTCGAGGGTTTCAGGACGAGAGGAATATATATGCGAAGGGGGGCAACCAGAGGCGGAGCAGGGGCCCCAGGCGCCCCCCTGGCGCGGCCAGGGGTGGGGCCGCGCCAGGTGGCCGCCTGGGCCTCCCCTGGCTCCCCTCTGGCCCAGCTTTGGTTCTTCGCGAAGCTTCCTGTACGCTGATTTTTCCTGTATTTTTCCCGGAATTTTTGGGGCACTTTTAATATGGGGGAAACCTGAAATAGAAAAACAGCAGAAAACAGGAACTGACACTGTGGTGCACTGAGTTAATAGGTTAGTCCAAATATGATCAAAAGTGTATGGAAGTGCATCAATATCATAGCAATATCACACAAAAGAAGCATGGAGCAAACAGAAATTATAGATACGTTTTGGACGTATCACTCACTTGCCTCAGAAGTGGTGGTCTTTTGTGATTTTCGGCAAAAGCGGTAGTTCTGGAGTACCCTAGCCACAAATGTGGTGGTTTTGAGCAATTAACTCCAGCAATGAACTCCCCGTGGGCCGAGCGAGCAACACAGCCCCAGGCTCCACTCCCCTGATCCTTGTAAAAGGCAGCATCGAAGTTTATTTTGACGAAGCCCTCACTTGGCCTGCTCCAGAATTTAGTTTCAGGTGGTATTACCTGTGCTAGTGGTCCCTCCTCTGAATCGCAAAATTCACCGTAGAGCTTCCTGATAAAAAAGCATATCTCCTCCGCAGACTTGATTTTCCCTCCCGCGTTCACCTTGTTACGCACATTCCACCATTCCCACAGCAGGATTAGAGAGAGGTCTCGCCTCTCAACCTTCAAGGACCACAGATGATTAAACATCTCAGAGGGATTTACACAATGGATTAGTGCCAACCGAACCTCCTCAAGCTGTAGTTCACGCCATACCTGTTTTACCCGCTTGCAATTCAAGAAAAGATGCCCTCCGTCTTCGTCCAGCCTGAGACACATCGGGCACCTCGTGTCCAGCTCCACATGTTTCCGTTTAATATTCATTCGTAGCGGCGGGCTATTATGTGACAGTCTCCATAAGAACATTCTAATCTTTGGTGGAAGCTTTAGACTCCAGAACCTGTTCCACTTACTTGACATATCCGGTGCTGGGATAGAAGTGCTCGCATCCCTATGGCGCTTTGAGTCCCTCAGCTTGACTCCGAGATGATAGGCTGATTTAACTGAGAATCTCCCTTTCACATCAAAGTGCCACGCCACCTGATCCTCCATTCCTCTCCTCACAGGAATAGCTAAGATCTCCCTCGCATCTTCTACACAGAACAACTCCCTGACCAGCTCATTGTCCCAAGATTCAGTTACGGGGTCCATGAGGTTAGAAACCTTATCAATGAGGATACTACCTCGGCGAGTGCTAGGTCTGCGAGTGTCACCTCGTGGGATCCAAGGGTCTGTCCAAATACTCACATTTTCTCCAGAACCAATCCTCCAGACAACTCCTTCTTTTAGCAACTCTATTCCTTTGAGGATACTTTGCCATGAGTAGGACATCTCACCCTCCATGCTTGCCTCTAGAACCGAGCAGTTCGGGAAGTACTTTGCTTTTAGAACCTGTGCACACAAAGTGTTAGGAGTTTGCAGGAGGCGCCACCCCTGCCTTGCCAACATTGCCATATTGAAGATATGGAGATCCCGGAAGCCCAGCCCGCCCTCTTTCTTCGATCTTGTCAATCTCTCCCAGCCAATCCAATGACATCGATCCCACTTGTCTTGCTGGCTCCACCAGTACCGGTTTATGAGTGTACCAATTTCCTCACACAGCTTCTTAGTAAGGTCGAAGCAAGACATAGCATAGGTAGGAATCGCTTGGGCCACCGCCTTGATCAAGATTTCTTTGCCCGGTTTGGATAACAATTTCTCCACCCACCCCTGCATCCTTTGCCAAATGAGTTGTTTAATATATTCAAACTGCTAACTTCTTGAGAGCCCAACAAAAACAGGGAGACTGAGGTAGCGGTGGCCCTGTGACTCGTTTGGAATCCCCAGGACTTGCAACACTACAACTTTTGTTTCTGCACTAGTACCTTTGCTGAATTTGGCCGACGATTTTGCTTTATTAATCATTTGCCCCGATTTCTCCTCATACAGAGCAAGGATAGATTGCAGCTTTGCCGCCCCCTGGGCATTTGCCTTCATAACTATGAGTGAATCATCTGCGAAAAACAGGTGGTTTATCCTCGGAGCACCGTCACAAATCCGAACGCCTTGCATAGATCCTTCAGTTTCAGCTCGTTGAAGCATAGCCAAGAAACCCTCCGCACACAGGATAAAGAGGTATGGAGAGAGCGGATCGCCCTGTCGCAGCCCCCTCTCTGGGATAATAATCTTTGTTAGGTTCCCATTTACTTTCACCCTGTACTTGACCGTTTTCACACATTTCATGACTGTGGTTATCCACTGCTCCGCAAAACCCATCCTTCTCATCATAACCTCCAGAAAACCCCACTCTACCCGGTCATAAGCTTTGCTCATGTCCAGCTTGACGGCAACCAGACCATCACGCCCGCCTTTCCTATTGTGCATCAAATGTGTTATCTCATATGCCAAGAGAACATTGTCCGTAATCATCCTCCCAGGAACGAAAGCTGACTGATTTGGCGATATTATTTCCGGCAAGATCTCCTTCAGCCTATTCGCCACCACCTTCGAGATCATCTTATACAGCACATTGCACAAGCTGATAGGGCGATACTCAGTTACTTTCTCCGGGCTCTTACTTTTGGGGATCAGGACTATAGTGGTCTCATTCCATGTTGTCGGCATTGGGTTACCATTGAGCACACCCAACACCTCTTCCTGGACCCTATTTCCAACCACCTCCCAAAATCTCTTGTAGAACACAGCCGGCATGCCATCCGGCCCCGGCGCCTTTAAGTCTCCAATAGAATCAAGAGCTTTTTTAACTTCTTCTCCCGTATATTGTCGTGTCAGCCTTGCATGCATCTCATGGGTAACAGATGGAGTGACATAGGAAAAGATCTCATCATTTGTAATACCTGCAGAAGACATAAACAGATTTTTGTAGTGGTTAGCAATAAATTTCTTCAACTCCTCCTCTCCTTCCACAACACTCCCATCCTCCCTTTTCAGCCTCCTGATTACATTCCTCCTCCTTTCCGAAGCATGGGCATGAAAGAATTGTGTATTTCGGTCACCATCCTTCAACCAATTCGCATGTGCCCGCTGACGCCAATACATATTATATTGCTCCTCTAGCCTACTTAGTTTGTACCTCAGGAGATGTTCCCGGTTTACTTGGCTCTGGCTCAGTTGGCTTCGCCGACACACCTCCAGCTCCTTCCTTGCTCGACGTATCCGCCCCCTTAACTCCCCCAGGACTTCCATGTCCCACCGCTTCAGCTCACCGCCTACCCTCCTGATGCCTTCCATCACCGTCTGAGCCCCCTCCCCAAATGCACCATTCCACGCCTCCTCCACAATTTGACCACACTGCTCCTCTTGCAGCCACTGGGCCTCAAAACGAAAGACATTTGATCCTCCCCCCTCCTGCTTCCACTTAGACAGACCACTCAACTCTGCAATAATTGGGCGGTGGTCCGAATGACGGGGGTCTCCATTAATTATCTTGTACAGCGGGTATAGCTCCTGCCACCGCACATTTGCGACCGCCCTATCCAGCCTTTCGCGGGTGTATCCATCCACCATATGCCAGTTATTCCACCACGTGAAGGGGTCACCCACAAATCCCGAATCCTCCAGACCACAGCCCTCCAAAGTGCTCCTAAAAGCATCCATGCCCAGTTGGGCCCGAGCAGGCCCTCCTTCTTTTTCATTAGCGAACAGGATCTCATTAAAATCGCCGAAACAAAACCAAGGCATGTCTGCCCGAGCATGAAGATCGTGTAACGCCCGCCACGTGTTGTCCTTCTCTCCCCACTTTGATTGCCCATACAGACCAGTCAGCCTCCACCGCACCCCATTTTCCTCCAAGACCCCTGCATCAATGTAGTATTTATCCTTCCATCTCAGCTAAACATTCACCCCCCGCCGCCAAAAGAGCGCGAGCCCACCACCACGTCCAACCGCATCCTGCACACCATATTCGGCATCCCAAGTCTCCATCTCAAAAACTCCATCTCTCTCTCAACCGCTTTGGTTTCTGACAGAAAGAGGATGTCGGGCTCTTCTGCCTCCTGGAGCGCCAGGAGGCTCCGAACTGCCACCGGGTTCCCAAGCCGCAGTTCCATGCCACAAGCTTCATTGCTGACCGCAGGGCTGTTTCGACAGCCCCGCCTCCTTTACTGTATTGTTAGTACCTTCAACCTTTGCCTTCTTTGTCAACTCAGCTACCTCCCCGTCTACCTCCATCGCTTCACCCTCCCTCTTTGAGCCCACCTGGATACCAAGTGGTACTTGGTCGCCCTTCCCCCCTTGCCTCTTCTTCCTCACAAAAGTACTCCCCCCTTCCCCCCCCTTCTCTTGCTTCTCCTCTCCTGCCCTTTCTCCATTCTTTCGCACCAAAATTCCCCGGTCTTCCCTTTCGGTGATTACTGATGAGGCATCATGCGGCAGGTCCTCCATATGTTGGTCTGTACCTCCCCCTGTCCCCCTTCCAACACTCCCATCCCCTGCAGCACCATCTACACAGGTCTGCTCCTCAAAGCTCAGCTTTTTATGCTGTTTTTGTCCGTATTTTGTCCTCCTCCTTGCCCTGCCTCCTAGACCTGTTTCAAAGGACTTGTCACTTCCTCCTCTGTACCCTTCCTCCCTTTGCCCCCATCATGTTCGATTTGGCTCACCTTCCTCCAGCTCCCACTATCACTGCCTGACCTGCTCCGACCACCACTGCCTCCATTATAGAAGCGATCGCCATAGCCGACTCTCCCGTCCCCGCTATGCCTTCCCTCCTTCCAAGTGTTCCTACCTGGTTCACTTCCTTTTCTTGGTATGTACGCCTTCAGCCAGGGACCAAACTGTTGTACCTCTCCCTTCTTTAATCTAATCCCACAGTCCTTGTCAATGTGGTCCAGCAAGCCGCACGTGTAGCAAAAATTAGGTAAGAATTCGTATTCAAATCTGCACCACAAGTCCTCCTCCTTCTTCCTTCCCTCCATTTCCTTTCTACCAATCCCTTGCCCCTCTTCGTCCTCCTCCCTCATAAAACCGCGCATAAGCGGCTCTCTTATGTCAATTCGGACTTTCACTCGCAAAAACCTGCCCGCTGATGTACCATTGTTGCCCACATCCACTTCTATGAACTGTCCAATAATATCACCGATTGCCTCTCCCCCTTCTCGGCACATCATTCCCAGGGGAAGATCAAAAACTCTCACCCAAACTGGAATGGATATGAACTCATAGTCTTTAACAGTTTTGGTTGGCACGTAGTCCTCCACAACCAGCAAGGCCTTCCCAAACTCCCACGGGTCATCCTCAATCGCCTTCCTCTTCCCGGATGCTTGGTGAAAGGTGAAAAGGAAGATGTTGTCCCCAAGATCTTTGCAGTCCAAGCCCTTCAACGGGCACCACACCCTGACCAGTGCGCCCGCCAATGCTTCTGCGACCGCCGGCTTGTCTGACAGCAGCTTTGCAATTGCTTGTGGCTCCACCGCCCCAACCTTCCCTCCTCCGCTCCACAGGATCTTCCTTCCTCTTCTCTCTGATTCCGTCAGCTTCATGTCCTTAATCAGGCCCTCCACGCGATCCATGGCTGCAGATCCCCAATCGCAAACCAGGGATTTGTTGTGTGTGTTTGGGGGTGGGTGGGGGGCGGGGTGGGGGTGGAGAACGACCAGGGAGCCCAGCACACTCCCGGGATGCTTCGGATGGGTGGAAGAAGAGGGGCCGGGGGGCACCACCGGGCTCACAGGGGGCGGACCAGTCGGGGGAGGCAGGACCACGGCGGCGGAGGCGGCCGAGATCTAGTCCGCCAACCCCAGGCGTGCAACCTAACCCTACCGTCACCCTTGGGACGGACCTTGATGGGTACCTTGATCGGCGAAACTTGGCAGCAACGAAAAGGCGCTCCTATCTCAAAAGAGAGAAGAATAAAATAAATAAAAGCTTTCCAAAATACGGAGTAAAAACCAAAGCATGCTTACAGGAATTTTGTAGAAAAAGGATATTAGTAATTTTGTAAAAGAAAATAAAAATATTTGAAGCATTTTACTTTGTAGGAATGGATTCCTATTCCTATGCAGAATAGGAGCCAATCTTTGACATTTCAAAGAAAACAAAATAGCCTAGGTTCAATGAAAAAATTCATATTCTATTTCAGAGATTTTTATATTTTATAATGGGTATAAGGCAACCACACTATTAAGATGGGTGCATCTTAGACATATTGTGGAAATCAACTACATGCACACATACAAAAATGCATCCAAAGTCATGCCTAAGATCTGAGAGAAAGAGAGAACCCTTGAATCAGCTGTTAACGCACCTGTTCCAAATAGCCCAGAACATCTGGGGCAGCTTCTGATCATGTTCTGTCGGACTAGGAGAGTTTACACCATAGTCAAACTCTCTGGATACCCCGAAACCTTCCCGTAACTTCCGAGGGCCAAAACCTCAGTGCATTAAGAGAGCTCAAACTGTTGGTGCAAAATCTTAGTAAACCCTGCAAATTCCGGCCCTGCTTGGAACTTTCGAGCCACGTACATACGTGTCGTAACAATTGAATTTGGGGGTTAGCTATAAATATCCCCCTTCTTCCCTACGAAGAAGGTGACAACCCCCCCCCCCCCTCTCTCCCCTCCCCTCTGACTCGAATATTTTGGGAAGTGAAAAGAGAAGTGCTCTATCTACACTTCCACCAACCAAAAGTTGAATCCCCCTAGTTTCCTTGGTGGGTCTTATTATTCTTGAAGGTTAGAGACTCTTGGGCGGTAGGAGTCCCCAGTGAGAAATCAGGTTGTGATCTTCTTCGATGTTTGTGAAGATTTAGAGGTCGCATCAAGGTTTACCACTAGTGGTTGAGAAAAACATTCATTGTGACATCTCAAGGAAAATAGGGTGAGTCTTCATGGTAACACCCATCCCTCCAACGGTGACTAGCTTCCGTCCAAGGAAGTGAACATTGCGATACATCCTCGTCTCTAGAGTCTCTGGTTATCCCTAACCCAGGCTCTTTAGTTGTGGTTTATTTTCATCACTCGACCTTGCATTCACCACATGTTGTTGCACTCATCTTATCGGTTTGTTTATCTCACTATAGCAAGTTTACGCACACCTTTATAGTCCGCATGGCCTAAACTTACTAATAATTAATTAAAATTTACAATTGTTGTTAATCATTGGCCCGGGCCATCTCGATCCTTTCAGCCATAGACATGTCGAAGATGCGGTGGTTCGAGGCACCCTGCACCTGGTCACAGCGTTGGTGTTAACAACCCATGCGAATTAGGCAAGCGCGACGGGAAACCCCTGAAGGTGTGCGAGCACGAGAGGTGTATAAATAGTTTTGTTATGTAGTGAGAAGGTGCTAAATGCTAAAACCTAAGTAAGGCAGAAATGGGGTGAGTCTTAGTACACTTTGAAGTCCTAGATGATGATTTTTATAATTTGAGGACTTATGTGACACCCTGAAATATTTTGAGGATCTACATTGCACTCCACTCTAATTTTCACGATGGAGGGCTACGGGTAATGTCATTTTGAGGCCTACATAGAGGACTAAGGGCATTTATAACAGATCCCTTAAAGATAGTGGAGTATCCGGTGGAATAAACTCTCAGTGGAGTATATTTACTCCACTGAGTTTCGGCCGGACCTAGCCGATTTCTATATATAACAGAGTAAATTTTTGTCTTTTTTCTAAACTTTGCAATTCCAGTATAAATTGCAACTACATATTAGCACACATATAGAAACTAAACATAAATTTGAATGTTCAAGCAAATTGCAAATATAGTTTACAAACCAAATTCAAGTTTACAAACCGCATTATTCAATTTTAAACACGTTGAATGGTTCAAATGTAGCAAATAGTACGTGATAGAACAACTAGGACTCGCTAGCTAAGAGGTTGCCTGTGATGATCAACAAGATCTTGCTGGAGTTGAGCATGAACTTGACGGTTCTCGATCTTGCGATGCTCCCCAGGGAATGCCAGGATCCTGTATGTATCATACTCTAGCTCAACCGGAGTCCCATTGGTGATGTCTTGAAAGTTCTCAGGCATATCCCTCTCGTCTTCAATGGTCATGTTATGCAATGCAACAAGTCATGATTTACCATAGAACCTTGGAGCTCCGGTACTCGACAGAGCCATGATTAATTGCAAAGCGCTTCTGAAGCACACCAAAGGCTCTCTCAACATCTTTCCTAGCAGCTTCTTGACATTGGGCGAAGTGAATGTTTTTGTTACCTTTTGGATATGGAATTGTTTTGACCAAGGTGATCCATGGTGGATAGATATCATCCGTAAGATAGTAACCCATAGTATAGTTGACCGAGACACCGAGTAGTTGCAAGTAGGAGCTTCGCCTGTAATAAGCCTAGAAAATAGTGATCATCTCGACAGCACATTCAAGCCATTGTGAGAGCCAGGCAAACCAAGTAATGAATGGCATATCCAGAGATCCTTCGATGCAACTGCCTCAAGAATGATCGTTGGATCGTTGCAGTGGCCTTTGTACTAACGCTTCCACCCTCCAGGAAAATTCTTCCATGTCCGGTGCATATAGTCAAGTGATCCAAGCATCCCAGGCCATCCTCTTGCTTCACTCTCAGTCATCAGCCTCTGGGTGTCTTCCTCGGCTGGTTCTCTCATGTACTCCGGGCCAAAGACAACAATCATTGCTTTAGTGAACCTTCGAACAACCTCCAAGATTGTGTCTTCACTAGAGCGAACATAGTCATCGATTGCATCGACCGAACACCCATATGCCAAGACTCCAACAACCTCAATGCATTTCATCAGTCGGCTTGCACTTATCTCTCCACATTCATTTCTCCGGAGCTTGAACCAGACATCATATCTCTCAACGTCTTTTGCAGTGGTTCGAAAAAGACTTGTGTGCATTCGAAAGCGTTGATGAAAGTACTTCTCCGGATAGGTTGGCTTTGGGTCAAAGTAGTCTCTCATGATCTGGGCATGACCCTCCACTCTATCACGGTTGATGTGTATGCGGCCAAACTGTGATCCTCTCCTAGGCCGCTGAACATCATCATTAAAAATCATGCCTAAAACGTTGTCGAAGTCATCATCGTCTTCTTCCTTTTCGGATGATGACGAGTCCCAAGACCATCTCCATCAACCTCTTCATCTACGATTCAAACGGACCGGTTCACAAAGAAACGAACAAAAAAAAAACTCACCTAGGCAATTCGTCAAACACTTGTGGTGCGATGGTGGGCTGGTTGTGCACCGGTCGGTGTCGTTCAGACCAAACAGGCCGATGGCACCGACAGCGACTGACCTGCAGCGGTGTGCAAGCAAGGTGAGATGCAGCGGCCGACAGAAAAAGAAGAAGCTGCGAAGCAATCCGACGAATTAACAATGGCGACGGCGGCGGCGTTTCACCTTGATTTCGGCGACGGCGAGGAGGGACGAACGGGCTCGATGTCGGGTAGAAGGGCGGCGGTCGGCAAGAGAGGCAACGCTGGTGTGCGGTCGTCGGGAGGCGCGCCGGTGGCGAATATGCAGGGGTGTGGTGCGACGCGATGGAGAGGCGCATATTTTACTCAGCCGCGGAGCGGTGAAATATATTTAGGGAGAAAGTTGGGGCGGAGTAAAAAAATACTCCCTTAGGACGGATTGGGGATCGGTTAGGTGTTGATTGGAGAAGTAAAACATAGTTTTTACTTCTCTAACCAATTATGATGGATCGATTAGAAATAGTCTAAGATATAGTTCCTTCGTCCCATAATATAAGAGCGTTCTTAACTAGAGCTTTTGCGGTTTCTACATAGTTTGAGGTCTACATAGAATTCAAACGACCTACTAGGCGTGAATGTGTGATCGACCAGAAATGCACGGTGTCACAATCGAGAATATAGCTGTACAGCAGGAAATGAAAAATAAATCAGAATGATATGAAGTCTATATATAGATATGGAGCCCACAAAACACACATTCCATTTGAAATGTGTCACAAAAAGGGCAGTCGAAGGAAGCAACTGACAGACACACAGTAGTCAAAACAGGCACCAACCAAAGTCACGTTTCCGGCAATACATCCATCCTTGACACCAACTAAAACTTTTTGACGAATAAATTGCAAACTTCTGTCGGGCTGTAACCAAGGTGTGACTGACTGACTGACTGACTGTAATCGAGAACCGCCGAGACCATGTAGTAAATTGTTTTAATCTAATTTTTTGTTGTTTTATCTTATCATCTCTATGTGTTTGTGCAGTTTTTATCTTAACCTGTGATGATCACCGTACCGATCCGATCGTGGTATCTCATATGTCCGCAGGGGAGGGGAAGGGAAGGAGCTCAGAGCTTCAGCAGTAGGAGGGAGTGGCGAGGGCCAGGTCCGTGCCCACGGTGCTCATCCCTCCGGCCTCCAGGTTGGGCATGGCCATCCTCCTCCCCCCTTGCTGCAACAGACTAGCAGCGCAGGGCGACGACGGCGAATCCTGCGCGCACAAACAGCCAACCCAACGCAGAACGCATTGATCGATCAGCGTCAGCTTGCTGCCTCTGATTTGCCGGGGAGATGAAGACTGAAGAGGCAAGTGTACTACTGACCATGTGGCGCAAGGTGAGGCCGGCGAAGGGGTGCAGGGCCGGGACGGTGAACCCTGCGGCGAAGAGTGGCTGTGGCTGGAGGGGAGACCTGGGGCTGGGCAGGGCCAGCAGCTTGCCGGCATTGGTGGTGGACGACGCCGACGGCGGCGTGGAGAAGTAGTCCCCGGCCCCCAGCATCGCCTGCTCCTCCGCCATCACCACCTCAACTCTGCGGGGGAGCTGCTGCTGGTGGTGGTGGTCCATGCTGATGCCGCTGCTGCCTCCCCCGCTCCCGCTCATGTCCGTGCCGCTGCTGCTTGGCCACAGGAACGTGCCCTGTGGCTTGCAGATGCGGAAGCTGCTCTTCCTCGCCGTCCTCTTCTCGCCGGCCTGGGCCTGGACGCCGGTAACAACTGAACGCTGCCTGCTCTGGCTCTGGCTCTGGCTCTGCTCACCACCACCAAAATCTAGCGCCCGCCTGCCCTCGTTCTGTCCCACAGTCACCTCCTCTATTGCAATACGCTTCAGCTTCTCTGCCAACAGAAATTGTTCCTGTGGAGTCAAAATGGAAAACAGAGATTTATTACTCCAGGAACACAGATATAGCCTTGGACAGAGTGCAGTAATTCTATGGAATGCAACAGGGCTCTGCACTGCAGTTCCTACCTTCAAAGACAAGAAGGAGCTAGAGAGAGAAGCCATCTGTTCCTCCAGCTTGTCATTCTTTTCAACTACAAAATCATACTTATCCTGAAAAAGAAGAACCCAACTCATCTCAGTTAACACTCTCAGAATGTACTGCAGACTTCTACAGCAGGATAAGCAGAGAACATGTTGACTAAATCAACGCATTCTTAAGAACCCTCATGGCCTAGTTAGATAGATATCACAATTCAATGGTGGTATACAAATAGTGGAAATTCAGTTAGCAACATGACTGTACCTTCAGTGACCGCACTTCCTTCTTTAACTTACTGTGTTTCTGAACCACATTCTCGTAGCTGTCCTGTAATTCAACAATGCAAAGGTCATATTTTTACTTGCAGCTAACAAATGATTGACTATAATGTAGTGCATATATATAACTATATATAGTTAAAGATCAAAATGGTGATCAACTAATGCTAAATTCTCTGAAAATATCCAACACTAACATGTACAGTTTGCTTAAGTCTGTGGAATGGGCTGTTAGAATTTCTGAAGGCACTTAATTACCTTCAAAGACGACACCTGCTTCTCTAGCTTTTCATTTGCCTTAACCACCTTCTGGTACTTCTCCTGAGAAACAAAACAAGCAAAGGAGTGGCTTAGATATAGTAAAGAGTAAACCCGAATAATGAAAACAAATTCTTAAGGAAAAACTACTCCTCTGTGCTTAGCACCTTGTCATACATTGTTAGTTGGGAGACCAGATTAAAGATGATCAGAAGTGCAGTTCCAAAAGGGTTATGTTCAAGAATGATTTTTTCCCCCTCACAGTGTAGGCAGTTTCTTCACATGTATGCACCTTTATAGACTGAGAAAGAACTAAAGAGGGAAATATCTACAGGTCCCAAGTTGCCATTATTATAAATGTACCCATAAGAAACTTCAGAAAACACAGAATCTAGGCTAGCACTGCATAAGAACATTTGATCAACTGAAGAAACTGCAAACTTTCCTTCTTTGTGGGGGGTTGGGGGATGTGGGGTAAATCATGTTGTTAACTTTGTGTGTTTGATCCCGCAAGAGAACTTTGTGTGTTTGATGCAGCAATAAATCTTTGTATGTTTGAAATCACCTTTCCTCAGAAGTACAGAAAAGAGAGGGAAATGCTTGGATAGGGAAATCGATAGGATCTTATTATAATATGAAGGACATGATTACCTTCCATGAACTGTAAGCTCTTTCAGCCTCAGATTTCGCTTCCTTGCCCAGTTCCACCATGTTAGAACTCAGCTGCTCCATGTTCCTTTACATCACCAAGAAGGGGAACAATGTTGGAAATCAAACAATTTGCTCTATTGAACGCATGAAGGGAACACTGCGATGGGCAGGCAGAAAAATGGATACCTTTTGACATCATTGAGCTCCTCAGCGAGCTCCTCCGTCTGCCTCTTAATCAGGAGATCACCGGCAGCTGGGGACACGTCATCACCGGGCTTCCACCCGGGCGGCGGCACCCAGTATGGATCAGCCACTCCGGCCTGCCGGCGCACCTCCGCCAGCTCGGCTGGCTCCAGCCAGTACTCCATGGCGCCATCCGCGTTGTGACGGCGACGGAACCGGTCCGTGCTGCCGTCGGGCACCCTTCCGGCCATGTGCTTAAGCAGGTGGTCCAGGAGGCCGGTGTCGCCGATGCGCTTGCGGGCTTGCTCCCGCAGCGCCTGCCGCATCACCGGGGCGCCGAGGGTGGCGCCGCTGGAGCGCATGATCTCGAGCAGGCTCCTCTCCGCCGCCGCGTACCGCTCGGCCGACCACCGGTCCTTGCCGCGCCGAGGGTCGCCGTCTCTAGACTCCACGTGGCGCCTCTTCTGCTTCTTGGGGCTCTTGTATGCCTTGCTTTTCTTCTTCTTCGCCGGGTTGCCGGGCTTGTCCTTGCTTCCCTCTGCCTCGTCCCGCTTCCTCTTGGCTCTGATGGAGCTCCTCCTCTCATCTTCCTGCGCCGGGCGCTGCAGCTCCTTGACGCTGACCTCTGTTTCGTAGCCGCCGGTGCTGGCCTCCTTGGCAACATCGCGGTGCCGGCCAATGTACCTGACGCGGCGCCGCACGCCCCACCCGGCGCCATCGCACTTCAGGGTGGCGAGGAGGCAGGAGGTGACCACCGGCGCCTTGGGCGGAGCCGGTGGAGCTTCAGGCGACGACAGCTCGTCTTGTGCCGTTGCTGGGCCGGACGACGCGCTGAAGTCGAAGACGCATGGGTTGACAAGCCAGAAGCTGTCGTGGTGCATCTCGCCCTCGAGCTCCTGCTCGGCCACGCGGCGGCGCAGGATGCGCGCGGCGTGGTTGCTGCTCATGACGAAGCGCTCGTCAAGCTCTGGCCCGGCGCTGGGCTCCCGGAAGTTGGAGAAGAAGCTCCGCAGCGCCAGGAGGGACGGGAAGCTCACAGTGATGTCGTGGCTCGTGTGCTCGCTCACCTGCATACACAGCCGGAGATCACATCAGAAACAAGCCAGATCAAACACCTTGTACTGCAAGAAACAGTGACAGCGAGGCACACTCTAGAGCCACCTGCGTTGCACGGTGGGTGACAGAAGAGAAGACAGGATTCTTACCTTAACCACGCGTATGGACTTGAGATGGATTGGAGATTTGGGGGGCAACATGTCGTGGTCGATCTCGTAGAACCCTCCTGCTGATCAGACCAAATCACCACGTGAAAACCAATTTCAGCAACTTGACATGAACAGAAATGGAGGACGTTCCATGTCCGAGACCAGCATTGCTCACTCACCAGCATGATAGGTGAGGATGGCAGAGGTTGGCAGGCTCTGCCTGCTCACGGGCGAGCTGGGTGGTTGGATCTTGGGGCTGCCATCATCCTTGCCAGTTCTGTTGTGGCCCACAGACCTCTTCTTGTAGTAGAACCTGGGCACCTGTGGCCTCTGCCAAAGGTTGTAGAGTCAGAACAGGTGAGACAGATGCATGATTCGTGTAAATAAAGAGAATCAACAAGGAGAACAGTGGGGCTGAAATGGAAATGCTTTGGGGGGTGGACGTGTGGTGGGAAGACCCAGTCATGTTAAAGAGAAACACATTTCAACATCACACACTTCCAACCACATCTTGTTTCCTGTTCTTGTTGGATAATCTAACAAATTGCAGATACTGGCTATTGTCTACTGAGTGGTTGGTCTCATCTGCTCCATATTTGGGGTTTGTGTGTATTTCTCCATTACTTTTTCTATGTGCAGGCGAAAAATGATACTTCATATTTAAGCAGTGGACACATTTTCAGACTCCAGACAATGACAACTGAAATCGAACTACAGTACGTACTAGTTTTAGCCATGCAAGCATCCGCAAAATAAGTATTCGGGACGAATTGAGAAAAAAATCATTTCTAGTTGCACCAAAAACTAATGGATTCAGCAAAATCAACAAAAAGTTGCTGAAAGTGGCACTGTTTTCTCAGTGACAGTGTACTCTAAAGATGATTTGGCACTGCACTTCACAGGTGTCAGCTGTTCAAGGATCAGTTGCACCCAGAAAATGCACTGGTGCATGCATGCATCATCAACAGACCATGATAATGACATGAGGCTTCACCTTAACACCAAACAGGAGCATCTTTAGCAACTACCCCTACAGCTCCAGTTAGCAACATTAATTAATGCTTTTCAACAGAATTCTGTTCATTTAATTGGCAAACCACATTCCATTTTAGCATGGGGTCCGGATCTAGTACTCTAACCATGCATGCACTAGTTGGACTTCCATCTTTCCATCCGAAATGCAATCCAGTCTCCGATTCTACTCTACTTTTAGTTTTAGCTACCTACTAACTTTGGCAAAACGTACATAGATTACGTCAATTAGCAATCGATCTTCCACTTCGCTGCTGATGTAACAAACTGACACTACATACACCGTCGTATCAACCGTAACGTTACACACACACACACATCGAGAGTAGATTAAAAAGTAGACAGATCCAGCAGATTGCCCCAGAGATGAACAAAAAGGCAAAAGCAAACCGGACTGGCAAAAGAAAAGCTGGTGATCGTCAGGTACGTAGGTAGGCACGCACGCACGTACCATGGGGGAGTCCTGCGTCTGATACGCGCACGGAGGAGTGGTCCTCACCGCCTCCGCGTCCATCTGCGTCCGCGTTGTCTGCCGCAACAAGAAAAGCGCACGGATTAACCACTCGTCGATCCATCCATCCAAGATCGGTGCACGCGAATAGAAGTGCGAAAGCTTGTCCATCGAATCGAATCGAAGCGAAGAATTAAGAGGAAGGAACCACATCGAAGAAGTAAAACCCTAGCCGATGCTCCTTGCTGCCATTACCGACCCAAACGAAAAAGAAGCATGCGGGAAAATCGGGTAGATGTCCCAAAACACGACGGGGACAAAATCACGGGGCGATCCGAATTGTGGAGCGACGAAGGCATTGCGTCGAGCAGCAGCAGCGCATGTGACGGATCGTACCACCGGGAGCAGTACGTTGCTGCTGCGGCGGCGCTGGGAAAGCGGAAAAGAAGGGAAGGCCTGGAAAAGCAGCGGAAAACCCAACCGAGATGGAAGAAGGGGCGAGGAAGGAGGAAATCACAAAAACACCACGCTTTCGCAAGCGGGTGAAAGCGGCTTTGGGCCTGCCATGGAGCCGCCCAGCGCGGTACGGAGCGATCCCCGCTGCTGCGCCATGCTCTCGCAGGCCCGTACCCTCCTCCGACGACCGAAACACGCAAGAGACCACCATGGGAAAAAAAAATCGCCTCGGCGCTTTTGGAAACCCACAGACGAGCGCTGCGCACGAGGATCGGGGAACGGATCTAGCGCCACAGAAACAGCAGAAAAACGCAGGCCAAGACGAGAGGAACGCTACTCACCGTCGACGGCGCCGCCGCCGCCGCTGATGGTGGAGGAGGAGGCGCGCGCGCGCGGCTGCGTGGCGGATCGGCGGCGAGGGGAGTGAATCAAATATATAGGGGCGGGCGGAATGCGGCGAGGTTTGGTGGGGAGGAATAATAATTAAAATAAATCAAAGAGGGAGGGAGGGAGGGGAGGGTGGAGCTGGGTTTCTCCCCGGCCGCCCCGATCGATGGATCGATCGGCCTCCGGTGGCCGCGGCTGGTTAAATAGGGGGAGAGTGCGTGCAGGTTCTTGCTGCGTAGGGAGAGAGAGGGGCGTAAAGCGAGGGACGTGTGTGTGACTTGTGGCAGGGGCAGATCGTGTGCTGTGCTGTGGCCTGCGGGGAGAGATTCGCTCGCACAGAGGGGAGAGAGAGAGAATGGCAGGACACTGTGGCGGACGGAACGGAACGGTCACCCGGCCAGCGCCGTCGCGGCGCTGACCGAGAGAGGGGGGGGAGGGCGACGCTCGCTGGCGTGCGGGGCCCGGGGACGGCGAGGGCGGGAGGGTCGTCGGTGGGCCAGGCGTGTCGGCGAGGCACCGCGGGGCCGCGCGGGGGAGCTTTTGGCGACGACTGCGCGGCCGCGGCGGCAAAAAGTAAACCAACCGCCTTTTCCTTCCTTCCTTCCCCTGTTGCAAGCAAGTAGCCGGTGGTGGAGCGTGGTAAATGCCTTGCCAGCTAGCTGGCTGGCAGTCACGCGCGCAGGGTGTTGCACGCACGGCGTCGCCACGGCCACAGCAATCGATCGCTCGGCCGTGTGCCGCGCGCGTGCGCTTTAATCGGGCCTCCGAGTTTTGATTGATTATTACTCTCTTTTTGTTAGCTTGATTGATTGATTGATTACTCGTTTGTTGCCCAACAAAACTATGAACAATAATGCAAATGGTTATTCGAGTGTGGTGTGATTAGTGTGCCGTCAATTCACTTCTACTCCAGTAACCGCCCGGCCCGGGGGCATCATCATTGGACTGTGGCCCCAGCTGCGCCCGCCTGGTCGCTCCCGCCACCAACGCCCCACGCCCCACGCGCCTCTCCTTCCCTACTCCCCTGCTTCTTTTCCTTCCCTCCCTCTCACCGTCTCACGCATTTTGGTTCTACCAAACCAGGTACTGTTTTTTTTGGGAGGGAACTACGGCGGGCAAAAGCCAGCCTGAACACATTTATTAATTATAAGGTTTAACAGAGAATATATACAGAGGGAGGGGTAAAGGGGAGTAGGGAAACATCAAATTAAAACTATTATGCTACATCTAACTGGGACAACATGATTCCCCAGTCGATCAGAATTTGTTTGCGGTTCGCCTTGCCACATCGATGGGTCCATAGAAAGAGTTCTTGCGATGCCCGCCGAAGGACGCAGCCCAAGGACTCAATTTCTTGCTTGAAAACTTTAGCGTTCCTTCTATTCCACAGACTCCAAAGGATGGACATAATAACCGTATTGCGAATTTTGCAAGCAGGTGAACGCCCTTGCAGGTCTTGGATGGAAGAGCAGTCTGAAGGATTGATGTTTAGCGAGTCCACAGTCATCCAAGCTTGGGCGGCAACATGGCAGCGAATTAGCATGTGGGAAGTAGATTCTGTTTCCGAACAGAACGAGCAGGCGTCGGAGTCTGTTAGGTCCCTCCGGAAGCGACGCTCATTGGTAAACAGTCTTCCTCGATGCGCCAGCCAGATAAACAAACTACACCGATTAGTCGCATAATTCTTCCTCCAGATGAAATCTGAAGTCTGATCATTCGGTCGAGATGAGAAAGCAGCTCCATACGCAGAAGCAACGGAAAGAGGCTTATCATTGATCCTGCATAAACGGTTATCCGGCACCTGCGGCATCAAGTTAACTGTGGCTAAAACAGTACGCAGGCAAAGAAGCTCGTTAGTAGCAGCGATGGACAGACGTGGCTGTAGCGAAAGACGAAGATCCTCCGCCGCAAGAACAAACGCGACAGAAACATTAGGCTTAGTAGCATGGGAGAAAAGATTTGGGAAGCGAGCAGCCAAGGTATCGTTGCCGATCCAGAGATCTAACCAAAACTCGGTTGAGATACCATTACCAATCTTGACGTGTGTAATAGAATGGAAGAAAGGGAGACCAGACAGGAGGTCCTTCCAAACTAAGGTGTGTAGTCTATGAGTATCACCAATGTAGTGCCCACCGTCCCAGCCATACGTGGAGGCAAGCCAAGAGTCCCAAGAGCCAAGACCGGGTTGGTGAATTTTACCGAGGGATTTTAGAAGCAGGCAAATATTGTGAGTACGAAGGCATCTAAAGCCTAGGCCGCCTTTCTTAGTAGGGGCACAGACGTCCGACCAAGCAACTTTGCATTGACCCCCGTTCACGTGGTCGTCTCCAGCCCAAAAGAAGGCACGACACCGCTTGTCTATCTCCTGAATAGTACCAACATGAAGCAGCATAACGCTCATAGCATAGGTGAGAAGAGCTCGAATTACAGAATTGACAAGAACTGCCCTACCGGCTGCAGAGAGAAGGTGTCCCCGCCAACCAGCTAACCTCTTGTCAACCTTAGCAATTAAAGGGTGGAAATCAATTGTTACCGACGGACTACTAGATCGGCTAGGGATTCGGCATGGTGGGGAATTCGACCGGGGAATTGCTCGCGTGATTCGAATTAGCTAGCGAGTTACCGTTCCATCTGTTACAAGACGATGGCAGAGCCGTTCAACCAATAGCACGGTGGCAGGGGCACGTCGACGTACAGTTTACTTGACCCACTGCGTATCGCTGTTTTTTTTTTAAGATTTAGCTAAGCTTTTATTCATCAAAAATCACAGTATGTGGGATATAAGTTGGTTATGAGGTTGGCCAAACCAAACGTGGCGCCCCGGCCCCAGCGACAGAGAATGCGTAGCTAACTTATGAGCTTCTATGTTTACCTTACGGCTTTCAAAAGTAAAGCTAACATTGTAATAAACTGGACTAAGCATTGATTTCACTAATGATTGCTTCATTGTCACCTTTGGACATGTTGTTAATGTCGTCCACGACTTGCTTGGCGTCAGAAGCGATCACCACCTGGAACAGCCGTAGATCCTGCGCGGGCTTCTCTGCATGCAATAGTTTCCAGCAAGACTGTATCATCAATTCCTGCTACGACGAGTGAAGAGCTACCAGTATAATTTCCTTGTCTATCCCGGCAGACCGCTGACGCAGCTCCTCCTCGCCCCCTTAGGACACCTGCATCGACATGTATCTTTGCATAGCCGTTAGGTGGCGCTTTAGGACGCAGCTGGTGAGGTCCCCTAGGGACAGTAGCTCCGGCCGACTCTGGTTCCTTCTCCTTTATCATGTCCAATTCACTGATGAATCTTGCGACAAAAGCATGTATCGTCTGAGGGGTCTGGAACACCCCTTCATGTATAGCTTTGCGTCTAGCTGACCACAACGCCCAAAGGGTAACCGACAGCAATACAAACAGGTTATGGGGCAGCTCCTCCATGAGTGTAAACAACCAACATCTTGCATTAGGTTCGTTGGTTGCTCATATTTTTTGCGCCAATTCATCATCTGCTAGTGCCCAAGTACATCTTGACATGGTGCAGTCCAATAAAGAGTGTCTCCACGAGTCAGGAGCCCCTCACAACCCACATGATGTAGTACCGGACATGTTTCTATGAGCTCTTATGTCCTTGGTCGGCAAAGAGAGCTTCGACAAGCGCCAAAGAAACGTCCTCACCTTTCCCGGGACCTCTGTTTTCCACATATATTTCCATGAACCTGCCTCCAGATTTATTCTAGATGATCCGGCCTCACCGTCCAGCCAAGCTTCTCTTCTTGTTTTTGTTGCCACCAACATATTGTATGCTAATTTAACTGTAAAACAACCATGCCTCTCAAAGTGCCAGCACTAAAAATCTGCCAGGTTTCTTGTACACAATGGGATTCCCAAAATTACCATTGCATCCATGGGCCAGAAAGTCTGTTCACTGAGTTGTTTCTTCCATGTTGTCGACGAGGCATCAATGAGTTTGGAGACTAATTCCGGTGGATTTAGTACTTGGCAGCCGTATGGCCTTAACATCTCACTCCTAGGAAGCCAATTATATTCCCATATCTTGGTAGTATGTCCACTGCCTATTTGTTTTATTAAGCCTTGCCTCAAGATATCCCTGCCCTCAACTATAGATCTCCACACCTGGCTTGGGTGACTCCCTAGAGTTGCATCAAGTATAGTGCCATCTGGAAAATAGATGCTCTTCAGCAACCGAGCACTCAGTGACTCTGGGGTTTGAAGTATACACCACGCCTGCTTGGCTAACATTGCCAAGTTGAACAGTTCAAAATCCTTGAAACCGAGACCACCCATACCTTTTGGCTTTGTCATTAATTCCCATGAGACCCAATGTGGCTTCCTCTTTCCCTCCTTACTCCCCCACCAGAATTTCCTGACAAGCATGTTTAGATGTTCACATAGACCTCTGGGTAGCTTAAAACAGGACATAGAAAAACTGGTACTGCCTGGGCAATTGATTTTACTAGCACTTCCTTGCCCGCAATGGACAACGTCATCTCGATCCATCCCTGTATCTTGCTCCATAGACGGTCCTTAAGGTATTTAAAAGCCCCATTTTTGAGATCCCAATGTCAGACGTATCGCTAGGCTGGTTGTCTCGGTCGCTTGTCGGGCTGAAACATCTCCTGGGCTTCTTCAGTCGGGACTTTGCTTGTAGTAGCCCTTGGGTTAGCCTTCACACCCCCTCCCTTGAAGTACCACTTGTCCCCAAGCGGGTGCCCAAGGAAAACGGTGCTTCAATGCCTCCAGATCCTCCGAGGCTGCCAAGGACGCCAGCTGATCGCACCATTGAATGAGACCTTGAGGAATTGCTCGCTCACCAGCTTGACGAAAACGTCGCTGAAGCACTCTGATAGGAATAGCAAGTTGTGCATCAACAGGACGAAGGTCATATTGTACCTGACAATGAGGCACGAGAGCTTTCTTCAACCGAGACACATGCAAAACCAGATGAATTTTGCTATGAGGAGGAAGTTGCAGACGGCAAGCAGAAGAACCGATGCGCGTCAGTATCTTGAAGGGCCCATAAAACTTGAAAAGAAGCTTGTGATGTGCACGGGGAGCCACCGAAGACTGCACATACGGTTGTAGTTTCATAAAGACAGAGTTCCCTACTTGAAACACTCCGTCAGATCTCTTCTTGTATGCTTGATTTTCCATAAGGGTGCACACACGTTCCACATGCTGCTGCAATAGCCTGAGCATGAGTGCGTGATCTTGGAGCCAAGTGGACAGTTTTGGCACTTAACAAGCATCTGCATCTGATATGCCAAACTGGCGAGGAGAATGCCCATACAGAGTCTCGAATGGAGATTTACCTTGCAGCAAGGAATGCATATTGGTGTCATACCAATAATCCGCGAGTGAGAGCCACTACGGCCACTTAGTCGGGCATGCATGCGTGAAACACTGTAGGAAGGCTTCCAAGCACTGATGCACGCGCTCTAACTGCACGTCAGTCTGAGGATGATGAGAAGAACTCATCCTGAGTTTAGTGCCAGTTAGTGCAGCAATCTCTCACCAATAACAACTCGTAAAGATACGATCACGATCATTAACAATTGGTTCAGGCATCCCGTGAAGCTTGTATATGTTGTCCATGAATCTTGCAGTCACCGTGGATATAGGGAATGTGTGTTGAAGCCCAATAAAATGTGCATACTTGGACAACTTGTCTACCACCACTAGAATGCAGTTAAAGCGACCCGATATGGGCAGACCTTCAACAAAATCCATAGTAGCCAGTACTGAGAGGGAACCGACAAAGGAGCAAGAAGTCCAGGGTATTTACCATGATCTGGTTTAGCACGTTGACAGATCAAGTATTCTTGCACCATCTTATACATCTGATTACCGATACGTCTCCAACGTATCTATTATTTTATTGTTTCATGCTATTATATTATCAATCTTTTGTTTCATGCTATTATATTATCAATCTTGGATACTTTATATGCATTTTATGCTATTTTATATTATTATTTTGGGGACTAACCTATTAACTTAGTGCTCAATGCTAGTTGTTGTTTTCTGCTTGTTTATTTGGCTTTTAAAAAATCAATATCAAATGAAGTCCAAACACGATAAAACTTTACAGTAATTTTTTCTGGACCAAACGTGACCCTAGAATGTTCGAGAGAAGACCAGATGCGCTCCAAGAGAGCCACGAGCTCATAGGGCGCCCCTTGGGGGATCAGGAGAAGATGACTTGGTGCGGCGGGCGACGCCGATCGTCGTGTGGGCCGACAACATCGTGTCATTCACTCCCTATGATGAGTTTGTCTTGGAGTGGGTGGCAGACAGCACGACGCTCCCCGTCGACGACTTTGGCCTGGCTCTTGAGGACCCGGAGGGCAGCGAGGCTAAGACGCGGGCCGAGGCGCATTGTCGGTGTCAAAACCGGCAGATCTCGGGTAGGGGGTCCCGAACTATGCGTTTGAGGATCGATGGTAACAGGAGACCAGGGACACGATGTTTACCCAGGTTCGGGCCCTCTTGATCGAGGTAATACCCTACTTCCTTCTTGATTGATCTTGATGAATATGGGTTACAAGAGTTGATCTACCTCGAGATCGTAATGGCCAAACCCTAAAAGTCTAGCCTATGTGATATGATTATGTTTTATGCCTCTAAGAACTAAACCCTCCGGTTTATATATGCACCGGGGGGCCTAGGGTTTGTACATGATCACCTTGCAGAGGAAGGAAAGTATTACACCCGGACTCTAAACTTGCTATTTTACACATATGGGAGTCCTATCCACATAAGGGAGATAGTCTTCATCGATAATCTTCACGGCCCACCAGTCCAGCCCATAATGAACGATCCGGCCACTTGAGGACCCCTTAATCCAGGACTCCCTCAGTAGCCCCTGAACCAGTCTTCAATGACGATGAGGTCGGCTGGCGTACTGTCTTCGGCATTGCAAGGCGGGTTCCTCCTCCCGAACATATTGAAGCAATATTCCCTACAAAAAGGTACTGTGTCCGGCTCTGCATGGTTAGTACAACCCTTAGCCTCGAAGGCAAGGTATCGAAAAAACCCGGATATTGTGTCTTTACTGACAACTTTTCAGCAAAGCATCATGCCTGTCCCTTTAATATATCGAACCATTTTCTTTGGCTCTAGTTTCGCGTTTCGAGGTATATCCCCATTGGCACGTCTTGTCAAAACAGAGATCGTTCCCGCTTATTACGGGATCTTTATCAATGTGACGTGAGCATCTTAACCGCGCCTTACGCACGACTTCGTTGAGAACCGACGAGGTTTACGGCTGGAGTGGGGGGCATTTAGCATTCATCGCTTATAAAAGGACTCAAATCTTACCCTTTATCCCCACGCTCTCCTCAAGCCCTAGTTCTCCAATATCTCCAGCCCAAGCACCCACATCTCTTGCACCCTCAATCCTCAACCCCTCCACCACTGCCGTCCTTCCCAGCAATGGCTGGCTCTGGCTCTAAAGGCAAGTGGGAGGCATCTACGGTCATGGTGAAGACCGTGAAGAGCCTCTGGAGCGCGGGCTATCTTGCCGATGATGTGGCGCATCGAGTCCCCGAGAAGGACCAAGTGATTCCCGTCCCTAAGGCGGGTGAGAGGGTTGTATTCCTCTCACACTTTATTCGGGGGCTGGGATTTCCTCTCCACCCTTTGTACATGGCCTCTTGTTTTTCTATTGGCTAGATTTCCATGATCTAGCCCCGAATTCAATTCTCCACATATCCGCTTTTATAGTGGTATGTGAGGCGTTCCTCCGTGCCCCCCACACTTTAGCATATGGCCGAAAACCTTCGACTTGAAGCCGAAGGTGGTCGACGGGTAGCACGCGGAGTGCAGAGGCGCCATGGTAAGCAAACTCCCCAACGCCACCTGGCCAAAGGGGGCGTTTGTGGAGATGAATAAGATCTGGCAGCAGGAGTGGTTTTACATCACTGAGCCCCGCGACACCAAGTGGGCGATGGCGCCCGCATTTAGATTTGGACCCCCGGAGAGGCTAACCTCTTGGACCCAGAAGAGTCCGGATTGGGGGTCTCACGCGGAGGTACTGGCACTCCAAAGCTGCATCTCCGGCATGATCTCCAAGGGTACCCAACTCACGAATGTGATTTAGGTAATGCTCGTCCGTCTCATCCTTCCATGCCAACGCCGGGACTCCTATCTATGGGAGTTCAATCCGGAAGGGTCCCGGCCCTCGAAGCATCTCTTCGGCACTATGCACGAAGACATATGGAAGCATCTCTTCAAGGCCCAGAAGGGGTGGCCGACGGAGACGGAGGACAGGGGCTTCAGTACCGCACTCACTGCATCAGAGGTAATTAAACTTTCTGCCGAATACATACTCCGTCCAGGCTTCAATTATAACAGGAGTTAGAGTTCTTGCGTTCTATCCAGGCCTGGACGAAAAAGGCAGAGCGGATCAAGTGTCCGACTCCCTTACCAGAGGACCCAAAGATGCCTCGAGTGACGGCGATGTTGGTCCTGGTGCCTTACAAGGCGCCGGAGAAGAAGGCCAAGGAGGTCAAGAGCGACCCCCGCCCTGCTGGCCTTGCGGACACAAGGTCCGAGGAAACAGGCTCCCAACTCTCTCCCAAAGACGGGGAGGAAGAGAAGGAAGAAGATGACTACCTGCTACCTCTTGAGCTTGCGTTGTATTCCCTCGAAGAGGAAAGGGAGATGCAGCACAATAGCGTAAGTATTTCCCTCAGTTTTTGAGAACCAAGGTACCAATCCAGTAGGAGACCACGCGCCAGTCCCTCGCACCTGCACAAACAAATAAGAACTTCGCAGCCAATGCGATAAGGGGTTGTCAATCCCTTTACGGTCACTTACGATAGCGAGATCTGATAGAGATGATAATTATATTTTTGGTATTTTTTGGTTTAATAAAACAACAAATAAACAACGGAGATAGAAATTGGCTAGTTTAAAGAAAAGTAATATGATAAAGATAGACCCGGGGGCCATAGTTTTCTCTAGTGGCTTCTCTCATGATAGCGATATTCTACGGCGGGAAAACAAATTACTGTCGAGCAATAGATAGAAAAGCGAATAATTATGAGACTATCTAGGCATGATCATTGTATATAGGCATCACGTCCGAGACAAGTTGACCGACTCCTGCATGCATCTACTACTATTACTCCACACATCGACCGCTATCCAGCATGCATCTAGTGTATTGAGTTCATACGAACAGAGTAACACCTTAAGCAAGATGACATGATGTAGAGGGATAAACTCAAGCAATATGATGAAAACCCCATCTTTTTATCCTCGATGGCAACAATACAATACGTGCCTTGCTGCCCCTACTGTCACTAGGAAAGGACACCGCAAGATTGAACCCAAAGCCAAGCACTTCTCGCATTGCAAGAACTATAAATCTAGTAGGCCAAACCAAACAAATAATTCGAAGAGACTTGCAAGGATATTATGAGCACACATAAAAAGTTCAGAGAAGAACCAAATATCTTTCATAGATAACCTTGATCATACACTCACAATTCATCGGATCTCGACAAACACACCGCAAAAAGAGATTACATCAAACAGATCTCCTCGAAGATCGAGGAGAACTTTGTATTGAGATTCGGAGAGAGAGAAGAAGCCATCTAGATATTAGCTATGGACCCGAAGGTCTGTGGTAAACTACTCACAACTCATTGAAAGGATCGATATGGTTGACTAGAGGGGGGGGGGGTGAATAGGCAACTACCAATTTTTTAGCTTTTCTTAACCACTTTAAATTAAGCGTCAAAGTAAGTTGTCTAGATATACTATTAAGATGACAACTAGAGAAAGGAACGGAAAACAACAACACAAGTAGGCTATAGGAATTAACAAGTAAAGCTTGCAAAAGTAAAGGTAAGAAATAACCACAAGTGGAGACGGTGAAGACAAGGATGTGATATCGAAGTTCCTTCCCTTTGAGGGGAAGTATGTCTCCGTTGGAGCGGTGTGGAGGCACAATGCTCCCCAAGAAGCCACTAGGGCCACCGTATTCTCCTCACGCCCTTACACAATGCAAGGTGCCGTGAATCCACTAGTGGTGCCCTTGAAGGTGGCAACCGGACCTTTACAAACAAGGTTGGGGCTCTCTCCACAACTTAATTGGAGGCTCCCAACGAAACTCCGGAGCTTCACCACAATGGATTGTGGCTCCGAAGTGACCTCTTCCGTCTAGAGTGCTCAAACACCCAAGAGTAACAAAATCCACACAAGAAGGTATGGGGGAATCAAGTTTCCTTTGGTGGAAGTGTAGATCTAGGTCTCCTCCTTCAATCCCTAGCAAATCAACAAGTTTGGTTGGCTAGGGAGAGAGATCGGGCAAGAAAGCTTTAATGGCATTAATGGTGGAGAGAGAGAGGTAAGAGATAAGGTGGAGGTAGGAGAAGGGGGTCCTTAAATAGGGACACCCCAAATCCAACCGTTATGTGCAGATTTCCATAGGACCGGTAGTTCCGCTGCTCCAGCCGGTAGTACCGGTGTAACACCCCCTTGTAATGATCACTGTGATCAACTGCTAATCATGCCATGTAATGTTCATTTACAATGGTAATCTCAGTGGTTAATCAAGTCAACTCAATTTGCCCCTGAAAATTCAAATTCAAACTTCAAATGCAAAATGAAGTTGCTCCAAAATTTATGGGAAAATGTTCATCTCATTGCAAATATTCCAAAACTAATGATGTTGCTGAAAACAACATCACTAGCAACTCCAAATATGGGCTAGGGCATCAAACAGTGTTCAAACAGCACTTTTAAATGCCTTTTCATTTTTGAATAATTCAAAAGTGATCCAAAAATTTTCCCAACCAATTTTTGGTGATGGGTATTATTGCAATAACAATTATGGGTCAACTCCCACATTTTTACAAAATGATTGGTGGCCCAGACATTTCTTTTTCTCTTTCTGCTTTGGAAATAAAATAAAAGGGCAAAGAAAAGAAACTTACCTGGCGCCCAGGGCCTGGCCCAGGCCGGCCCATCTCTTCCTCCTACCTGCTCCCGCCGCCGTGTCGCACGCACCGTGGTCGCCGCGCGCTCGTCGCCGCAGCCGACGACAGCTGCCGCCACAGGGCCGGCGAGGGGATAAGGCCGCGCCGAGCCGTTCCCCCTGGCCATCCTCATCCATTCCCCCCCTCTTCCCCTCGCTCGCCTCGCCTCCTCGCCCTCTCAGATCTGCGCGGCCAGAGAGCCCCGCCGCCGTTCGACCGTCGCTGCCGCGGCCACCGGCGTCCACCGTCGCCATCACCTTGTCCAGCACACGCGCGGGGGTCGACTACACCCTCCCTGCCCACGAGCCGGAGCTGAGAGGCTCGGGAGCTAGCGCACGACGTCGCCCCCTTCCTCTCGGACGCCGGCGTTTCTCCGACGAGCCCCGCCGTCTGCTGCTACTAAACCCCCCAAGGGCCTCCGTGTGCCGCTCTGTAAGGCCCTCCTCCCCTCCTTCCTTCTCCTTTCGCCCGCGCGTGCTCTACAACTAGCTCGCCGCGTTGCCGTGCTCTGACCGCCGCCGGCGGAGCCATTGCCGCGCTCCCGAGCTTCGGCAGCTCGTGCCAGTGGCGCCAACACGTTTAGGGAGGCCCGTAGCTCCACCCTAGCTAGTTAGCGCGCAGCAGAGCCCCTCGTAGCCGCGTTTCCCTCTACCGCCGGAGCTCGTCTCCGCCACGGCTCGTCGCCGGCGAAGTTCCGGCCGTCCCCTGGTCCGGCCAGTGGCACCATTCGATGCGGCGTCGAACGCCCGTTCCAACGCGCCTAAGCGCGCTCGAAAAGACCCCCTGTGGGGCATTTCCGGCGAGGCCCGAG
>LR738713.1:672423853-672438555 GCA_902687465.1 Secale cereale | reverse complement strand
CGCAGATCCCGAGACCGACGCCGTCCCGGTGATTGGTTCCCCCTCCGACGACCTTGCTTTTGCCACCGAGCAACCAGGCAAGCAACCCCCCCTTGAGCATTTCCGATATCGCCTATGTCTATTCTCTCTTATTCTTGCATTAGAATTGCTGCTACTGCTACTGCTCCTATTACTGTTGCATAGCCTGTCTTTGCTAAATTGTTGATACCTGTCTTTATTCATAAACTGCTTAGTATAGGTTGGGTAGCACTGCTATGGTCCCGCACTCTCGTAGTTGCCTCGCATAGTACCCTTGCCTCGATCAAAGCGATCGAGCCCCCTTCCCCTGACCTTCTTCACATCACCACACAACCCCCCCTAATATGCTCGACTCCGCAGAGTTAACATCGGGTGACGAGGGTGATACCTCCGAACTCACTTCTGATGTTGTCCCTGTATAGCTAGCTCGTTGTGGGTTACCGAGGGTGATTCCTCTTCCCACTTCTGACTTAGCTTTTGTCGTGCATCCGCTATGGTGAATACCGCCGAGGGTGATTCCTCCGGTATCACCTTAACGGGACTTGTCGTATAGGATTCCAACGAGGGTGATTCCTCGGGTTCCTCTTCGGCATGAAAACCACACGGATGCCCTGTTTCACCATACCGTGTTTAAAGACGTATCGATCCCCGAGGCCGGACGTCGCCAGGAACAAAGGCGTGCGGCCAGAGGTATCGTGCGTCTAATGACACTTTGAAGTTACTACTACACATGTTGGATGGTGGCGGGTTGACCCAGAGGGGTACCCGCGAGTGCCTTTGAGGCGTGAGCTATGGAGTCGGGTGACCAGTGAGGGTACCCGCGAGATAACTACGAGGCGTGGCCGGTCATTTCCAGTCCTTGTCACAAGTCCTCGAGACGGGACGACGGGGCCAACAGTTTCGTAGGCTCTGCTCGTTACCGCGCGCTCCCAACACACTAAGCGATTTGGATATTTGATCCGAGGGGCCTCCGGGTCCGATAGCACTAACCACCACGTGGGTGTGAGTGGGTGCTCTGCGTCGTATACATCAGCCGGAGTCGTCACGACGTCAGCGATTGAGCGGACCGTTCGGATTGGACTTAGGATGCAACTGCGCTTGTATAAGGGGTTGCTAGGTCTGCTACCGAACGGCCTCGCAACGTGCGGAGTGTCCGGGGCGACGGCCATGACCCCCGGGGGCATAGGATTAGTCCGGCGTGCTCGATCCTCTCTGGCGGTATCCGGTCGGGTTGCGTCGTATTGTTTAGCCGAGGGCGGGCACGACCTGATGGTGTGTCCGGCCGGAGTTAAGCGAGCGTGGTGGGTAACTTGGTGCACCCCTGCAGGGAAGAAACAATCTATCGATAGCCTGTCCTACGGTAACGGACACTCGGAGTTGTATCCACTTCGGTACAACTAGAACTGGTGACTTGAGATATGTGATATGAAGTTGATGTTGCTGCAAACACTATACATTATTATGATGAAACTATTTTGTTCCCTTCTCATTGCTGCAAGACCCTGAAGATGCTAGTCTTCGTTAGGACTAGGCTTTTCCCCTCTCTACTCTGGCTTTCTGCAGTCTAGTCCACCCACATAAAGCCTCCTTTGAAAATAATGCATTGCTAGTATAGATCTGATGTAAGTCTTGCTGAGTACTTTGGATGAGTACTCACGGTTGCTTTGCTCCCTCTTTTGTCCTACCCGCATGATAACCAGACGACGGAGCCATGGTGCCTGCAGCCCTTGTTGACGACTACTACTACCAGCCCGAGGCTGGCTACTACTACTACCCGGCCGGCGAGTACTTCTACGAGGAGCCGGCGGACGACGACCAGGAGTAGGATCGGAGGTCCCAGGCAGGAGGCCTGCGCCTTTTCGATCGTAGCTTTTATTTTGCCCCGCCTTTGCAAAAGGCCTATCTTCTACTGTGTTGTATCTGTACCCAGATACCTAACGCTTCCGCTGACTATGTGTGTGACATCATGTTATGTATTCGAGCCCTCGAGGCCCCTGGCTTGTAATATATGACTTGTATGTATTATTTATGTTTTAGAGTTGTGCTGTGATTCCTTCACGTGAGTCCTTAGGCTTGATCGTGTGCATTTGCGTGTATGATTAGTGCACGGTCGGGCCGGGGTCGTCACAGGTTGGTATCAGAGCCGACTGCCTGTAGGAACCCCCTTTCCAACTCCTTGGCCGAAGTCGAGTCTAGAGGTCCAAAAATGTTCTACTAACATGGCTGTGTGGCTTATGGCCCCACGTCGCCACTTGGGTGGTGTAGCTTCTTTTATTCCTCGTCTATACTCTGGGACTCTGAATCTCTCCTCTATTCGGGTTAAATGATTTTTACTAACACCGGCCTTAGGATCTCGTAACCGCTTTCTCCCGGAGAGCCCCCCCCCCTTACAGAAGATGGTGTGTCATCATCTAAAGACTCCGAAGATACTTCCTGAAGTTTCCAAGACCCTATGTCCACTGCTCTTACAATTTCTCTATTACCGTTAATCACCGTGAACAACTACACATCATTACCGTTTGAATCTTCGTTCCCAGCCACCCCTTTTCTGAATAAGATACCCCGAAGTACTCCTTGTAATCCGAGAATCTTTTGAGTCTACTGCCGTGCAGCTTCTTTCGCACTGCGGATAATTCCTCACAACACCGATGATCCATTCATCCCCAGTTGTTCTTGTGTTCCATGAAATACTTCGTATTGCTATCTGATCTCTCAAAATCCTCTACAGACTCTTGCTCTTGAAATTTTTGTCTGTCTGCATCATGGTAAATTCCATATAACCTTCGTTGACATTCTTGTCACTATCATTATGCGTCCCTTGATTCAATATTTTGCGAATATTCGTAATCCTCAGTTGATTCCTACTAATCCATCCTTCCGGCTCAGACGTCCTTCAGGATGATATGAGCTGGTTCTCGGTAAATCAATCCATGATTGATTGGTCATCAAATTCTATTCAGCCTATCCTTCTTTTGATCAGAGCCTTTGCTTCTGGTCCTTCGTCTTGGAATTATAATTCCCCTTTACCCAAACGTCGAATTATTCCGGTGTTTTCTAAACTCGACTTGAGGTTGGGTTATCACCAGATCCGTGTTCGCGAAGAGGATATTCCAAAGACTGCATTTGTTACTCGCTATGGCTCTTATGAGTACACCGTCATGTCTTTTGGACTGACTAATGCACCAGCTACCTTCTCCCGCCTGATGAATTATATATTCATGGATTACCTCGACAAGTTCGTCGTGGTATATCTGGATGATATTCTGGTATTCTCAAAGAACAAGGAAGAACACGCCGAACATCTTCGCCTTGTTCTGGAGAAGCTGCGAGAGCATCAGCTTTATGCTAAGTTTTCCAAATGCGAGTTCTGGCTTTCTGAAGTAACCTACCTTGGACATGTGATTTCCAAGGATGGCATTGCCGTTAATCCGGAACGGGTTCAGGCTATTCTTGACTGGACTCCTCCGAAGAATGTCAAGCAAGTGAGAAGTTTTCTCGGCCTTGCAAGCTATTGTCGCCGTTTCGTCGAGAACTTTTCCAAAATTGCCAAGCCCCTGACTAATCTGCTTCACAAAGGCGTTAAGTTTGAGTGGACAGATAAATGCCAGGAAAGCTTTCAAGCTCTTAAGGACAAGCTCGTTTCTGCTCCAGTGCTTGCTCCTCCCGATTCTCGCAAGGACTTCGTGATATATTGTGACGCCTCTCGTCAAGGATTAGGTTGTGTCCTAATGCAAGAACGAAGAGTGGTTGCTTATGCATCACGTCAATTGCGTCCGCATGAAGAAAATTATCCAGTGCATGATCTTGAACTTGCTGCAGTGATCTTTGCATTGAAGCTATGGCGACATTACCTTCTCGGTAACCGGTGTGAGATTTATACTGATCATCAAAGCTTGAAGTATTTATTCACTCAGCCGGATCTTAATCTCCGCCAACAGCGATGGTTGGAAACTATTTTTGAATACGACTGCGGTATTTCTTATACCCCTGGCAAGGCTAATGTGATGGCCGATGCCTTGAGTCGCAAGTCATACAGCACCAACCTCAAGGTTAGGCGAGCTCAGCCTCGTCTCTATGAGGAATTACGCAAGCTGAATCTGCATATCGTTCCACATGGTTCGCTTAATGACCTTGTGATACAGCCGGATCTTGAGAAGGCTGTCAAGGTAGCGCAAACCAAAGATGCTCACGTTGATGTTATAAAACAGGAACTGCATCTTCCGAAATACAGGGATTTCTCAATATCCGAAGATGGAACCTTGTATTTCCGAGGCCGCATCGTGGTAACGCGTTTCGACCTAATGACTGACAAGGTCATGAAGGAGGCACATGATACACCGCTGTCCATACATCCTGGTAGTACTAAGATGTATCGTGATCTCCGCCAAAGGTACTGGTGGCCGAATATGAAGCGGGATATTGCTCGATATGTTGCTGAATGCGATGTCTGTCGTCGCGTGAAGGCAGAGCATCAGAAGCCTGCTGGACTTCTGCAACCTCTTCCTATTCCGCTGTGGAAATGGGATAAGGTGCAGATGGATTTCATTACTGGATTTCCTAAGTCCCAGAAGGGTAACGATGCCATTCTTGTCATCATCGACCAACTTTCAAAGGTTGCACACTTCCTACCAGTCAAGGAGACTATCACTGCTAGCCAGTTAGCAGAACTGTATATCTCCCGAATTGTATCCCTCCACGGAATTCCGAAGGAGATCAGTTCGGACCGTGGCTCCCTGTTCACTTCCAAGTTCTGGGAAAGTTTTCAAGAAGCTTTGGGGACTCATATCCACTGGAGTTCAGCTTATCACCCCCAGTCCCAAGGTCAAGTTGAACGAGTCAATCAAGTGCTGGAAGATATGCTGCGAGCTTGTGTTATATCATTCGGTAAGAAATGGGAAGAATCCCTTCCTTATGCCGAGTTCTCGTATAACAACAGCTATCAAGCAAGCTTGAAGATGGCTCCCTTTGAAGTTCTGTACGGACGTAAGTGTCGAACCCCTCTGAATTGGTCAGAAACTGGGGAACGACAAGTTATTGGTCCGGACATTATTCAACACGCCGAAGAGCAAGTCCGTATCGTGCGTGAAAATCTCAAGGCGGCTCAAGACCGTCAGAAGAGCAATTATGATCGCAAGCGATGGGGTCTGACTTATCAACCAGGTGATCAAGTTTATCTTCGTGTCACCCCTATGAAGGGCACACACCGTTTCGGTATCAAGGGCAAGTTAGCTCCGCGCTACATTGGCCCCTTTCCCGTGGTTGCTAGACGTGGATTCGTGGCTTACAAATTGCAATTGCCTCCGCAATTCTCTCATATCCACGATGTGTTCCATGTGTCGCAACTTCGCCGATCTTTCAAGGAGTCCCCGCATCGTGCTGTGGATCACGAGATGCTCGAGCTTCAAGATGATCTTTCTTATAAGGAGCATCCGATCCGCATCCTCGATCAAACTGAACGTCGGACCCGCCAGAAGACAACCAAGTTCCTGAAAGTACAGTGGTCAAATCATACTGAAGATGAAGCCACTTGGGAACGTGAGGAAAATCTTCGGGCGGAATACCCCGACCTCTTTGCTTCTACCTCCTAAATTCTCGGGACGAGAATTTCTTTTAGAGGAGGAGAATTTGTAACACCCCCTTGTAATGATCACTGTGATCAACTGCTAATCATGCCATGTAATGTTCATTTACAATGGTAATCTCAGTGGTTAATCAAGTCAACTCAATTTGCCCCTGAAAATTCAAATTCAAACTTCAAATGCAAAATGAAGTTGCTCCAAAATTTATGGGAAAATGTTCATCTCATTGCAAATATTCCAAAACTAATGATGTTGCTGAAAACAACATCACTAGCAACTCCAAATATGGGCTAGGGCATCAAACAGTGTTCAAACAGCACTTTTAAATGCCTTTTCATTTTTGAATAATTCAAAAGTGATCCAAAAATTTTCCCAACCAATTTTTGGTGATGGGTATTATTGCAATAACAATTATGGGTCAACTCCCACATTTTTACAAAATGATTGGTGGCCCAGACATTTCTTTTTCTCTTTCTGCTTTGGAAATAAAATAAAAGGGCAAAGAAAAGAAACTTACCTGGCGCCCAGGGCCTGGCCCAGGCCGGCCCATCTCTTCCTCCTACCTGCTCCCGCCGCCGTGTCGCACGCACCGTGGTCGCCGCGCGCTCGTCGCCGCAGCCGACGACAGCTGCCGCCACAGGGCCGGCGAGGGGATAAGGCCGCGCCGAGCCGTTCCCCCTGGCCATCCTCATCCATTCCCCCCCTCTTCCCCTCGCTCGCCTCGCCTCCTCGCCCTCTCAGATCTGCGCGGCCAGAGAGCCCCGCCGCCGTTCGACCGTCGCTGCCGCGGCCACCGGCGTCCACCGTCGCCATCACCTTGTCCAGCACACGCGCGGGGGTCGACTACACCCTCCCTGCCCACGAGCCGGAGCTGAGAGGCTCGGGAGCTAGCGCACGACGTCGCCCCCTTCCTCTCGGACGCCGGCGTTTCTCCGACGAGCCCCGCCGTCTGCTGCTACTAAACCCCCCAAGGGCCTCCGTGTGCCGCTCTGTAAGGCCCTCCTCCCCTCCTTCCTTCTCCTTTCGCCCGCGCGTGCTCTACAACTAGCTCGCCGCGTTGCCGTGCTCTGACCGCCGCCGGCGGAGCCATTGCCGCGCTCCCGAGCTTCGGCAGCTCGTGCCAGTGGCGCCAACACGTTTAGGGAGGCCCGTAGCTCCACCCTAGCTAGTTAGCGCGCAGCAGAGCCCCTCGTAGCCGCGTTTCCCTCTACCGCCGGAGCTCGTCTCCGCCACGGCTCGTCGCCGGCGAAGTTCCGGCCGTCCCCTGGTCCGGCCAGTGGCACCATTCGATGCGGCGTCGAACGCCCGTTCCAACGCGCCTAAGCGCGCTCGAAAAGACCCCCTGTGGGGCATTTCCGGCGAGGCCCGAGCGCCTCCGCCGCGTTTCGTGGTCGCCGGCGTTGAGCCGCCGGCCACCGCCGACGTGGCACACCTGGGGCCACCCCTGGGTCACTGCCAGAGGGCCCCACGGGCCCCGTTGACTGGGTTGACCAGTCAACGTGCGGACTGGGCAACCCCACCCACTGACACGCGGGCCCCACCACACAGTTATTAATTAAAACGTTTTTATAATTAAAAGTTAATTAGTTAACTGTTAAGTCACTGACATGTGGGGCCCTGCAACTAATTAATCACTGTATAGTTAAATTAAATCCTGTTAGTATCACTGTCTATGACAGGTGGGACCCACTGGTCAGGTTTGACCTGACCAGTGCGGCTGTTGACTGCTGATGCAGTGCTGACGTCAGCATGACGCAGTAAACCTTTTCTGTTATTAAAATAATTCCAGAAATTCTTTTAAACTTTAGAAAATCATATCTTTTAATCCGTAACTCCGATGAAAATATTTTATATATGAAAGTTGCTCAGAATTTCGATACGAATCTAGATACGCCCTCCGTATTCCCGTCAGATGCCCCTAGCTAGATGAACATGGAACTTTTGGCCTGTTTTCGATAAATGAATAGTGCTCAACTTTAATAAAATAAATCCAAACAAATTCTTGAAAATGACCAACATGACCTAGACATGTTTTTAGGCAACCCTGCACTGCACGTTAGCTTAGCACGCTCTGTGTTGCATATGCTTGTGTATTTATCTGTTTCTTCCCCCTCTTTTCTCTCGGTAGAGTCCGGCACTGCCGCAGATCCCGAGACCGACGCCGTCCCGGTGATTGGTTCCCCCTCCGACGACCTTGCTTTTGCCACCGAGCAACCAGGCAAGCAACCCCCCCTTGAGCATTTCCGATATCGCCTATGTCTATTCTCTCTTATTCTTGCATTAGAATTGCTGCTACTGCTACTGCTCCTATTACTGTTGCATAGCCTGTCTTTGCTAAATTGTTGATACCTGTCTTTATTCATAAACTGCTTAGTATAGGTTGGGTAGCACTGCTATGGTCCCGCACTCTCGTAGTTGCCTCGCATAGTACCCTTGCCTCGATCAAAGCGATCGAGCCCCCTTCCCCTGACCTTCTTCACATCACCGCACAACCCCCCCTAATATGCTCGACTCCGCAGAGTTAACATCGGGTGACGAGGGTGATACCTCCGAACTCACTTCTGATGTTGTCCCTGTATAGCTAGCTCGTTGTGGGTTACTGAGGGTGATTCCTCTTCCCACTTCTGACTTAGCTTTTGTCGTGCATCCGCTATGGTGAATACCGCCGAGGGTGATTCCTCCGGTATCACCTTAACGGGACTTGTCGTATAGGATTCCAACGAGGGTGATTCCTCGGGTTCCTCTTCGGCATGAAAACCACACGGATGCCCTGTTTCACCATACCGTGTTTAAAGACGTATCGATCCCCGAGGCCGGACGTCGCCAGGAACAAAGGCGTGCGGCCAGAGGTATCGTGCGTCTAATGACACTTTGAAGTTACTACTACACATGTTGGATGGTGGCGGGTTGACCCAGAGGGGTACCCGCGAGTGCCTTTGAGGCGTGAGCTGTGGAGTCGGGTGACCAGTGAGGGTACCCGCGAGATAACTACGAGGCGTGGCCGGTCATTTCCAGTCCTTGTCACAAGTCCTCGAGACGGGACGACGGGGCCAACAGTTTCGTAGGCTCTGCTCGTTACCGCGCGCTCCCAACACACTAAGCGATTTGGATATTTGATCCGAGGGGCCTCCGGGTCCGATAGCACTAACCACCACGTGGGTGTGAGTGGGTGCTCTGCGTCGTATACATCAGCCGGAGTCGTCACGACGTCAGCGATTGAGCGGACCGTTCGGATTGGACTTAGGATGCAACTGCGCTTGTATAAGGGGTTGCTAGGTCTGCTACCGAACGGCCTCGCAACGTGCGGAGTGTCCGGGGCGACGGCCATGACCCCCGGGGGCATAGGATTAGTCCGGCGTGCTCGATCCTCTCTGGCGGTATCCGGTCGGGTTGCGTCGTATTGTTTAGCCGAGGGCGGGCACGACCTGATGGTGTGTCCGGCCGGAGTTAAGCGAGCGTGGTGGGTAACTTGGTGCACCCCTGCAGGGAAGAAACAATCTATCGATAGCCTGTCCTACGGTAACGGACACTCGGAGTTGTATCCACTTCGGTACAACTAGAACTGGTGACTTGAGATATGTGATATGAAGTTGATGTTGCTGCAAACACTATACATTATTATGATGAAACTATTTTGTTCCCTTCTCATTGCTGCAAGACCCTGAAGATGCTAGTCTTCGTTAGGACTAGGCTTTTCCCCTCTCTACTCTGGCTTTCTGCAGTCTAGTCCACCCACATAAAGCCTCCTTTGAAAATAATGCATTGCTAGTATAGATCTGATGTAAGTCTTGCTGAGTACTTTGGATGAGTACTCACGGTTGCTTTGCTCCCTCTTTTGTCCTACCCGCATGATAACCAGACGACGGAGCCATGGTGCCTGCAGCCCCTGTTGACGACTACTACTACCAGCCCGAGGCTGGCTACTACTACTACCCGCCCGGCGAGTACTTCTACGAGGAGCCGGCGGACGACGACCAGGAGTAGGATCGGAGGTCCCAGGCAGGAGGCCTGCGCCTTTTCGATCGTAGCTTTTATTTTGCCCCGCCTTTGCAAAAGGCCTATCTTCTACTGTGTTGTATCTGTACCCAGATACCTAACGCTTCCGCTGACTATGTGTGTGACATCATGTTATGTATTCGAGCCCTCGAGGCCCCTGGCTTGTAATATATGACTTGTATGTATTATTTATGTTTTAGAGTTGTGCTGTGATTCCTTCACGTGAGTCCTTAGGCTTGATCGTGTGCATTTGCGTGTATGATTAGTGCACGGTCGGGCCGGGGTCGTCACAACCGGTGAGTGAAGAAACCTGCGCCCGAGCCACTAGAGCGGTACTTCCGGTGGCTTGCCCGGTAGTACCGGTCTTCCGGAGAAAACCGGAACTACCGCCCAACCTCCGGTCAACTACCGCTTGGAAACCAGAAGGTTTCAACCAGGGGCGGTAGTTAGGACGGTGGTTGGGCCGGAACTACCGCCTGGCAGATAGTCTCTGCGTGGTGGCAGTCAGAGCGGTACTACCGCCCGGAACACCGGTAGTACCGGTCTTACCGGTACTTCCGGGCCACCACCGGTCTACCACCGCACCCAGTACAGAGGGTATCACCCCTGAGCGGTACTTGGGGCGGTGGTTTGACCGGAACTACCGGCCACCGGTACAACCGCCCAATAGGGCGGAACTACCGTTGTGGAGAAATCTACAAAAGGGAGAAATGACATGGGACCTCTCTCTCTACGAACGGAGGCAATATGGTGGGTGCAAAGAATCAGTGTGCGTGACTTGATTCACCAATTACCTTCCGATGTGGGTTCCCTCTTAATAGTACGGATTTCCTATGACCAAAAGAAACAGAAAGGCATTGGAAACTCCGTCTTCGATCTTTTCCTTAAAGAGAGAAAGACTAACCGTCTTGTGCCACATGTTATCAACCTGAGTAATATTGACACACGATTAGTCCAAACACGGATTGTCATCATCACCAAAACCTCAGGCAAGAGATGCCCTTACAATCTCCCCCTTTTTGGTGAATGATGACAACCATGAAACGATCACGGGAGTTTATAGAATAAGGGAAAGCTCCCCCTGAATGTGAGCACTTAATAGAGTTTGCTTTTGGAATGCAAAAGTGCTGACACTAGGATCTATGCTCCCCCTAGGTTTTATAAACCAACCAGTGACTTAACATTAAAACGGATATAACATTAAAGCAGATAAACAACAGAACATATGAAAGCAACATGCATGGATAATTAAGATGGTGGCACATGTCTTACACCATGCAACAGGAGTTCACAGTAACGAAGTTCAAAGAGCATAGAAACTAAGGAAGTTCACAGAGAAGCACAAATAAACGCAAACACCAAGAAACACTCCCATGCAACTCCCGTGACCTAGCAATACTCGACTCTCCCCCTTTGGCATCAAGCACCAAAAAGGAAAAGAGCGAGACTAACGCCCCAGGGCTCAGTACAGCTCCTCGCCAGTCGCCAGAGAGTCATCGGAGTCACCATCATCAGAGCCGTCAGTGCCTTCGTCGTCCTCGGCAATCTCAGCGTCAGTCTCCATTGCATCCGTAGTCGCTCAAGTGGTGGAGGTGGTGGGCTCATCGTCTGACCACTGACAGTTGGCAATGCACCACCCGTCCTCAGGAGTGATGCTCTTCTCGGAACCGCTCTTCACATCAGGCACATTGAGGTGCCTCATCAGCTGAATCTGCCGGCGTCGCGCCATCTTTTCATTCACATGAGCTTTGTAGAGCTTCTTCTGGACGTGGGCCTGCAGACAGAAGGTCTTCTTGACTTTGGCAGTAAGTTTCTCCACCCAGGAGGGCTTGGCCCCAGCCTCTAGCTCAAAGTCATCATCATCTGAGGTAGCAAAGACATCCTCTTCATTGTCCGCAGCGAACCTAGGAGTCTTATGCTTCTTCTGTCTCAGAACCTTGACCTCGTGCTCCGTAAGCCTGTCCGGAGTAGAAAGAGGCACTCCAGGCCTCCTCACTTCCCACACTGAGTAAAGGAAACGCATCACAAAGGGAGCGTAGATTGGTACCTTGCGGTACCAGACACAGTTGTACATCTCCTCCCACATCCATTTGGAAACATCAAAAGTAATGCCCTTGCCACGCTTTGTCTTCATTGCCACACGCAGATCCACAAGATAGCCATAGATATCATCCTGGTTCCCAACCTTGGGCAGCAGCACACACCGGAACACACGGTGAAGGATGTCATAAACAGGCAGAAGGTCATTGGATTTACCTATTATGCCATGACCAGGGATGTAGAGAGGAGCAAGCTTCACTTTATCCATGGGTTGGGCCCGGTCGTGAGGACGGAGACCACATTGACCCTCCAAGCCAGTGTCCTCATAGCCCAAGGCATTGCAGAAAGCACTCCAGGGAACACGAAAGAACTCGTCCCGGCACATAAATGAGAGGTGACGCTGATCATCACTGCCGAAGTGGACAGTAGCATAGAACTGATGAATGAGTTCCACATCAAAGTCACAACGCAGCTCCATGAGCTTGACTAAATCAAACTCCTCATAGACTTCCAGAGCCTCTCCAAAGTAAGCAGGGTTGCTTCTCCACTTGGCAAGGTCAATTGACCACATACGGGTGAACTTGTTCTTGTGGTGCTCAAAGATGTCATCCACAATCCTCAATTGCATCTCATTGCGGAAACGAGGATTATTCCAACGAGGAGGAGGTGGTGCAGTGTAGGGGTCTTGAAACCTAAACTTCTCCCAGTCAGAAAGCTTCCATTTGTACATCGGAAGCGCTGCACGCTGCTTGGCTGCCACTGACTTTTCCCGGCGAGTTGTTTTGGAGGGGATCACAACCTCGGGAACATCTTCATCATCGGCAGGCCTCTTGCCCCTACGGGCCTTCCTTTTGGCGAACTGACCAGAGCGAGAGCTAGAGCCACCTGCAAACGCACACGAAGAACACATAGCAACCCAGAAAAGATGAGAGGAATGTACACAAGAGCGGAAGAATAATTCACTAGTACGTACGAAGAATAGAAACATTGCATATGGGTTCAGAGCAACCGGTAGTTCCGGTATGAGCACCGGTAGTTCCGGCCAGCGGTAGTACCGGTCGAGAGACCGGTAGTTCCGCTGAGAACGGATCTATGGAGAAGAAGGAAACTACCCGATCTCAAAAACTACATGCACGGTGTCTATTCTAATTACGCACAAGTGAATAGGAAACTATACGGACCTCTCCCTCAAAACATTTAGCCAAAAATGGAGGACTACACGCATTGCCCTAGAAAGAGGATTCAAGAGGAACCCTAATACCAAGAAGAAGCAGGGCAATACCGGTGTCCATGGGAGGAGATCGAAGGAGGAGCGGCCTCCACGGAGTAGATCCAGTGAGGGGCCGACGGATCTGTAGAACCGGAGGGCGCTACGGGGCAGAGAGCGGAGTAACCGGCGGCTGGGGGGGGGGATAATGAACGGGTGAGGAAGAAACCCCTTCAGCCCGTGCTTTATATACCTCCCCAGATCAGCACCGGTAGTACCGGTCCGGGGACCGGTAGTACCGGTCCGGCAGCTGCCAGGTGGTGGAGCGGTACTTCCGCGCCAGGCAGTAGTTCCGCTAAACACGACCGGTAGTACCGGCTGGGGGTACAGGTCAGAGAATTAGCGGTAGAACCGCCTGCTCTAGACCGGTACAACCGCTGGGCTGGAAACCAGTGATTTAGCGGTAGAACCGCTATAACCACCGGTTGTACCGCCTGGGTGAGCCCACTCACTCCATGTTAACAAACTTGTGTACATTGGAATAGATGGCTGGGATGGAGAATGTCACTGGAGTACGAGAAAAACACGAAGACCAAAAACCAACCGGAGAGAAAAACGGAGGGTGGTGGCCGAAGCCACCAATGTTAGAGTCAACTGGCATGGCACCGCGAAGAATTATCCTTGGGCCCATAACCATAACTCGTCTTTGAAACACAAGTGTCATCATAAATGACGAATGTGAAAAGCGTATCAATTTATGCATAGTGGGGGAGGGTGAGTTCATTGAGAGAACATCACTCCCCCTATTTCCATGCCTACACCTAGAATAGATAATATGATGAGTATGGTGGGGTGTGCACGTGCTCAAGCCACATTGCTCAAATCAATGATATTTAGCTCATGCCTTAACTCGCGAAATCTTGCTTCATCCAATGGCTTCGTGAAGATGTCTACAAGGTTATCATGAGTGTTCACGTAGTGAAGCTCGATCTCTCCTTGCCGAATGTGATCCCGGATGAAGTGGTACCGAATCTCAATATGCTTCATCTTGAAGTGTAGCACCGGGTTGAGAGAAATCTTGATGGCACTTTCATTGTCACACCAAAGAGGCACTTTGTCACAAGTGACACCGTAATCCTTTAAAGTTTGCCTCATCCATAAAAGTTGGGCACAACAACTGCCAGCAGCCACATACTCTGCTTCGGTGGACGAGAGAGATACACAACTTTGCTTTTTGGAAGACCAACTAACAAGAGAGCAACCAAGAAATTGGCACCCTCCCGAAGTGGACTTCCTATCCACTTTGTCTCCCTCCCAGTCAGAATCAGAGAAACCTACAAGGTTGAAATTTGCTCCTCTCGGGTACCATAAGCCAAAGTTTGGGGTATGAGCCAAATATCGAAAGATTCGCTTGACAGCCACAAAGTGACTCTCCTTAGGTGAGGCTTGAAACCGTGCACAAATTCCCACACTCAACATAATATCCGGTCTAGATGCACAAAGGTAAAGCAAAGATCCGATCATAGAGCGATATACCTTTTGATCCACCGCTTTACCATTGGGATCAATGTCAAGTTGGCATTTGGTCGGCATAGGAGTAGTAGCCGGCTTGACATCACTTAGATTGAACCTCTTGAGCATGTCTTGAGTATACTTGGATTGTTTGATGAAGATGCCTTCTCTTCTTTGTTTGATTTCAAATCCAAGGAAGTACTTCAACTCTCCCATCATGGACATCTCAAAATGTGTGGTCATGAGTGCGGCGAACTCATCATTGAAAGCTTTGTTAGGAGAACCAAAGATAATATCATCAACATATAGTTGGCATACAAACAACTCCCCTTTGACCTTCTTAGTAAAAA
>LR738713.1:672382939-672423843 GCA_902687465.1 Secale cereale | reverse complement strand
CAATTTAAAGTTATGATGGGAAGCATAGGCAAGCAACAAACGAATGGATTCAAGACGAGCAACGGGGGCAAAGGTTTCACCGTAGTCGATACCCTCGACTTGGGAGTAGCCTTGAGCCACCAGACGTGCCTTGTTGCGGATGACAATGCCATGGGCATCTTGCTTGTTCTTAAAGATCCATTTGGTTCCAATGACATTATGGTTCTCCTTTGGTCTTGGCACCAGACGCCACACTTTGTTACGCTCGAAGTTATTGAGTTCTTCATGCATGGCATTGAGCCAGTCAGGGTCTTCGAGCGCCTCATAGACCTTCTTAGGTTCAACAAAGGAGACAAAAGCTTGATGAGCACAATAGTTTGCTAATTGTCTACGAGTGCTTACCCCCCTTTTGATGCTTCCTAAAATGTTCTCGATATGATGCTCGTTGGAAGCAAGCCTGGAGGCAACTTTTGCAGCACGACGCTCTAATTGCTCTTCAAGTGATAGCTGAGGAGCACTGTGTTGATCATCTTGAGCGTCATCAGGAGCTAGATCTTGATCTTGAGCTTCCTCTTGACCTTGATCTTGCTCGGGGGACTGAACTTGGCCTTGTGCATCAATTGGTGGTTCTTCACCAACTTGAGATTGATCTTGCACTTGGCCTTGTTCATCAGGTTGAGGGCCTTCACTTTGTTCTTCGGAAGCGTGTGGGTCTTGGGTTGGTGATGGTTCCACTTGAGGGGAACATTGTCCTTCTCTTTCGGCCACAAGGGGTTCCTCAACGGGTAGGATATATCCAACACCCATTCTTCTTATGGCTTGAGGAGGAATTTCATCACCTGCATCACAAGTACCACTTTGCTCCACTTGGGAGCCGTTATTTTCATCAAACTCTACGTTACTCGTCTCCTCTATGAGTCCAGTGGACTTGTTGAGGACACGGTAAGCATGAGAGTTTGTAGCATAACCAACAAATATGCCCTCATGAGCTCTAGATTCAAATTTGGACAAACGAACACCTTTCTTGAGAATGAAACACTTACACCCGAACACCCTGAAATACTTGAGATTGGGCTTGTTACCGGTAAGAATCTCATACGGAGTTTTGTTCAAGCCTTTGCGGAGATAGAGACGATTTGAGGCATGGCAAGCGGTGTTGATGGCTTCGGCCCAAAAGTTGTATGGAGAGTTGAATTCAGCCATCATGGTTCTTGCAGCATCTATTAAAGTTCGGTTCTTTCTCTCCGCAACACCATTTTGTTGAGGGGTATACGGGGCTGCATATTGATGTTTGATCCCCTCATCACCAAGAAACTCATCCAAGGTGTAGTTCTTGAACTCGGTGCCGTTGTCACTTCTGATCATGAAAATCTTTGCTTCATGTTGTCGTTGAGCTTCATTTGCAAAGTTGATGACGGTTTGTTGGGTCTCACTCTTCTTCTTGAAGAAGTATACCCAGGTATATCTTGAGTAATCATCCACAATCACCAAGCAATACTTCCTACCCCCAAGACTATCAAAAGTGGGAGGCCCAAAGAGGTCCATGTGGAGGAGCTCTAGGGGTCTCTTTGAATAGATGATAGTCGTGGGAGGGTGAGCCTTCTCATGTAATTTTCCTTCAATGCACGCCCTGCAAGCACGATCTTTGGCAAAGCTAACATTTGTTAGTCCTCGGACATGGTCCCCCTTGAGGAGACTTTGCAAAGATCTCATATTGACGTGGGCCAAACGGCGATGCCAAAGCCATCCCACATCAAGTTTAGCCATTAGGCATGTCGCGACCTTAGTGGGTTTCTTCGAGAAGTTAACCACATAGAGACCGTTCTCGACATGCCCAACATAGGCTACTTTAAGAGTCTTGCTCCACAAGAGGGCCATAGAATCAATATCAAAGAAGGTAGCAAAGCCCATGAGTGCAAGTTGGCGAACAGAAAGTAAATTGTATGCAAGGGACTCAACAAGCATGACTTTCTCGATCGTGAGATCATGAGAGACAACAACCTTGCCAAGCCCCAATACCTTAGAAGATGAAGCATCACCCCATTCAACGTTGGTGGCCATAGATGAACCGAGATGCACGTCCACCACCAAGTCTTTGCTTCCGGTCATATGATTTGTTGCTCCACTGTCGAGCAACCATGATCCCCCACCGGAAGCAAACCCCTACAACAAATCAATGCTTGGATTTAGGTACCCATTTGGTAATGGGTCCTTTGAGGTTAGTGACAAGGGTCTTAGGAACCCAAATGGACCATTCAATGTACTCATAAGAGGAACCAACAAATTTAGCAAACACATGGCCATCACTGGCACGGCATAAAACATATGAAGGATTAAAATCGCCGGCCATGTTTGATGGTATGATGGAGTTTTTCTTGACACCATCAATTTTCTTCTTGGTTGACGTGCCCTCTCCTTCTTTCACAAAGGATTGTCGGAGAGGGGGTGGTTGCTTGGTCTTGTCATTCTTCTTCTTCTTGGGCTTAGGAACAAACCCAATTCCTTCCTTTGCCACAACTTCCTTTTGATTGCTCAAAAGGGCGTTGAGGTTCTTCTCACCTTGTATGCAAGTCACAAGGCCTTTCTCAAGTTGCTTCTTCAGTTCGGCATTCTCTTCAACAAGATGCACATGCTCGCAACATGGGTTAGTAGCATTTGCATTATCAATTAAAACCATGCGAGGAAAGATAGCCTTTTCCTTGGTTAGCGAAACTTGGAGTTGATCACGAGACTCCTTAAGAGTAGCATGCATTCCTTTCAAGGACTTGTGAGCCTTGTCAAGTATGTCAAACTCCTCTTTGAGTTTAGCATGGTCAACCTCAAGTTTTGCCTTCTCGGAGTTAAGGACACGAGAGACAACTAAAGCATGATCAAGATCTTTCTTTAATTTAGCATGATCATCGTTGTGTGACTCCTCAAGAGTCAAACGAACACCACGCTCTTCCTCTAGGGCATTAGAGAGATCCGATATCTCATCGGCATAGTCTCGACTATGACCTTCCATTTTGGTAATGGTTTCCTCGTGAGCCTCGATCATGTCATTGGCTTCACCGAGTTGTTCCAAGAGAGCAACAAAATGCTTCTTGGGTTTGCCCTTGAGATTCTTTATGAACAAATCAAATTCATTTTCTCCCTCCTTAATACCCTCACCCTCATCAATACAATTAGTCAATTAAGGATTAGAAGGGATAGTAGTATTGATGTATGGGGTTACCTTGTTGGTGGCCTTGGCCATGAGGCACTTGGCGGTGATGTTCTCGTTTGGTGAGTTGAAGAGAGATGAGTGCGGAATGGTAGCAATTGCAATTGTGGCCATAGTGGTCACCTCATCGTCTTCATCATTGTCATCATCCTCCACATATTCTTCTTGAGCCACCAACACGTTCGGAGGAGTCTTCTTGATGAAGTTGTTCTTGTTGGGATAGGACTTTGACTTGTCCTTCCGAATAAGCTTGCCTCCAAAGTCTTCTCTCTTCTCATAAGGGCAATCCACAACGAAGTGACTTACATTTCCACAGTTGAAGCATGTCCTTACTCGTTGCTTCCCTTTGTTCCCACTAGAGTTGTTCCTGTTAAAGTTGGATCTAGTGTTCTTCTTGCCCCAGAATTGCCTTGAAGCAAGAGCCATGTGCTCATGATAGGCATATTTGGTGTCCTCGGGGCAACTCTCATCATCATCTTCCACTTCCTCCTCTTCCACACAAGCCTTGGCCTTCAGAGCAAGATTCAGCTTCTTGGATCGTTGAGCTCTTAAGACCGCATTGTCGGCGGTCACGTCCAGGATCCTCATGGCAACAAATTCATCCAACACTTCATTTGAGGATAAAGTGTGGAAGTCCGGTCTCTGACGGATGACAGAGGACATGGCCTTATGATAGGGCATCATGGCCTTGAGGAACTTGCGCTTGATCCAATTGTCATCCGTATCCTTACTGCCATGATCTCGAAGAGACACTGCAAGAATAGTTAATCGTCGATAAAGTTCACGAGGATCTTCATCTTCGATCATAGCAAACTCATCAGCTTCATCTTGCACCACTTCATAGTTGGAGCGTTGAATACTGGTGCTTCCCTTGTACATCATGCCGACATGCTCCCAAGCTTCCTTGGCAACAGTGAAGGGTCGAAGGTGTGCAATGTCTTCAGGAGGGATGGAATCTTGAAGAATGCAAAGAGCGGACTCGTTGAACTGATGATCTGCAGTTTCTCTTGGAGTCATGTTGTCGGGATCATACGGATAAAAACCTTGCTCAATGATTCTCCAAAGGTTAGTGGAACAATGATTAATATGACGTTTGAAACGAAATACCCAAGTAGCAAAATCAGTATTTTTGACAAACTTGGGAGGGGGCCCAACATAATTTAAATGAGGTGTGGGAACGGGTCCTCCATAGTGGGTAGGAGGAGCGGATTGGGCAAATTTCCCACTCCCATTCTTAGTGAACGGGGCTTGCTCACTACTAGCTTCTCCCTTGTCGGGATTAGCCTCCGACACGTTGGTAGCGGGACGACCCACTTCCAACGGTGAGGTGGATAATTTAAGCCCCTCAAGCATTTCTTTAAACATGCCTTTGACCTCGCTCGCTAGTGATTCTTTCAATGTGGTCAAGGCCACATTGAACTCCTCACGAGTGACCGAGGCTCCCCCATCTGACGTAGGCAAGGACGGGTTTCCACCGGGATGGTCCTCCGTCTCGACTACGTTGTCAACCATACTCTTCGGACGGTAAAGTCCTTAAAAAGAGACGAGGCTCTGATACCAATTGAAAGGATCGATATGGTTGACTAGAGGGGGGGGGTGAATAGGCAACTACCAATTTTTTAGCTTTTCTTAACCACTTTAAATTAAGCGTCAAAGTAAGTTGTCTAGATATACTATTAAGATGACAACTAGAGAAAGGAACGGAAAACAACAACACAAGTAGGCTATAGGAATTAACAAGTAAAGCTTGCAAAAGTAAAGGTAAGAAATAATCACAAGTGGAGACGGTGAAGACAAGGATGTGATATCGAAGTTCCTTCCCTTTGAGGGGAAGTACGTCTCCGTTGGAGCGGTGTGGAGGCACAATGCTCCCCAAGAAGCCACTAGGGCCACCGTATTCTCCTCACGCCCTTACACAATGCAAGGTGCCGTGAATCCACTAGTGGTGCCCTTGAAGGTGGCAACCGGACCTTTACAAACAAGGTTGGGGCTCTCTCCACAACTTAATTGGAGGCTCCCAACAAAACTCCGGAGCTTCACCACAATGGATTGTGGCTCCGAAGTGACCTCTTCCGTCTAGAGTGCTCAAACACCCAAGAGTAACAAAATCCACACAAGAAGGTATGGGGGAATCAAGTTTCCTTTGGTGGAAGTGTAGATCTAGGTCTCCTCCTTCAATCCCTAGCAAATCAACAAGTTTGGTTGGCTAGGGAGAGAGATCGGGCAAGAAAGCTTTAATGGCATTAATGGTGGAGAGAGAGAGGTAAGAGATAAGGTGGAGGTAGGAGAAGGGGGTCCTTAAATAGGGACACCCCAAATCCAACCGTTATGTGCAGATTTCCATAGGACCGGTAGTTCCGCTGCTCCAGCCGGTAGTACCGGTGAGTGAAGAAACCTGCGCCCGAGCCACTAGAGCGGTACTTCCGGTGGCTTGCCCAGTAGTACCGGTCTTCCGGAGAAAACCGGAACTACCGCCCAACCTCCGGTCAACTACCGCTTGGAAACCAGAAGGTTTCAACCAGGGGCGGTAGTTAGGACGGTGGTTGGGCCGGAACTACCGTCTGGCAGATAGTCTCTGCGTGGTGGCAGTCAGAGCGGTACTACCGCCCGGAACACCGGTAGTACCGGTCTTACCGGTACTTCCGGGCCACCACCGGTCTACCACCGCACCCAGTACAGAGGGTATCACCCCTGAGCGGTACTTGGGGCGGTGGTTTGACCGGAACTACCGGCCACCGGTACAACCGCCCAATAGGGCAGAACTACCGCTGTGGAGAAATCTACAAAAGGGAGAAATGACATGGGACCTCTCTCTCTACGAACGGAGGCAATATGGTGGGTGCAAAGAATCTGTGTGCGTGACTTGATTCACCAATTACCTTCCGATGTGGGTTCCCTCTTAATAGTACGGATTTCCTATGACCAAAAGAAACAGAAAGGCATTGGAAACTCCGTCTTCGATCTTTTCCTTAAAGAGAGAAAGACTAACCGTCTTGTGCCACATGTTATCAACCTGAGTAATATTGACACACGATTAGTCCAAACACGGATTGTCATCATCACCAAAACCTCAGGCAAGAGATGCCCTTACACTCATGGTGAGGGCGATGATGATGATGATGAAGGCCTCTGTGATGGATCCCCCTCCCGGAATAGGCTCCAAGATGGGATCTCCACGGGAACAGCAGCTACGGCGGTGGAATTAGGGTTTTATCTCTGTGTATGGAGTTTCTGGGGTACGTAGGCATATATAGGAGGAAGAGGGGCAACAGGGGCCACCGGGCCTGCCCTCGAGGCAGGAGGGCGCGCCCTGGGAAGGGGGCGTGCCCCCACCCTCGAGGGTAGGGCTGCACCACACCTTCACGTACGCGATCATGACCATCTCCGTAAACTAAAATTGAATATTCCACCATTTGAGGGTAGATATGTTCCTGATATATATCTTACTTGGGATTTAGAAATCGAACAACGTTTTACATGTTTAGCATATCCCGAGGAGAGACGTGTTGCTGCCGCTCTTTGTGCTTTCACTAGTTTTGCTTGTGTGTGGTGGTCTGAATATTGTAGTTTATATCTGGATAATATTCCAACTACATGGACTGCTTTGAAAACTTCTATGTGTACTCGTTGGGTTCCACCATATTATCAACGTGAATTACTTCAAAAATTGCAGCGTTTAAGACAAGGAAAAATTATGTAGAGGAATATTATCAGGAATTACAAACTGGCCTGATTAGATGTGGTATTGTTGAGGATAATGAGGCTATGCTTGCACGTTTTATGGGTGGTTTAAATAGAGAGATTCAGACAATTATAGAGTATAAGGAGTATAATAATATCACTCGTTTATTCAATCTTGCTTCCAAAGCTGAACGTGAAGTGCTACTGAGGATGGCGGTTATGAGTCCGCTAGTGACTATGATGAGGAGAGTTTGGCTCTTATTACACGTGAAGAACACGGTGGAGATGAATCTGAAAATGAGACGCAATACATGGCTCTTGAAGACGCTGACATGTATGAATGTTTAGTTGCTCAACGTGTTTTGAGTGTGCATATCACACAAGCGGAGCAAAATCAGAGGCATAATTTGTTCCATACAAAGGGCGTTGTGAAGGAACGTTCTGTTCGGGTCATCATAGATGGAGGGAGTTGCAACAACTTGGCTAGCATGGAGATGGTGGAGAAGCTATCTTTCACCACAAGACCACATCCACATCCTTACTACATCCAATGGTTCAACAATAGCGGCAAGGTTAAGGTAACACGTACTGTTTGTGTGCATTTTAGTATCTCGACATATGCTGATTATGTTGATTGTGACGTGGTACCCATGCAAGCATGTTCCTTATTACTTGGTAGACCATGGAAATTTGATAAAAATTCTGTACACCATGGTAGAAATAATCAATATACTCTTGTTCATAAGGATAAACGTATTACTTTGCTTCCTATGTCTCCTGATTCCATTTTGAAAGATGATATTAATAGAGCTAATAAAGCAAAACAAGAGCAAAATAAGAGTGAAAATCAGATTGTGGCAAAAGAATTTAAGCAACAAATGAAGCCCAATAACGCACCATCATCTCATGTTGCATCTAAAATTAAATTAAAAAGTGGATGTTTACTTGCCACCAAATCTGATATTGATGATCTAGATTTCAGCAAATCTGTTTGCTATACTTTTGTGTGCAAAGAGGCATTATTCATTCGAGGATGTGCCTTCCTCTTTGCCTCCTGCTGTCACTAACATTTTGCAGGAGTTCGCAGATGTCTTTCCACAAGACGTGCCACCGGGATTACCACCTATTCGAGGGATTGAGCATCAGATTGACTTAATTTCCGGTCCATCGCTACCCAACCGCGCACCATACCGTACCAATCCAGAGGAGACGAAGGAAATTATGCGTCAAGTACAGGAGCTACTCGAGAAAGGTTATATACGTGAATCCCTTAGTCCTTGTGATGTTCCTATTATTCTAGTGCCAAAAAAGAATGGTACATCGTGTGTGTGTGTGTTGATTGTAGAGGCATTAATAATATTACTATTCGTTATCGTCATCCTATTCCTAGGCTAGATGATATGCTTGATGAATTGAGTGGCTACACTATTTTCTCCAAAGTTGATTTGCGTAGTGGATACCATCAAATTCGTATGAAATTGGGAGATGAATGGAAAACAACATTTAAAACTAAGTTTGGATTATATGAGTGGTTAGCCATGCCTTTTGGGTTAACTAATGCACCTAGTACTTTCATGAGATTAATGAATGAAGTTTTACGTGCTTTCATTGGAAGATTTGTGGTAATTTACTTTGATGATATATTGATTTATAGCAGATCTTTGGAGGAACATTTGGAACATTTACATGCTGTTTTTATTGCTCTACGTGATGCGTGTTTGTTTGATAACCTTGGAAAGTGCACCTTTTGCACCGATCGAGTATCTTTTCTTGGCTATGTTGTTACTCCACAGGGAATTGAGGTTGATAAAGCCAAGATTGAAGCTATTCAGAGTTGGCCGCAGCCCAAAATGGTCACACACGTGAGGAGTTTCCTTGGCCTCGCTGGATTCTATAGGCGTTTTGTGAGAGATTTCAGCACCATTGATGCACCTCTCAATGAGCTTACAAAGAAGGATGTGCCTTTTGTTTGGGATACTGCACAGGAGGAAGCATTCACGATATTGAAAGATAAGTTGACACATGCTCCTTTACTCCAACTTCCTGATTTTAATAAGACTTTTGAGTTTGAATGTGATGCTAGTGGAATTGGGTTAGGAGGTGTGTTATTACAAGATGGTAAACCTGTTGCATACTTTTCTGAAAAATTGAGTGGGCCTAGTCTGGATTATTCTACTTATGACAAGGAATTATATGCTCTTGTTCGGACTTTGGAAACATGGCAACATTATTTATGGCCTAAAGAATTTGTTATACATTCTGATCATGAATCTTTGAAGCACATTAAAAGTCAAGCAAAACTGAACCGTAGACATGCTAAATGGGTTTAATTCATAGAGACTTTCCCTTATGTTATTAAACACAAGAAGGGAAAAGAAAATGTTACTGCTGATGCATTATCTCGTCGTTATACTATGCTTTCGCAACTTGACTTTAAAATATTTGGTTTGGAGACCATCAATGATTAATATGTGCATGATGCTGAATTTAAAGATATATTGCATAATTGTAAAGAAGGGAGAACATGGAACAAGTTCATCGTTAATGATGGATTTGTGTTTCGTGCTAACAAGCTATGCATTCCAGCTACCTCTGTTTGTCTTTTGTTGTTGCAAGAGGCGCATGGAGAAGGATTAATGGGACACTTTGGCGTGAAGAAGACGGAGGACGTACTTGCTACACATTTCTTTTGGCCAAAGATGAGACGGGATGTTGAGCGTTTTGTTGCTCGCTGCACTACATGTCAAAAAGCTAAGTCACGACTCAATCCTCATGGTTTATATATGCCTTTGCCTGTCCCTAGTATTCCTTGGGAAGATATATCTATGGACTTTGTTTTGGGTTTACCTCGAACAAAGAAGGGGAGGGATATCATATTTGTTGTCGTGGATAGATTCTCGAAAATGGCACACTTTATACCATGTCATAAAAGCGATGATGCTGCTAATGTTGCTGATTTATTCTTTCGTGAAATTATTCACTTGCATGGTGTGCCAAATACTATTGTTTCAGATCATGATACTAAATTTCTTAGCCACTTTTGGAGATGTTTCTGGGCTAAGTTGAGGACTAAACTGATTTTTAGTACTACTTGTCATCGTCAAACTGACGGACAAACTGAAGTAGTCAATAGAACTTTGTCTACTATGGTTAGGTTTTTTTTGAAGAATAACAAGAAAAATGTGGGAAGAATGCTTGCCTCATATTGAATTTGCTTATAATCGTTAATTGCATTCTACTACTAAGATGTGCCCTTTTGAAATTGTCTATGGTTTCCTACCCCGTGCACATATTGATTTGTTGCCTCTTCCATCTTCGAAGAAGGTTAATTTTGATGCTAAACAACGTGCTGAATTGATCTTAAAAATGCATGAGTTAACTAAGGAAAATATTGAGCGCATGAAGGCTAAATATAAACTTGTTGGAGATAAGGGTAGAAAACGTGTTGTCTTTGAGATCTTGTTTGGTTAGATTTGCGTAAGGATAGATTTCCTAATTTGCGCAAGTCAAAACTAATGCCACGTGTTGATGGTCCTTTTAAGGTGTTAGAGAAAATAAATAATAATGCATATAAACTTGAGCTGACTGCAGATTTTGGGGTTAGTCCCACATTTAACATTGCAGATTTGAAGCCTTACTTGGGTGAGGAAGATGAGCTTCCGTCGAGGACGACTTCAATTCAAGAAGGGGAGGATGATGAGGGCATTACTAATAAAGTTGCAACCATAGCCCCAACTGATACATATACATGACCAATTACTAGAGCTCGCACACGCCAATTAAATTACCAGGTACTTTCGTTTCTTGGTAATGATTCTAATGTTCATGAGAATATGATGCTGCCTAAATTGGATACATTTGTCTTGCTTACAAATAAAGGGACTAGATTGGACAAGAAGGATGAATATTGGAGTAAGATCAAGCATGGAGATGATGGTATGCACAAAGAGGGCAAGAACGGAGTTACAAGTGATGATTTCAGGACTTTCAAAGCCACCATAATGAGTGCGTGAAGCCTTGGACGAAATATACAAGATGACACTTCATAAATTTCGCCTAGAGGCTGTTATAGGTGTTGCGTCACCTTATTATTGGGCCATGCCCATGTAATTTCGAAATACTTGAGTATAGGCTATTTTTAGAGTCCGTATGTGTGGGGAAACAAGAGTTAGGGTTGGTTTCGGACCCCTCCTCCAAGTGCCACGAAATTCCCCCCATCTTCCTTCATATATACAACCCTTAGGGCGTCGTTTAGACTTTAAGTTTTGTTTAGATTAAAGTTCGCCATAGCTACAACTTCGCGTACTTCGTTTGTGTTCAACGACCAGACAAAGGCGTCATAAAACCCACCTTGATCAATAATGCTTTCCTTTTATATTCGCAATATACAAATTGCAATCTTAGTTTCTTGCTTGTTCTTTGTTTGCTTGCAGGAAATAGACCCTCGTGGTCAGATTGATCGTGCTCCGGTGTGGTCAATAACCTCTCGGAGTTGGTTTAGCGATTGCTAAGGCGCGACGTCCTCGCACGTTCGTAGTCGGATCGTCAAAGTCTACTCCAACGACAACGATAGCCACCATCTCATCGAAAGACGGGACGCCTTTGCCTCTATCACACGATTTTTATATTTTTCAACAAATATCGAAAATTGACATTTTTGAAAGAAAGTTTATGTCTTCAAATTTTGTTCAGAAATTCCAATAAAAAAATGTTCGTTGCCGAGTCACATGGATTTTTTTCACGCTGCTTCTCAAAAGATGTCTAGAAATTCAAAAAAATCAAATTTAAAGTTTCAATATATGTTCGCATTTTCAAAATTTCCTTCATTAATTCGAAAAAAGTTTGTGAATCTATGAAGATTGTTCCATTTTCAAAATATGGTCACTAATTTCGAAAAATGTTTGGGAATTAAAGAAATTGTTTCTAACGTTTTTTGCCTTTCAAAATTTTGCTCACTATTTTCAAGATTTGGAAATCTCTAGAAAAGTGATCCAGCCATTGCTTTAATTCTTAAAGTTTCACGATGTTCGTAGTGATCAGAACTTCGATTCTTTTCAGGGTCACCTTTTGGCGATGAATTTTACATCACACTGTCTCAACACATTGCGTCGCTGTCCTACTTGACACAAAATGCGTCGAATAGGAGCTCCCGTAGCTCACTTCATACCGGCTAGTTCGTACTTCGGACTAGGAGGTCCCATTCTATGCCTTGTACGGCGCATTAACACTGAAACAAGGATCTAACACAGCCTGCCTAATACTCACTCCGTCCCAAAATAAGTGTCTCAACTTTGTACTAACTGTAGTACAAAGTTGTACTAAGGTTAAGACACTTATTTGGGACGGAGGGAGTAACACATAACAGGGATCATTTTTAAAGGTTTTAAAAGTTTATTATTTCAAAAGAAAAAATTTCTATGAATTTCAAGCATGTTAGCGAATTTACTTGTACTATTGCAAACAGTATGAATTTAAATACATGTTGGCGAATTTACTAAATATTCATGATATTTGGAAAATCGTTCACTAATTAAAACGTTAGGAAAAATATCATCCATGAATTATTTAAAATATGTTTATGAATTTATAAAACTGTTCAAAAATATAAATATTTTTTAATGTTGTATTTTTTTTTTATAGAATGACAAATTAAATAAAAGAAAACAAAGCATATGTGAAGAAAACCTTAGAAAATCGAGGGAGAAAAAACAAGCAAGAAAAAGTAGGGAAAAATTGAAAAAAATGGCACCCCAAATTGTTGTTGTCTTTGGGCTGGCTAGTGCTCGATGTATTATGCCTACTATTCTTTGCTATGTGTGGAAAAGAGAATTTTCTCTTCCTATTGGCTGTATCCCCGTCTACAGATGGGGAGAGCGTCTAAGAGCATCTTCAACAGGCGCTCAAAAAGGCGCGCGCGGTAAACCTTATTCGGCGACCGTTTCTTCGGTCTGCGCTCGAGCGCATACCCCCCGCGCTTCGTTGGGCTGGTCCGTTTCTTCTTCTTACTTTTTCAAAACTGCAGCAAAAAAGGCGTGTACAAGCGTGGTTTTGTTTTCGAACTCGTGATCTCTCGTTGAGATAGCAGCACAAACGACCACCAGGACACGAAGCAATATTTGCTTAAGGATTTTGTTCATTTCCTTTATTCCATCAGGTCGCGAAGCTTCCCAAACCAGTTTTTTACTGGTTCGCTGATTTCTGGGCGTTTTTTTCTTGTTTCTTTTTCATTTTCATTTTCTTTTTTTCTTTTCTTAAGTGCGTGAACTTTTTATCAGATTCATGTTTTTTTTCAGATTCAATGAACTTTCGTTATGAACTGTTTATTTTTTTCAAATTTGATGAACTTTTTTGCCAATGGGATGAACCTTTTTTAAATTCGATGAACTTTTTTAAAATTCGGTGAACTCCTTTTCAAATCCTATGTACTATTTTTCAGATTCGATGAACTTTTCTTTAAGTCAATGAACTTTTTCAAATTCGATGCTCTTTTTCAAATTAGATAATTTTTTTCAAATTCATGTTTTTTTTCGAAATCGATGATTTGTTATGAACTTCTACAAATTTGTGTAATTTTCTGAATAAAAAACCAGAGGCCGGTTTCTTTTCTAAACCAACAGCAGAAAACAGCCAAAAAAAACGCCAGAGAGTAGATCGAGCGAGCGAAACGAAGGGAAGAGAAGAGGAGCGATGGTTTAATGGGCCGGCCCAGAAGGAGGCGCGCGCGGGCGCCACGTTCGCTAGTTGGCGCTGAAGGCGCTGACGAGGACGTCTCAGCGCCTAATCCCTGTATCGCCAGTATTCTTTCCGGATCAGTTTGGTAGCACGGTAGCAGGTCGTGGTACTGTACTTTCTAAAAAAATCGTGGTACTGTAGCCTCCCGAAGGATTGTATTAATTTTCGTTACTATAGCACCACGAGTACTATAGTGGTAAAAAAAAGTTCACTCATTTGCACTTTACGAATTGGAAAAAGTTTGACAAAACTAAATTAAGATCGAATTTAGAGAAAAAATTCTAATTTGAAAAATAAGAGTTTTTAGTTTTTAGAAAAACATTCAAGAATTTTAAAAAGTTCATGAATTTCAGATAAAGTTCATAAATATAAAAAATATTCATGTATTACAAATTTGTTCACAAATTACTTGAAAATTCACAGATTTGATAATTGTTCACGAATATTAAAAAATCTCATAATTTAAATATCTTCGCAGTTTTGTAAAAAGTTCATGAAATGTAGAAAAGGCTCAGAATTTGAAAAATAGTTCATAAAAAATATTTTGTGATTCTGAAAAAAGGTTCGCGAGGTATAAGTTCATGCATTTGAACAAAGTTCATGAATTAGAAAAAGATTCATGAGCTAAAAAATCACGACCTTGAAAAAATTCACAGATTTGCAATATTTTCACAAAACTGAAAATTGTTCACAAATAAATAAAACAAAAAAGGTGAAGAAGAAAAAACGAATGAAAAGGGAAAAAGAAACAAAATGATAGTTGGTGTACTGAGAAAAAAAGGAGAAAAAGAAATGCATGCCACCGCATTAACACCGGTACTTCAATTCTATCAACATGTATGGAAAATGGTATTTATATTATACATAAAAAATTCAACCATATAGTAATCGAATACAATAAATGACACGCGTCTTACAAACATTTACAGAGTATGTATTTTCATTGTTGAATTGCATATTAAAATTTCGTTTAATCTACTACCCCTATAAAAGGAAGAAAGAGGGCAGATCCAAATAACACGGACCGTCTATTTACTAGATCCAAGGGTCTAAAATATCTCCGTGGTTAACGCAACAAGCCACGCTTAAGCCACGATCATTAACCCACACGAAAAAAACCGATGCGCACTACGCCCACGCCCGCACCTCTCCGCTCCTCCTTCCTCCCGCACCGCACGCCTCCCTCGCCGTCCCCGCCCCCGCACCGGCCGCACGCCTCCCTCGCCGCCCCTGCCTCCCGCGCCGGCTGCACGCCTGCCCTTCCTCGTCGGCCTGCCTCCCACGCCGGCCGCCGCCACTCCCATGCCGACGGCTGCTCTGGTCGCCGCCCCTACTCCTGAGGGCGCCGGGCGCCGAGAGGTCTAGGGAGTGGCCCATCGATGCCGTCCTCCTCTGCTTGGTTGCCTCCATGGATGCGGGAGACCAGGTCGCCAGATCCGTCGCTGGCCGACCAAGGGTCCCCGAAGGACGGCAGGAGGAGCCTCGCCATCCACCTCCAACAGCCGTCCGGCACCCCATTGCTGCCCGCACGTCGCGTCCCTTCCCAACCAACATCGCCAACAACCTCACAGATGCGGACATCGCTGGGCCTCATCGCCTCCCTCCCTGCATACACACACATGTGTGTCTTAGTTTAATGCAGCTTATAAGTGGTTTGTACATCCTGCAGTATATTGCTGTAATAGTTTCGGATAGTGCTTTCGGTAGCGATTTATCATTTTTTGGTTTGCAAATCAGTTATGAATAGTACCGTGCACACACACACAGGTGTGTCTTAGTTGTAGTTGTACTTGCTACATCTGTTCCAAAGTACCACATGTTTTAGTTTTAGCAATGGACACGTCTCTAGGATGTAAATTTGGTCGTTACTATTTCTATGGATATTTTAGTAAGAAATAAGGTAAGTCCCATGTTTCTCATCCTTTATGCTAAAAATGTTTATGCCATCCCTACAAAATTAACTTGCAAAAAGGCCATGCAGATTTTAATAGGTTCTAGGAATATCTTAAGAAACCAGCGTAGACAACTTGGCTGCCTCATATATGATATATCTTTGCTTAGATCGATCTGTGGATGCTATCATATCGCAGGCTGGTGGGTTCCCTTGCTCAGATCGAGTAATAGTTGAGGCCACATAAGTTGAAGGCGAAGGTGAAGAAAGCGTTGTCTTGATCGGGTGACGAGACGTCACAGGAGGCCGGTAACTATGATTGCTGATGAGCCTTTGATTTCAATGCCTCGGTGTCGTCCGCGCTTTTTACAGTCTTCAATCACTTGGTGTCGTTCACTTTCTTACATTTTCTGATGGGCCTTTGATTTCAATTTGCCTCTTATATTTTTTTTTCTAGGTTCCTCTTTTTCGTGGTTATGTTCTGATATGTTGTAGCATGTTAATTTTTTTTTTGTCAAATACTTCCCCGCTTCCTAAATTTAGGACGTTTTGGCAGCTCAATTCAGCTGCCGAAACATCTTATATTTAGGAACCGAGGGAGTATCCATCTAAGTGTGGTATCACCGCCCCCTCTTCCCCGCAGACCTTGCACCATAAGGATCACATTCCAACAACAACAACAACAACAACAACAACATCACATGGCGATGGCCTCACGGAGGCACATCGGTGGTGGAGGGCTTCTTATCTTTTAATTAGGTCGTCACAGATGTGCGTGAACAATGACCCTACAAGCAATGTCATGTCTATGTGTAAGCCATGAAGCTCCTAAGTTTCCATGATCCAGGTGTGGTTGTCATCCTTCTGATGTGTTGTGCATAAGCATAAATAGTAGATTTAATTTATATTCATGAATGTAACTCATGTCTAGAAAGATTTACCTTGAACATGCTTAAAGTATATGGTCAGCTTGTATGAATGTTGCATATCATGTGTTTTATAATCATTTATAGACTCTTTGTAATGCTTTGAATAATAATTTGCTAAACAATATCTAGAAAAGATAGCTTGAAGGAGCATGTGTAATTACTTCCATATATTATTTTAGAGTATCACAATCCATATATGATTCATTATTGGTATCCAATGTTTCGCTTGTAAGCTACTTGGAAGTATTACTATTCAATTATCTCAGGCGAGGTTACTAAATGGAGCACCCTTTATAGCCACTGTGGAGTTGGAGAAATATTTTTGGTTGGTTTGTACAAAACGAGAATTTATTATGTCTGTTCATAAGTATTTCTACTGAAAATGAAATCTCTAAGAACTCCATATGCTGCTCATACCATGTCATAACTAGATTTGAAATTCTGAAGAATCCCAGATTCATGCAAATATGTATTCTTTGTCATGACATACACAAGTGGGACAGTTAAATAGTTAATTATGATGCTTTTTTCATTAGATTGTTTGTTAGGAGATTTTTACTGGTTATTATACATGCATGAGACCTCAGAAGTTACAGGGGAATCAGTGACCCCACATTCAAGATCAGAATTAGTTTTTTTAGGGAATGATCACAGAGTTAGTGAGAATGAGGTAACATGCTTTTCTTAGATTTGTTCAGAATGATGGGGCTGCGGTTTTGGGAGCTTAGCTGTATGGATCCGATTGTAAAACTATCTACTCCTAGCAATGGGATACGACATTGCTCATGTCATCTTTTCAAAAATAATATGCTTGTTTATGATGGAATATGAGTGTACTTTCTTTAAGATGTAATACAAAAATACTTGTTTTGTGATGTAATATGGATATACTTGATTTTTTTTGTGTGCGCGCGCTCGCACGCGCATATTTAAGGATTTTGTGAATGGAATATTGTACTTTTGTGCGACGAAACAAAACATTCTTACATAATCAGTTTGCTTCACATGAATATAACTTTATCTAATGCTTGAGATGATTAACAAGGATCTAAAGTGTATTAGATTTTTGGATGACCAAGCACTTATTACAACAACAAAATGTTTGTCTGTGCATTGAATTTGCAGCTACAGAGGTTTGGACATCTTATCAAAATATTTTCTCTGCAATTATTCAGTTAAATCTTGCGTCTGAAAATTTATGTAGCATGTTTTTCTTGTTGGTTCATAAGTCTAACCAGATGGATGAGATTTTTTTTTAATATTGTATTGTCGTGCGTTGCACGTGCAAGCTTACTAGTCTCATCAAGATATATTACAGCTGATTTTGGTAACAATTTCCGCAACAGCATGTAGGCTTCGTGGTGCATGTGCACCGGGTGCAGAAACATGTCCGATACCGATGACCCTACTTTCCGATGGGCTTCGTCCTCGGCTTGGCGTGTATGATAGTCGGTGTACTGAGGATGTCGGAGTATCCTAATGGACGCTCATTGCGGCAGAATGTCGAGCGAACGCACAGAGGCGAGCGACCTAGCGATCAAGATGGGTCGGCCCAACTACTAGATAGTACACACGCTACAGTATCCGGTTTTGGGTACTTTCTGGAAGGTTCCTGAGCGCTTTTGGGAACCTTCCAGAAGGTTCTTGAACCGGTTTTCACTAATTTTTTTTCTTTTTCTGTTCCTTTTTTCTTTCTCTTTTTTTCTTCTTTCTTTGTTTTCTGTTTCTTTATTTCATTTTTCAATTCCTTTTTCTTCTCTTTCTATTTCCTTTTTGTTCTTCATTTTTTCAAATCCCTATCTGTTTCTTTTTTTCTGTTTGTTTTCTTTCCTTGGTTTCTTATTTCATTTTCTTTTTCTTTTCTCTTTTTTTTCAGAATATTCAAATTTTGTTTGCCTTTCCATAAAATATTCAGTTAAAAAAAATGTTCATTGCACAGAAAAGTTCAAAACTTTCGAAATTAATATAATGTACCAGACTTCAATTTTTGTTCACGTTTTCAATAAATGTTCGCGCTTCCAAATTTGTTCAGGATTTTTCAAATTGGTTCTCCGTTTCAAAATTTGTTGTCAATATTCAAAAAATGTTCGTGCTTTAAGAAATTTTTCGCGCTTCCAAATTTGTTCTACGTTTCAAAATTTGTTCTCAAGATTCAAAAAAAATTTCATGCTTTAAAAAGATTTCCGCGCTTCCAAATTTGTTTTCCATTTCAAAAATTGTTATCAAGATTAAAAAAATGTTCGTGCTTTAAAAAATCTTCATGTTCAAATTTTGTTCTTGATTTCAAAATTTTGTTCTATAAATTCAGAAAAATGTCAGGATTTTAAAAAGTGTTCATTTTATCAAAACTTTGTTCAACCTTTTTAGTTTTTCTTCTAAAATTTGGAAAGTCTTCGCTTTTTTAAAAAAGGCTTTTTCAAAATAATTTTCTCGTTAGGATTTTGAGAAAATGTTCGGATCTACATTACATTTAGCTTCGCGCGTCATGGCAAACCAAGAAAGCTTGTCTATCGCATTGGCTAGGCTCGTGCGTACAAAGATGGAGGTCCCTGGTTCGTTCCCTTCCCCAAGCGGAGCGGAGTTTTTTGGGATTTTTTTACCGCGTTGCGCTAATGAGCCGGCCCAGCTGGAGACGCTCGACAATTTGCCGCAACTAGCGGCGCATAGGAGCTCTCGAGGATGTCTGCAAGCCGTTGACTCTGCGGGAAGCCACGAGGGAGAAAATTAAAGAGGAAGGAGCCAAGGAGGGATGAGTTCAAGCGGGCAGTACAAAACAGAGGAACACAAATCAGAGTAACTTGACCTGGTTCTGGCGGTCGGTCAAGTGATTTTGTCGCGCGGCGACCAGTTCGATCGTGTGCACGGTAAAAGCATTACTGGTTCCACCACGCGCTGTACAGAATTAGCCATGGTTCTTTTTTTGAGGGAAGAATTAGCCACAGAATTAGTAAGCTAGACCTGCGTTGTTGCCAGTTCACGAATGACGCATTGGCCTTTTTTTCTCCAAAAAATGACATTGTGACCTGCCGAGAAATACATGCTGACACGTGCGTGCGCCTTTTTCCGGCGGGAGGGAAGCGTGCGTGCGTGCTGGCACGTATCGGAGCCAGCCTAATTTAAAGCCCAGGTCTCTCACGAGAGGCTCGTTCCCCTCGCCTTCCTTCCAGTCCAGATAACCCATCCATCCAGATAAATAAAGCCACAGCCCACAGCCAGAAGTTAGTTAAACAGTTCCTTCCAAGGCCGGCCGGTCGGGTCATCCCGCGCTCCCGCTAGCTGTTCTACAACGGGGAGAAGAGAAAACGGGCGCCTACCCACCTTGCCAAGCCAGGGCATGGGGGGCAACTGCGCGGGCCTCGTCGCCGTCGCGGCGGTGTCGGCCGCCGTCACGCTCGCCACCGTGCGCCTCTACCGCCGCCTGGAGACCGACTTCAGGAAGAAGATCCAGCTCCGGCAGCACGGTGAGTCAGCAGCATGCGTCGCAGGCCGCGCGCTCTCCTGTGCCGATCTCGCAGGAACGGGTTTCGCTCGACTGGTTGATTCAGGGGGCAAGATGACCGGCGGCACGAGGCCGGCGACGGGGAAGAAGAAGGTGCGGTTCGCGGACGACGTGGTGGAGCCGTCGTCCAACAACGACCAGTACCGGAGAAGAAGGCAGCGGTTGGCCGCTGGCCAGACCCAGACGTCGTAGCTGGCCGATCCACCTGCCTACGCCTTGCTTAGCTTTTGTTTTTGTTTTTGTTTTGTTTAGTTTATTACTTGGCCTCAACAAAGTCAATGTTAGATTTTGGGTGCTCGTCAAAGGTGTATATATGCTTTCTACTACGTACAAGAAATGAATGAATAACGCGGACGGATGTAGCTGCATACTCCGACGTCTGGTGCTACTGTTTATTTTTCTTCGCAATCGGTTCGCTGCTCATCTTGTACGAACTTTAGTACAGTATACAAAGTTGGGTCATTTATTTTAAAACGAAGGGAGTATTTGATATGTTCTTTAAGAAAAGAATCGTGTTTCTTTTTTGCTTGAAAAATAGTTACAATCATGTTGCATACAGAGTAATTCTTTTTGAAGCTCATGTTACATACTATAATTCGGAACGAAAGAAGGCGTCCTTTCTGACCGGAAACATCAAAGCCCACCTGCGCGTTTTGCACTTCTCACTTGCTGGAAAACAGCGAGTATGTATCGTTTTGTTTTCCTAGTGATCCGGTTGATACTCCCTTTTATTTTTCTTGTTTGGTGTGTGATGCGAATTAGCGGGGGAAATTTGAGAGGCAGTGACATTCCACGTGAATTAACAAGGGAAGGGCAGGATCACTGAAAGAATGTGACTTGCTCACTTTTCCTTACCTAATCATAGGCGGCTAGGGTAAACTTTTTCCTCCATATTCCACCGACGAGTCCATGGATTCACCATCCCTCTGTCTGCCGCTTCGGCGACCAGTGGCGGAGAGGGAAATCCTGGTGCCTCCACGCAGTTAGTAGTTTAGGTTAGGGTTTTTAGTCCTCGCAGGTGCGACGCTCGGACGGGTGGCGGTTCCTCTTCTTCTTCAAGTTTGTCTTCCAGGCTTCGACCCCCCTTGAGTTCGTATGTTTGGACATAGTCGACAGAGCTTTGGCGTAAATTCCCGTCATCTCCTTAGGGCGGTGAGGTTAGGGTTACTCGTCATGTTACGAGATTTGATGTCAGGTGCTTCAGATCTATACAATGGTTCAACGCAGCGACTGTGGCTACAGGGCGCTAGTCGTCCTTGGCCATGTGCACAAAGACTTTTCGGCTATCATCGACAAGGTTAAGCCGACTCCGGTAGGGGAGCAACGACAACTGCTGATGGAAATATGCCCTAGAGGCAATAATAAAGTTAATTGTATTGACCGAAAACTTAAATACATGTGTGAATATATAAACAAATATCGTGTCCCTAGTGAGCCTCTACTAGACTAGCTCGTTGATCAAAGATGGTTAAGGTTTCCTAATCATGGACATGAGTTGTCATTTGATAATGGGATCACATCATTAGGAGAATGATGTGATGGACAAGACCCATCCGTTAGCTTAGCATTTGATCGTACAGTTTATTGCTACTGCTTTCTTGTATGTCAAATACATGTTCCTTAGATCATGAGATCATGCAACTCCCGGATACCAGAGGAATACCTAGTGTGCTATCAAACGTCACAACGTAACTGGGTGATCATAAAGATGCTCTACATGTATCTCTGAAGGTGTTTGTTGAGTTGGCATAGATCGAGATTCGGATTTGTCACTTGTCGTAGTTCTAAGTCTGACAGTAAGGGTAGGGGTACGAATGGAGAGGCTAGGCCCTAGCTATGATGAGGTTGTACACAGAGAGTTAGCGAGTTCAGGCCCTTCTCGGAGGAAGTAATAGTCCTACGTCTCGGTGCCCGGAGGCTTGGTCGACTGATACGTGTATGCGTGTGTTACAGAGGTGCGAACCCTTGTTCTGGAGGAGGGGGGTGGCTTATATAGTATGCCAGGACCCCAGCCATGCTCCACGTTACCAAGGGTTTATAGGTACATTAAGGCAGGCGTTACTGATAACGCCTGCAGTAAAGGATAATTAAGGTATTTACTACAGTGAGTAAATATAGGACCGTTGCTGTTCCAAGAGGCGCTTGACCTTCGGAGGTCGAGTGCCCGGTCCGGCCGAGTGGAGTTGAGTCGTCCTGCGTACATGAGTCAGTCGAGTGAAATGTCTCCTTGGACCGTCTCAGTCGACTGTCTCCATTGTCATGGGTCTTGTCTTTTGATCTTCTAGGGTAGTGACCTTGGGTGGGGTACCTTGGTCAGGCCTATGACCCTAACCTAGGTCTGTAACCTCGTCAGTAGCCCCCGAATGGATTGAAGCTTGAGCAAGGGGATGCTGAGGGAAGCTCTGGTTTTGGTTCGACGTCCTTGGGGTATATTGTTTCGGAGCTCGTGACTTGGGCAGGCTCCCTCAGCTGTGTCTTGGTTGCCTCGATCGATTCTGAAGCCATCAGTGAATTAGTTGCTTCTCGCGTCGACTGGATGTCTTGCGTCGATTGGACTCCTTGCGTTGACTGGATTTTGTGCTAGGCGTCGGGCGCCGTGAGCGCGTGCCGTTTTCGATGGGATTGGTTGCCCTCTGGCCGCCGGATTCGGCGGGGCTTTCGAAATTTGGGGAAGCGCGCGGGACGGGACGTGCCGCATCAATCGGAGAGGTGCGGTTCGAATGCCTCGATTCCCGCGCCTCCTTTTTCGTCACGTATCGCGTCAGCGTCTGTTACGGGAACGGATAGGATTGCTTGGGGCCACCGGTCAGCCACTCGACCGAGCCATTATAAAGGCGCGCCGAGCCCGCAGCGGGGGACACTGTGCGCCCAATCTTCTCCCGTTCGCCTCAGCTTCTCTGCAGCGTTCCTGTTTCTCCGCCGCGGCCTCGTTTCTTCCTGCTTCTCTCCGCAGCGACCGCCGTCTCGTGAGCCATGGGCAAAGACAAGACAACGGCCATGGAGCGCTCCAAGAAGGCGGCGTCGGGGAAGGGGAGGCGAGCTGGCTGAAGTGGTTCGTTGTCGAGGTCCGGACTCCCCGCTGGATGGATCCAGGGGGATTGGATCCGGTCCACCGTCGTGGTGGAGGATCTGGAGGAGCTGGAGGAGGAGGGGCTGATCGCCCGCGGCTCCTGGCGGGCGCCGGGGGGAGAGCTCGAGCCCCGGCCGCAGGAGGGCGAGTGTGTACTCCACGCCACCCACGTCGACCGAGGTTTTTCTACGCCCCCGCATCCTTTCTTCCGCGCGTTCCTGATCTTCTTTGGTGCCCAGTTGCATTACTTTACGCCCAACTCCATCGCCTTCCTCTCCGCTTTCGTTTCTATGTGCGAGAACTTCCTCGGTTGCCGACCGCACTGGGGCTTGTTCAAGCACATCTTCACCTGTCGCTCGCAAACCGTCAAGAGGGTGAACCCGAGCGACGGCAAGACGCACGTCCTCCAGGCGTGCGGCGGGCTCGGGATTCAGCTTAGGAATAGGAGCGCCTTTCCTCCCATGAACCTTCCGGAGTCGATTCGTGGCTGGTAGTCGACCTGGTTTTATTACAAGGACAGTCCGACTCCGGGTCAGTCGACTGGCCTTCCGCCGTTTACTCTACGTCGAGCCAGCCCACCTCCTTCGATGGTAGTGAGTAAGGCTGAGAGGGCCGAAGTAGACATGTTGATGGAGAGGGTCATCCAGCTAGTCCGCGAGGGGGTCACGGGGATGGACCTGTTTGAGGTGTACCTCGCGCGGAGGATCCAGCCGCTTCAAGCCCGGGACCACCCGATGTGGCTGTACTCCGGCACCGACGACTCGTGGCGAGTCCACCCGAAGGCGGCCGACCCGAAGTACATGGTGCAGTGCTTGAAGAGCATCACCGGGAACAAGGACAACCCCAGGGGGTCTGGGAGGATCATCCCGTTCGACGCTGACCACCTGCCAGACAAGGTTAGTCTTCTGCTTCCGAGTGACGTATCTGTCGATTGGTTTGTGGTTTGTATTGATGGTTCTGACTGGTATTTGGTCCAACTTCTTTTCTTTGCAGATCTATACAGAGAAGTACTCGCTGCCCAATGGGGACTTGGGCCAGGAGGGCGAGGAGGGCACGGGCGACGCCGCTGAATGGAAGTCGGAGGAGGAGACCAAGGAGAGCGAGGATTACAGCAGCGGGGAGGAGGTCGAGTCACCTCCCCGTGTCGAGCGCCGATCCAAGGAGAAGAACGACCCAGGGGCCGCACGCCCCTAGGTGGGTCCCTCGGGGTCTCGGACGCCCAAACGCACTCGAACGACCACTCCCGAGCTAGCCGAGAAGACGCCCAAGCAGCCCAAGGTCGCCACCACCAAGCCCCGGAAGGCCCTGCCTAGGATTAAGGTGGATGTACCCATCGCCTCCACGTAAGTGCCACTTGGACTTGTTTCTTTCTGTTTCTTGGAGGTAGACTGCAATTTCAGTCGACTCATCTCTTGACTGAATCTTTCAGAGCCGCTGCTTCCACGACCTCGATGGACATCGACCGGGGTCGAGACGACAGGGAGACCGTGAATGCCGCGACATCTCGCGCAGGTGTGGGCTCTATGAGACTTGTCTTATCCTTCTTCTCTTTCGCGGGCGACGGTCGACTGACTTAGTTCTCTGCTTGACTTGAAGTGCCACGCCACGTCATAGAGCTGCCGGACGACGACGAAGACGAAGAGCAGTTGGGAGGGGACCGCCGGCGCGCAGGGAAGAAGGGCCGGAAGGCGCCTTTTGGCTCAGAGGCCCAGCGACAGGAGGACGCGGCCCGAGCCGCGGTCTCTTTTGCCGTCCCTGTGTCGACCGTGCGTGCTGTCGACCCATCGCCTGCACCGAACGTCGACCCAGCGCCCGCCCCAGTTGTCGACCCAGTGCCAACTCCAGCCGTCGACTCAGCACCGGTTCGCGCCGTAGATCCTGCGGCCGACCCGACGCCCGCCGCTTCATCAGTCCTTTTCTCTACCTACCGCCTCCCGGAGGACCCTGTGGGGGCGGCTCAAGAAGCCGTTCGCCAGGCGGAGGTGATGATGGGGAGGACGAAGGCGGCGTACGAGGCCAGCATGGCGGCTTACGATGCCAGCTCTGCTCTTCGGGCTAACGTCCAGGTATGTTGTCTTCATTGGAGTGGTCTTTGATTTCGAGAGAATCTATTTGTTTTGTTTCGTGAGATACCACACCCACTGGGTGTTCTTCTTTACCTCTCTTCTTTGAGCTCGCGCCGGGCTGTCCTCGACCGAGTGAAACCAGTGGGGGCACGCTCAGTGCACCCACTGGGTGTAGTCCCCGAGACCGTGGTCGACTGCTCGCGGTCGGCATGGTCTTACTATAGAACTTCCATGTTGTTGGTTGTTTTTTTGGCTCGCGCCGGGCTGACCTTGGCCGAGTGAAACCAGTGGGGGCACGCTCAGTGCATCCACTGGGTGTAGTCCCCGAGACTGCGGTTGAGTGTTTTGACTCGACTGTAGTCTTATAATCTTGCTTTGTTGTGTTGATGCAGAAATCTTGTGAGTTTGGGGCCAAGTTTGCAGATCTTGAGCAGAAGCAAATCCAGCTTAATCTTGACTTGCAGTTGGCTCGGGACCACCTGAAGAAGACGCAGGATGATGCGGCTGGTAACTTACTCTTATCTTCTGTCGACTGACTTTTTGATAGATGTGCCTTGTGTTCCTTCATGTTCATCTATCCAGTGGCGGCTTTGGTAGGCCAACTGAAGGCTGCCTTGGAGCAAAAGGATCTTGACCTGGCGGCGGCGCAGCAGGCGGCTCAGGAGAAGTCGGAACTGGCGGCGAAGAAGCTGTCTTCCATGGGTGCGCTCGAGGCGGAGATCATCCGATTGAGAGGCTCACTCGACGCGGCCAACCAAGAGGTGACTCAGCTGAAGAAGTCCAAGGCCGTCCTGAACGACAAGTACGAGGCTCTCTTTCGGAAGAGGGTTGATCTCGAGGCGTATCTGGGCAACATCACCAGAAAATGGTACCTCGTGCTCGAAGGTATGTCTCCTTTAGCTTGATTAAAATTGAATCGGTCGACCCGTATCTTATCCGTTGACTCGACTTGCTGTTTTTGGTGCAGAGTTCTGTCGTAACTTCGAAGAGGAGACTGGACGGGTCGAGATTGGCTTGGACCCAACCAACTCCATCGTGAAGGACGAGATGTCCATGAATATACTGAGGCTGGAGTCCCGCCTCACCGCGGCCACGGATTATCTGGGACGACTGAAGGCAGTGATGGCCCGAATCGACACCGTGCTCTAGAGGGGGATCGCGCAGGAGAATGATGGGCCTCGAACCCCTCGTTGGTTACCCCAAGTGGAAGGTGTAAGATGCAGTAAGTAGAAGTGTTTTCCCCTAGCAAAGATGCCAAGGATCGAATCCCCAGAGACTCCTAGGTTCAACAAGTAGGTGTCAATTGCTACGGCGCCAGATTAGTAGTAACCAACGTGGACCTGCACACAGATACAAATAACTTTGCTCCCAACGAGTACAGAGAGGTTGTCAATCCCTCCGGCCTTGTAGTTCACAAAGGATTAAAAGCAACGATAGTAGTGATAGATAGTTTTTGCAATAGTAGGTAAATAGCAAAAAGTAAATAGTGGATGTGATCAATGATGGTAATATGGACCGGAGTCTCATGATGTTCACTAGTGATGTCTCTCTCCCAAAAGACGATAAAACAGCTATGTGAGGTAAACAAATTACAGCTGGGCAATTGACAGGACCACGAACGCAAACCAATGCTGACTACATTGCAAGAAAGGTTGAGGTTCAAAGCATGGGCGGTACGCCAAAGTAAGTAGACCGAAATCCATCAATATCTACTACTAATCATCCACCTTGAGATATCTATCCAGAACATCTCGCTGGTATTAAGTTGCGAGTCCCACCCATAGTGTAAACTCAATGCAACAGACAACTGCATTAAAAGAACTTTGCGTAAAGTAAACAATCCTTGCACCCGCGGGCACAAGCACCGTTGTTTTCCCCCTTGTGGCAACAACACATCCCCTAGACTCATGTTTCTGTCACTCAAGCTAGTCATCGAGGGGCATGAACCCACAATCGAGCATAACGTTCTCTCTTGGAGTCACTACCTATTACTCGGCCAAAGCAATAAATAACAACGAAGAACATGCAAGAATTACTTATGAACTAAAATATAAAAGAGGTGAATCAAATATATTACTCAAGATCAATCTGAACATAATCTCATAATCCATCGGATCCCAGCAAACTCAACATAGCAACAACATAAGGATTACATAGGTGCCTCGATCATGTAGGGCAGCTCACGAGGACTAATTAGTGAAGCACAAGAACGGGAGGAGAACATCACATAGCTACTGGTCATGGACTCATGGTCCAAGGGAGACTACTCACGAGTCATCCGGGAGGCGTCCATGGTGGTGGAGAAGCTCCCGGTGGTGATCCTCCCCTCCGGCAGGGTGCCGGGAAGAGTTCTCCTGGTGCTCCCGATCTTGGAAGCGGCGGCGGCGGCGGAACAGAGATGGGATCGCGAAAAGAGTTCTTGTTCTGAGGGTTACGGAGGACCCTTTAAATATATGCCAAAGTAGGGCACCGGGGGAGCCTCGGGGGGCCCAGGCGCCCCCCCGGCGCGGCCCAGGGGGGGGGGCGCGCCCACAGGGCGCCTGGAGCCCCTGTGGCCCTGTAATGCCCCGGATGTAATACTTTCCCTTTTGGGCTTATAATATATCTCCGGCTTCATCTATTTCCTTTTCGGGTTCTTTGTCTTTCGGGTTTTCGTCGTTTTGTTGTGTGAGTGTGTGGCATTCTTTCATATCATGTAGACATGTGCATTGCATTGCATTTGTGTTGTGGGTTGCATCCGGTTCCGTGTGTTCCTTCCCGTTGTCCGTTTCGTGTTCCGGAGCTCCCTCACGTGTCCGTGTCGTCCCGTAGACCTTCTTTGTTGTTCGGGCGTTTTTCGTTACCGGTGTGCCGTGAGGTTGTGTTGTGTGTTGTTGTTTTGTTGTGTGCAACCCGCCTCTCAAATCTCGTCTCGTTTGGACTCCGTTGACTTTTCCCCTCCGTTGTCCGTGTGGGTCCGAAGTGCCCTTACTTCGTGTCCCGGAAATACCCCTACTGCTTTCTTTTATCTCCGTCTGGTCCTTTTAAATCATCCCCGCGATCGGATCCGTTGGATCACGATCGGAGGGCTCCTAAACACCCCTATCTCAAAACCCTAGTCTAAAACTGCTATATATAGACCCCCCTAATCTATTTTTGGGCCTCCCTATTCCTTCTTCTTCCTCCTCTAGATCCATTTTTTTTTCTTTTCTACCTCAGATCCACTAAACCTGCCTGGATCCCGAGGATCCTTTCGATCCAGACCGGCCCGACACTGTTCATCGAGGTTAATTTTTTTCTCCCTCTAAGTCCCAGTTCTGACAGTCTGATATGCTAACTTTGCACTGCTGTAACTTTCTCTGTGATGCTCCGTTTTGCGCGTGTAGCATGTCCAGATGTTCGTGGAGTTGTGCTCTACGTTTTACCTGTTGTTGTCATGCATGTTAGATGTCATCTAGGGGCTTGTTTTGCTGTTGCAAGAGTGTATGATGATATAAACTGCTGTTATGTGTTATTTTCATGCCACCTTTGACTTGTGATATCTTCTAGCTCGTTTGTTCAAACGATGCAAATGACATGTCCACGTGTTCGTCTTGACACGAACTACGTGTTGTGTGTGATAGGTTGCATGGTAGATTTATTGTTTCCTTGTTATCCTCGTTGCAAAGTGCCATGTTCACATGTTGTGTTTTCACTTGTTTTGAAATGCCATCTTGTTGAGCTCGTTGTAATTGGTGTGTTCACCTCAATGATGCATGCTTGTGTGTTTCGGGATCACCGTCATATGTATTTTGATGAGGTGCTTACCCTTTGCCATGTTTAGTTTCGAGGTGACTTAAACATGCTCTTTTTGATGCTATGATGTTATTGCTGTTTTAGGACTTAGTGAAATTTCACTAAGTCTGAAATCTGTAACGTTCCGATGCCATGTTCGTGTGATGTTGTAGGACAAAGCATGATAGTTTTGGGGTGGATTTTGATTGTTCCTTGAAGTATATATTGTTGTCTTTCCATCCATGTCCTCACATGTCCATTTGAGTGGCTGTAGCATGTTTATCTTTTGCTCCAAACTTTCAATAAAATTCTGCTGCCAGAATTTTATTTCAAAGTTCAATATGTCCAAGATCATTGCTTTTGATCCGTGACTCCGTTGGGGGTGCACTTTGGACCTAGTTGCTGTACATTATATCTAGATTGTGTTCAAGTCCTTTGCCATGCTTTTTGGGTGCTGTAGATTAATTATTTTGAGCTCCAAAGATGCTATGTTGCTGTAATTTGCAGTTTTCGCTCAAATCTTGTTTCGGGCATAACTTTTAGCCCGTAACTCCGATTTCAGCGATTCTTATATCAAACTTGGGTGTTTTTCTGTGTAGATTAATAATATCAGGTTGTTATCTTGTTTTGAGGTGTTTTGCTTGAGTGATGTTTTCCGTGCCCCATGTGCATCTTTAGTGCATCCATCATGCATTCATGTTTTTCGAGTGCGCATTGCATCGTGTTGATTGGTGCTTGGTGTGTTTGTCTTGTTTAGAGCCGGAAGTTGAGCACGAGTTTTCCAACGAGGTTGAGCACGAGGTTTCCAACGAGTTTGAGCACGAGGACCCTTCTTTCGATCCGAACGTCTTCTCTTCAGGCAAGATGACCGAACCCCGATAACTTTACTATCTTCGCCTATTGCTAGTAGTCTCGATCTATAGTTTTGCCTCGATGCCCATGTTCTTCTTGTCAGCCTCCTACTTGTAACCAATTGCCATGTTTAACCACCCTACCTATGCAAACCGTTGCTTGGCTAAGTACGCTTCGCTCAGCCCTTCTTATAGCGTTGCTAGTTGCAGGTGAAGTGAAGATGCTTGCTCATGTTGAAGTTTGGTTGGGTTATATCACACTATATAAATGCTTTAATTGAAATCACCTATATATTGGCAAGGGTGGAAGGCTAAGCCTTTTGCTTGGTGTTTTGTTCCACTCATGCCGTTAGGATCCGTATAAGCCGGTTTTATGTTCCTTGATTATGCGTTCCTAACACGGTTGGGGTGTATGGGACCCCCTCGATAAACCGCTAAGTGCTAAGTCTTTTCCAGCAAATCCCAACATTGGTACTATTTGCCTAATAACAAACTAAACATGCATAGGGAGTAATTAACCCTCTTTCTTAATCAACAACCCCGGGCCAGTGCTCCACATGAGTGTTGGTCCGAAACGGGGGTCCTGCAGGGCCGCCTTGGGGCAACCCGAGGTATCTGGCATACACCTGTAGCATCACCCATCCGGTCGTGTCCTGAGACCTAGATACGCGCGGCTACGATCAGGGTGTCGACACGCCGGGAGGATTTGCTGGATTAGCCTTACCTTAGTTCGGTTTAACTTGAGCACGGGATTCCGAGGATACTCGGGTCTTCCCACTTTGGAGTTGCGACTCCGCGGATCGTGGGCTTGTAATGGGTCAAGTTGGAACACCCCTGCAGGGTTTGAACTTTCGAAAGCCGTGCCCGCGGTTATGTGGCAGATGGGAGCTTGTTAATTCCGGTTGTAGAAAACTTGACACTATGATACTAATACACTACCAGCGTGTGTTCCGTGACTGTCAATTTCCGAATAGGGATTCGGGAGTTGAACACGGAGGGGTTATGTTTGTGAGCTTGTAGCTAGGATCACTTCGTGATCACTTCTCGCCGATGCCTTCTCTTCTCGCTCTCACTTGCGTAAGATAGATGCTAGTTGCTGCTGCAGACTTGTTCTTTCTTCAGCCTTCCCCTCACCCAAAGGCTTTGATAGTTCTGTTACCCGGGAACGGGATTGCTGAGTCCTCTGTGGCTCACAGTTACTTCACACACCAGATGCAGGTCCAGCGGTGAGCTATCCCGGTGATGGCACCGAGCTGGATTGGGAGTACGACGAGGAGCGTAGTCGTTACTACGTGCGCTACCCGGACGATCAGTAGTGGAGTCTCTTACTAGGATTCGATCCGCCTGTGGTTGTTTTATCTGAGTTTGGTACTTTGACATTTGGCTTTTGCCCTTAGAGGGTTGTAGTGCTCTTAATGTATGATGTTTGAGACTTGTACTGTTATTCTGTGACGTGGCGATTGTAAGCCAACTACTTTCAGTTTACTATCCCCTCTTTTACATGAGTTGTGCAAAGTTTACCAGACTTGAGATCATTCTAGGATGGAATTATGCCTTTAAGTCGGGCCTCGACCCGTAGGAGGTATAACTCCATCCTGGGCATTACAAGTTGGTATTCAGAGCCTTCTCCGACCTAGGAGCCCCCACTGTTTGATCGAACCGTTGACGGTTGAGTCTAGGCACACACTGAAAACTTTTTGAGTCCTATATTATATCGGAGAGTAGGATTCTTTGCTTCTCATCCCCTTTCTCTCTGGTGAGGACTCCTGACGTCTACTCTTGTCTCTCCTATCTTCAAAATTTGCAAAAAAAATTTTTTTAGGAATCCCGCGAGTATTCTGGGATTGTTTCGATGTTCTTGTGACAAGGATATTGTTCCCGATGCCTCCTGTTACCGAGGAGTTGAGCTTCGGGGTATCATTGTAACAAGCATATCGCGACAGTACTAAATACTTAAGACGGCCGACATCGAAAATCTCCCCTATACGGCCAGTGGCAAGATAACCCCGACATCACCCAGTACTGGGGAGGTAGTTCGGGAGTATTGCCATAGCTTGTTATAGTGGATGCTTTTCGAAGGTCCGAGGTACACAGTTTCCGAGAAAGACTGGTTATGTGTTGAAGGATGGATACACCTGGATGTAGGTTAGAGTTGATTGCGCGGTGCTTCCCGTGTATCCCCAACACCTGATTGCATAACTGGAATCTTTCGGAAAACTATAGGTGGGTTTATCCAGTAGATCGTAGGCATTCTTCCAACGAATGCAGGTTAGTGAGTTCGGGGTTCGACATTGAGTGAAGGGGTTATATGACCGAGGTTACTATCAGGAGTTGCATCTTAAAGGGTCCTTGGCTATGCTGATCCGGGGATTGCAAAACCTTTTCGTAACGCGTTCATATGCTTTCAGCACAAAGATGTTAGAACGAAACTCCTCTCTTGTGTTTGTTCCTTTCCGTACCTTGTTGTTTTTATTTTATCCTTTTGATCCCTATGTGGCTTCTCGTGAAGACTGATGTTATCAATTAACTGAGAAATTCATTCGTCCCTCTTGTTCGGATGATTTCATTCGTTCTTATTGTTCGAATGATTATTGTGAAGACTTGTTGCAATTCATTCCATTGATTCAGCTTATTCCTTTTGTCAATCAATTGCTGATTCGTGGTCATCTCTTACAGGATGGCTCCGAAGAGGGTTCCGAATGCCAACCCAGAGGGTGAAGAGGTCCCAGAGCGTCCTCCTTCACCTCCTCCTCCGCCTGAGGCTTGGAGAGCAATTATGCAGACTACAGCTCAGAACACTCAGTTGATGATGCAGATGATGCAGATGATGCAAGCTAATCAAGCTAATCAAGCTAATCAAGCTAATCAGGGTGTTCCTATGAACCAAGGCAACTTCTTCCAGCAGCACCATGCTACCCTCAACCAGTTCCTGGCTAACAATCCTAAAGCTTTCAGTTACTGTGTCGACCCTCTTGATGCTGAGGATTGGTTGACCGACATAAAGAAGCATTTTGAGTGCAGTAACGTGAAAGAAGATGACTATGTGAAGTTTGCAGCCTTCCAACTGAAAGATCAAGCAGCTGATTGGTGGCAGCAGTACAAAGACTCAAGGCCGGGTCAAGTGATCTCATGGGAGAATTTCTGCAAGGATTTCCGCTCGCATCACATTCCTACAAGTGTCTTTTCCGGAAACCCATTCGGATAGAACTCCAAAGTTAAGCGTGCTCAGCTTGGAGTAGTTTCAGGATGGGTGACCGACCGGGAAGTTGCTCCCGGGTGCGCACGAGTGAGGACAAAGTGCGCAGAAAAGACTAGTATTGATATGTGAGGCCAGTCTAGATCCCGCCAGGAGTAACGACCACCGGCGGGTGTGTCCGGGGCGTTACAAGTTGGTTTCAGAGCCGACCCTCTCGGTTACACGGATGTTTGCGGACAGTTTGCAGTCATGTTGTGCATGACGTTTGTGACCCGTCGTGGCACACGGCATGGCACATGTGCTGTCCTGGAAGCACAGACGGTTGTACCAAGAGGGAACGTTCCTGTGGCCCGACGAGGACGTCGGTTCCTCTGAGTGAGGGTGTATGTGATGGCCTGGCTTATTAGGGATGATAGACTACTCATATCAATAAGGAATTCCTTCTTTTCCGGAAACCCATTCGGATAGAACTCCAAAGTTAAGCGTGCTCAGCTTGGAGTAGTTTCAGGATGGGTGACCGACCGGGAAGTTGCTCCCGGGTGCGCACGAGTGAGGACAAAGTGCGCAGAAAAGACTAGTATTGATATGTGAGGCCAGTCTAGATCCCGCCAGGAGTAACGACCACCGGCGGGTGTGTCCGGGGCGTTACAGGCCCCCCCAGGCTGCCCTTCGGACGCAGTGTTGTTTCCGGATCGCTGATTTTTTATATATTTTTTCTGGGCAGTTCTCGAAACGTGAAAACCTGAAATACAAAAACAGCCGAAAACAGAAACTGGCACTGGGGTGCACTGGATTAGTAAGTTAGTCCAAATATGATCAAAAGTGTATGGAAGTGTATGAATATCATAGCAATATCACCTAAAAGTGGCATGGAGCAAGCAAAAATTATAGATACGTTTTGGACGTATCAACATCCCCAAGCTTAATTCCTGCTCGTCCTCGAGTAGGTAAATGATAATAAGAATAATTTCTGTGGTGACATGCTATTAACCATATAGGACTTTCTCATAGTCATATGACAAAAGCTTACTGAGACAATGATTCTAAAGTAATTAAGTTGCCTCAAGAGAAAATCACAAATGACTGAAAGTTTTACAACATGAAACTGAAACATCAAAAAGATTTGCAATGAACATGATGTGCAAATATGATAAAGTGATATCTAGCTTGCCCCCTTTAGTGATGCAAAACATAAATGCAAGGGCACCTTCAAGGTTTAAGTGATGACTAGATACAATCATTTCAGAATAAACGATATCACAATCATGCAAAAGACAATGCTACTTTGGGACAATGCATATTACACTCAGAATGACAATCATGCTCTCAGTAGTTGGTGCTTCAACATAAAGGTAAAAGAAAGGTTATGTGCTAGAGCTTTTTATTTTGAAAACATGGAAGCAATTGTGTCAACGGTAGTAGTACTTCATATGTGTCATGCATAAAACATCCTATAAGTTGCAAGCCTCATGCATCGAATACTAATAGTGCTCGCTCCTTGTCCTAATTAGCTCGGATTCCCATGGGTTATCATTGCATTGCATATATTTTAACCAAGTGTCACAAAGGGGTACCTCTATGCCACCTACAAAGGTCCAAGGAGATAGATCGCATTTGATTTCTCGTTTTTGATAGATCTCAACTTGAGGACATCCATACCGGGACAACATAGAAAATAGATGATGGACTCCTCTTTAATGCATAAGCATATTCTCATAAGAGATTGAGGATTAAGGTCCAAGCTAAAACTTCCACCATGATGCATGGCTTTGGTTGGCGGCCCAATGTTCTTCTCTAACAATATGCATATTAATTCAACCCACGGTAAATCACCCTTACTTCAGACAAGACGAACATGCATAGCAACTCACATGATATTCAACAAAAGTGTGACAGTTGATGGCGTCCCCAGAAACATGGTTACCGCTCAGTAAGCAACTTATAAGAAATAAGATACATAAGCAACATATTCTTTACCACAATAGTTTTTAGGCTACTTTCCCATGAGCTATGTATTGCATGGTTAGTTTGCTTAGTGCAGGTGGAGGTTAGCAAAAGACTGGGAGCGACCAACTAAGAGAGCAATGACGGTCATAATCATGCAGAGCGACAAAGCAATATTGAATCAGGCATGGTAGTTATATCGCTACTTAGAAACAAAAGATCATCAAGGCTTGACAGACTTTCTTTATAGTCTTGAATATGCGTGAGCATACGCCAAGTCAATCAAAATAAATTCTCGAAGGAAGATATTACTAAACCATACCATATCATAGGCAAACAAACCAAGTTGGCACTCCAATAACACATTGGGAACACCCCAGCTATTTGAGATTAACCAAAAGAAAACCTGAACTACTAAGCACCATCAGGAAAGTAGCATCTTTATCATAGACACATTAACCAATGCAACGGAAGCAAACTCTCTTAATAAGGTGAGCATGGTAATTAAAGAGAGTTCAAGCAACCAACTAAATAAAAGCTCTTGAAAGGATAAGCATGAATACTAAGAGCAGAGCACGATAGTAGCTATTAAAAGACAAAGAACACACACAGCATAGATAGACATGAAAATTCTATGTAATGTTCTAGGTAGAGGTGGAGCGTGTTTCTCTCCCACATAAAGGAATGCTGGGTTCCGACTCGTTATGAAAAACTAAAAAGAAAACTAAAAGCAAGACGCTCCAAGCATAGCACATAACACATGAAGTGATAAAAATATAGCGGAACGAAAGACGAACTGATAGTGTTGATGGAGAAGGGGATGCACGGGGGCATCCCCAAGCTTAGACGCTTGAGTCTCCTTGAATATTTCTTGGGGGTGCACGGGGGCATCCCCAAGCTTGAGCGCTTGACACTCCTGAATCTTTTTATCATCTTCCCTCGCACACTTGAAAACTCCTTTCATACACAACTCATCATAATCTGATTAGCGAGGTTAGTACCCTTAATAAAATAATTATACCTTGCTGGAAATAAGGATATTCTTGAAGTTCTACTGTTTCTCAAGATTGCCAAAAGGTTTTTGCAAAGAAAAAGCAAGTTCTTAATTTGCAAAGTGAAGGTAAGGCAAAACAGGACAGAATCTGTGAAAAACAGAACAGCAGGCAGTAATTGACCTGTTCAGGATACTTCTGCAACTCAAATCAAAAAACTCAGAACTGACGCACGAAAGACAATTATATAGAGAACGCTGTCGAAAAAATTCAGACCAAAAAGATGATCTGGTGATTTTATACGAATTTTTCTATCCAAGGACAGAATCTGTTTCCTGGACATCACCTCACAACTTTTGAACTTTCTAGCTATCAGAGGCTATACTTGGCACAAATATGAAAAGCAAAGATACAATGATGATGCTACAGCAGTAAACAACATCAAGACGCAACAAAAGCAAAAAATTTATTCATGTGGGCTGCCTCCCAAAAGCGCTTTCTTTTATGCCTTTAAGCTAGGCATAATGCATAGATCAAGTTTTATCAAGAGTAAAAGAATAGCTAGCCCGTACAACGGACTCAAAAGGTAACTTGATCTTCTTTCAAGGGAAGTGTTCCATCCCTTTCTTGAGAGGAAACTGAAATTTTATATTACCCTCTTTCATGTCAATGACAGCACCAACGGTGCGCAAAAAGGGACGTCCCAAAATAATTGGACATGAAGGATCACATTCAATATCCATAATAGTGAAATCAACGGGCACATAATTATCATTGACAACAATAAGAACATCATCGATCCTCCCCAAAGGATTCTTTATGGAAGAATCAACGAGACGAACACCAAAAGAACAAGAATCATAAGGTTTCAATTTAAGCATATCATATATCCTTTTGGGCATAACAGAGGTACTAGCACCAACATCACATAATGCATAACAAGAGAAGTCATTCAAATAAATTTTTATCATAGGATCCCAACCATATTCTAGCTTTCTAGGTATGGAGGCTTCTACTCTAAGTTTCTCCTCCCTAGCTTTGATGAGAGCATTAGTGATATGCTCTGTGAAGGCATGGTTAAGCGTGCTAGTGCGGGGATCTCTAGACATCTTGTGAAGGAAATCAATAACTTCGGTAAGACTGCAATTATCAAAATCAAGGTCATGGGCATCAAGTAAAGTGGTAGTGGTGTCCTTAAGGTTCACTTGTTTGGTAGCTTCTATAGTCATAGCATCACCATTAATAGGTCCATTGGGACCAGGAGTACATTGGGTGCTAAGAGTGTGAACATCCTCAATAACTTGGATAGTAGCAACAGTGTGGTGGGTAGGAAGGCTCTTAATTCTTTCCTCTTCCTCCCTTTCTCTAGCCCATCTTTCTTTTAGCTTAGCCATCATCCTAATATTTTCATTAATTTGTACTTGAGTAGCATTAATAGGGATGACTTCCCTCTCCTTAAGTGGAGAAGGTTCAATTTTCAGCAATTTTACCTCATTGGCTAAGTGGTCTACCTTAAAAGAAAGATCATCTAGTTTATGTAGTTTCTCTTCTACATTCTTATTAAAGGCTTTTTGGGTAGTGATGAAATCTCTAAGCATGGTCTCTAGTTCAGTATTGGAGTTCTTGGTACTAGGATAAGCATTGTTGTTCCCATAAGAGTTAGAGGGGAACGGTCTAGAATTGTTACCAAAGTTACTCCTATAAGCATTGTTGTTAAAATTGTTTCTAGAGATAAAGTTAACATCTACTTGTTCTTGAGCAATCAAAGAATTTAAAGGAACATCACGAGGATCAACAGTAGATTGCTTCGAAAGTAGAGACATGATCAAGTCAACTTTTTCATTAAGGGAGGAAATCTCCTCGACAGAGTTTACCTTCCTACCTGTTGGAGCGCGTTCGGTGTGCCATTGGGAATAGTTGGTCATCATCTCATCGAGAAGCTTTGTGGCAGCACCAAGTGTAGTTGACATAAAAGTTCCTCCCGCGGCCGAATCTAACAAGTTCCGCGAGGTAAAGTTCAAACCTGCATAAAAAGTTTGGATAACCATCCAAGTAGTCAAACCATGAGTAGGGCAGTTCTTGATAAGAGACTTCATACGTTCCCAAGCTTGGGCAACGTGTTCATTATCCAATTGTTTAAAATTCGTTATGTTACTTCTAAGTTGGATAATTTTAGCAGGTGGATAGTATTTTCCGATAAAAGCATCTTTGCACTTGTCCCAAGAATCTATGCTATTTCTAGGCAAAGACTGAAACCAAATTTTAGCTCCTCCTCTCAAGGAGAAAGGAAAAAGCTTAAGCTTAACAATATTACCATCTATTTCTTGGTACTTTTGCATATCACAAAGTTCTACAAAGTTGTTCAAGTGTAAAGCAGCATCATCTCCAGCACCGGAGAATTGTTCTCTCATAACTAAGTTAAGTAAAGCAGGTTTAATTTCATATGAAGGTGCTGAAGTGGCAGGTGTAGTGATAGGTGTGCTGATAAAGTCATCGTTGTTGTGACTAGTGAAGTCACACAACTTGGTGTTCTCGGTGGAACCCATAGTAGCAAGCAAGCAAGATAACTATTTTTGCGATTTTCGATAAAAAGGAACTAAAGCAAAAATGAAAAGTAAACTAACAAGACTAAAAAGCAAAGGTAAAAGATAGCATGCAACTCCCCTATCCTGAAGAGTGCAGTAAGTAGAAGTGTTTTCCCCTAGCAAAGATGCCAAGGATCGAATCCCCAGAGACTCCTAGGTTCAACAAGTAGGTGTCAATTGCTACGGCGCCAGATTAGTAGCAACCAACGTGGACCTGCACACAGATACAAATAACTTTGCTCCCAACGAGTACAGAGAGGTTGTAAATCCCTCCGGCCTTGTAGTTCACAAAGGATTAAAAGCAACGATAGTAGTGATAGATAGTTTTTGCAATAGTAGGTAAATAGCGAAAAGTAAATAGTGGATGTGATCAATGATGGTAATATGGACCGGAGTCTCATGATGTTCACTAGTGATGTCTCTCTCCCAAAAGACGATAAAACAGCTATGTGAGGTAAACAAATTACAGCTGGGCAATTGACAGGGCCACGAACGCAAACCAATGCTGACTACATTGCAAGAAAGGTTGAGGTTCAAAGCATGGGCGGTACGCCAAAGTAAGTAGACCGAAATCCATCAATATCTACTACTAATCATCCACCTTGAGATATCTATCCAGAACATCTCGCTGGTATTAAGTTGCGAGTCCCACCCATAGTGTAAACTCAATGCAACAGACAACTGCATTAAAAGAACTTTGCGTAAAGTAAACAATCCTTGCACCCGCAGGCACAAGCACCGTTGTTTTCCCCCTTGTGGCAACAGCACATCCCCTAGACTCATGTTTTTGTCACTCAAGCTAGTCATCGAGGGGCATGAACCCACAATCAAGCATAACGTTCCCTCTTGGAGTCACTACCTACTACTCGGCCAAAGCAATAAATAACAACGGAGAACATGCAAGAATTACTTATGAACTAAAATATAAAAGAGGTGAATCAAATATATTACTCAAGATCAATCTGAACATAATCTCATAACCCATCGGATCCCAGCAAACTCAACATAGCAACAGCATAAGGATTACATAGGTGCCTCGATCATGTAGGGCAGCTCACGAGGACTAATTAGTGAAGCACAAGAACGGGAGGAGAACATCACATAGCTACTGGTGATGGACTCATGGTCCAAGGGAGACTACTCACGAGTCATCCGGGAGGCGTCCATGGTGGTGGAGAAGCTCCCGGTGGTGATCCTCCCCTCCGGCAGGGTGCCGGGAAGAGTTCTCCTGGTGCTCCCGATCTTGGAAGCGGGGGCGGCGGCGGAACAGAGATGGGATCGCGAAAAGAGTTCTTGTTCTGAGGGTTACGGAGGACCCTTTAAATATATGCCAAAGTAGGGCACCGGGGGAGCCTCGGGGGGCCCAGGCGCCCCCCCGGCGCGGCCCAGGGGGGGGGCGCCCACAGGGCGCCTGGAGCCCATGTGGCCCCCCCAGGCTGCCCTTCGGACGCAGTGTTGTTTCCGGATCGCTGATTTTTTATATATATTTTCTGGATTTTTCTGGGCAGTTCTCGAAACGTGAAAACCTGAAATACAAAAACAGCCGAAAACAGAAACTGGCACTGGGGTGCACTGGATTAGTAAGTTAGTCCAAATATGATCAAAAGTGTATGGAAGTGTATTAATATCATAGCAATATCACCCAAAAGTGGCATGGAGCAAGCAGAAATGATAGATACGTTTTGGACGTATCAGAGAACGACCTCGAGTCCTTGATGACTCGACTCAACGAGATCCCCGACCGAGTGCAGGAGTGGAAGAAGTGGGCGGCCCGGGGAGGAGCCGACGTGGCGCTGTCTTTGGTCCGTGTGCACTGCAGGGAGGTGAAGGAGAGGAAGCTTGCTGCGCTGAAGGTCGCAAACACGAAGGAGCTCCAATTCCAGTCGTTTATGGAGACTTTCCTGGAAGCCGCCACTCGCATCGCCGATGGGATTGATCTGGATGAATTCGTTGCGCCTGCAAGTCCGCCTCCTCCCGAGCCATGACTTTGATACATTAATCTCATTTGCCGCGGAACGCCGCGTGGATTTGTAATCGTTAAACTCTGGTGGGTCTGTGGCCCAAGTACTCTTGCCCGATCTTTGCGGGGCTTTTATTTGATTTTGATCCTCTGGTTTGTCGCTCTTCTTTTGGTTGTTTGAATCTTCGAGTCGACGTCTTCAGCTAAGTTCCCGAGTGCGAGGGTCGCTCTTCACTCGGAGTGGAATGTTTATAACTCAGGCGATTCCGAGCTACGTTGTATTTGTGGTGGAGTTCGGAGGACCGAGCCGCTTTGAACTTGTAGCGTAGCTTGGAGGACCGCAGCTAAGCCCCCGAGTGAGAGGGTCGCTCTTCACTCGGAGTGGAATGTTTGTAACTTAGGCGATTCCAAGCTACGTTGTACTTGTGGCCGAGTTCGGGGGACCGAGCCGCTTTGTACTTGTAGCGTAGCTTGGAGGACCGCAGCTAAGCACCGAGTGAGAGGGTTGCTCTTCACTCGGAGTAAATGGTTGTAACTTAGGCGAGTCACGGGGTCGCAGCTAAGCCCTCGAGTG
>LR738713.1:672307860-672382640 GCA_902687465.1 Secale cereale | reverse complement strand
CGAAGTGGAATGTTTATAACTTAGGCGATTCCAAGCTACTTGTACTTGTGGCGGAGTTCGGAGGACCGAGCCGCTTTGTACTCGTAGCGTAGCTTGGAGGACCGCAGCTAAGCCCCCGAGTGAGAGGGTTGCTCTTCACTCAGAGTAAATGGTTGTAACTTAGGCGAGTCACGGGGTCGCAGCTAAGCCCCCGAGTGAGAGGGTCGCTCTTCACTCGGAGTGGAATGTTTATAACTTAGGCGATTCCAAGCTACGTTGTACGTGTGGCAGAGTTCGGAGGACCGAGCCGCTTTGTACTCGTAGCGTAGCTCGGAGGATCGCAGCTAAGCACCCACTGGGGGATTTAGAGGACACCAATCGTTAGGGGATCATTGCTATCTTGTCTTTAAAATAAATTGGGAAATCTTTATTACAGCTCCACCGTCGAGTGTTTCAAGTGAAAAAGCGGCGGAGCAGGTCCGCATTCCACGAATGAGGTTCGTCTTTCTTCTGGGCTACATTGTAGAGGTGGTATGCTCCGTTGCGCAGCACCTTTGTGATGATGAACGGGCCTTCCCAGGCCGGGGCGAGCTTGTGCGGACGTTTCTGATGCACTCGAAGGACCAGGTCTCCTTCCTGGAATGATTGGCTTCTTACGTTGCGAGCATGGAATCGACGCAGGTCCTGTTGGTAGATGGTCGACCGGATCAAGGCCATCTCTTTTTCCTCTTCCAAAAGGTCGACTGCATCTTGACGAGCTTGCTCTGCCTCGGCTTCGGAGAAGAGTTCCACTCTGGGGGCGTTGTGTAATAAGTCGCTCGGCAACACAGCTTCGGCTCCATAAACCAAGAAGAAAGGGGTACGGCCAGTCGACCGATTCGGAGTCGTCCTCAGACCCCATAGGACAGAGGGCAGCTCAGTTACCCAAGCATCGGCGGCATGCTTAAGGTCACGCATGAGCCGTGGCTTTAAGCCTTGGAGAATCAAACCATTTGCTCTTTCCGCCTGTCCATTCGACTGCGGATGCGCCACAGAGGCGTAGTCGACTCATGTTCCTTGGGAAGCACAGAAAGCTCTGAATTCATCCGAGTCAAAGTTGGAGCCGTTGTTCGTGATGATGCTGTGGGGGACCCCATATCTGAATATCAGCTCCTTGATGAAGCTGATGGCGGTGCTCGACTCGAGGTTCTTGATGGGCTTGGCCTCGATCCACTTGGTGAACTTGTCGACTACTACCAGAAGGTGGGTGAATCCGCTTCTACCTGTCCTGAAAGGGCCGACCATGTCCAGGCCCCAAACAGCGAAGGGCCAGACTAGCGGAATGGTTTTCAGGGCGGACGCCGACTTATGTGACATGTTGGAGTAGAATTGGCAACCTGCGCATTTGTCCACAATATCCTTGGCCATCTCATTGGCGCGGGGCCAGTAAAATCCGGCTCGGTATGCTTTGGCTACGATAGTCCGAGAGGAGGCGTGGTGGCCGCAAGTTCCCGAGTGGATTTCATCCAAGATCAGTCGACCTTCCTCTGGATCGACGCAGCGCTGGGCGACCCCGGTGACGCTTTCTCTGTAAAGCTGACCTTGGATTACTGTGAACGCTTTGGATCGGTGGACGATCTGGCGCGCTTCTTCTTCGTCTTCTGGGAGTTCTTGCCTGAGTAGATATGATATATATGGCACAGTCCAATCAGGCGTAATCACGAGGACCTCCATGATCAAGTCGACCACGGCAGGCACTTCGACCTCAGTCAGATCCGTCGTGCTGACTGGCTGCGGGGGCTCTTCCGTGAAGGGGTCTTCCTTGACAGAGGGGGTGTGCAGATGCTCCAGGAACACTTTCTTGGGTATAAACCTCCGAGTCGACCCAATTTTTGCGAGATCGTCGGCTAGCTGATTTTTTGCTCTAGGCACGTGATGGAGCTCTAAGCCTTCGAACTTCTTTTCGAGTTTCCGCACTGCACTGCAATAACTGGTCATTGCCGGGCTCCTGACGTCCCATTCTTTCATCACTTGGTTCACCACTAGGTCGGAATCGCCGTAGACCATCAGGCGACGGACGCCGAGTGAGATGGCCATACGCAAACCATACAAAAGTGCTTCGTATTCGGCCTCGTTGTTTGATGAATCGAAATGGATCTGAAGGACGTAGTTGAGCTTGTCGCCCCTGGGAGAGATCAGGACCACGCCTGCGCCGGATCCGTTCAGCATCTTGGACCCATCGAAGAACATAGTCCAATTGTCCGACTGGACTTGAGTCGGAAGCTCTTGTTCTATCCACTCAGCCACAAAATCCGCTATGGCCTGATACTTGATGGCTTTCTTCGCTTCAAACTTCATATCTAACGGAAGAAGTTCAATCGCCCATTTTGCCACTCGACCGGTTGCATCTTGGTTGTTTAGTATCTCTGATAGTGGGGCGTCGTTGACGACTGAGATTGAATGGTCCGAGAAGTAATGGGCAACCTTTTTTGCAGTCAAGTAGATCCCGTACACAAGCTTTTGGTAATGTGGATACCTTTGCTTGGAGGGAGTCAAAGCTTCGGATATGTAATAGACCGGGCGTTGGACCTTGTATGCCTTGCCCTCTTCTTCCCGCTCGACCGTGAGTACAGTACTGACGACTTGTCCGGTGGCAGCAATGTACAGCAAAAGAGGCTCTCCGCTGACTGGGGCAGCGAGCACCGGCTGGGTGGACAGCAGGGCTTTGAGCTCTTCAAACGCTGCTTCGGCTTCGGGATTCCACTCGAACTTGTCGGATTTCTTCATGAGTCGGTAGAGAGGCAGTGCCTTCTCACCAAGACGAGAAATGAATCGACTCAATGCGGCCAAGCAACCAGTAAGCTTCTAGACGTCGTGAATACGCTCGGGGCATTTCATTCGGAGGATGGTGCTGACCTTCTCTGGGTTGGCGTCGATTCCCCGCTCGGAAACGAGAAAACTGAGCAACTTGCCACCAGGAACTCCAAATGTACACTTTGACGGGTTGAGCTTGATATCGTAGCTTCCGAGGTTCGCGAATGTCTCAGTGGGGTCAGTCAGCAGGTCGGAACCTTTCCGTGACTTGACCACGATGTCATCCATGTATGCCTTGACGTTCCGACTGATTTGCTTTATTAAGCACTTCTGGATCATGCGCATGAAGGTGGCGCCGGCATTTTTGAGGCCGAAAGGCATGGTGACATAGCAAAAACACCCGAAAGGGGTGATGAAAGCTGTCTTTATCTCATCGGGTCCATACAGACGGATCTGATGGTACCCAGAATATGCGTCCAGAAAGGACAAACGCTCACATCCTGCAGTCGAGTCGACCATCTGATCGATGCGGGGAAGAGGAAAATGATCTTTCGGGCAGGCCCGATTCATGTGCTTGAAATCGATGCACATGCGGAGAGACTTGTCCTTCTTGGGGACCATGATGACGTTGGCGAGCCACTCGGAGTGGTATATCTCGCGGATAAACTCTGCTGCTAGGAGTCGAGCCACTTCTTCGCCAATCGCCTTTCGCTTCTCCGCAGCGGATCGACGAAGATGTTCCTTCACAGGTTTCACCTTAGGGCCGACTCGCAAATGGTGCTCAGCCAGCCCCCTGGGTACACCCGGCATGTCTGATGGTTTCCATGCAAAGATGTCCCAGTTCTCACGGAGGAACTGGATGAGCGCTTCTTCCTATTTGCCGTCGAGTGTGGTGGAGATGTGGGTCGGTGCCGTGTTGGGGTCGGTGGGGTGGATGTGCACGGGTTTTGTGTCTCCGGCCGACTGAAAAGCTGACTCGGAAGCTGGCTTCTTCGCCCTTAGCAGGTCACCCGGATCCACTCTCTTTTGGTACTCCTCCATCTCTACTGCTGCCATTTGCTCGTCGGCGATCTTCGAGCCTTTCTGGAAGCATTCTTCCGCTTTCTGCCGGTTCTCGATGATGGTTATGACGCCATTGGGTCCCGGCATCTTCAGCTTGAGGTAGACGTAACATGGTCGAGCCATGAACCTGGCGTAGGTAGGCCTACCCAGGATGGCGTGATAGGCGCTGTTGAAGTCCACTATTTCGAACGTTAGCTTCTCCTTTCGGTAGTTCTTGGACTCACCAAAGACTACGTTGAGTGAGATCTGGCCAAGTGAGTCGGCTTTCTTCCCGGGGATTACCCCGTGGAACCTCATGTTACTTTCCCTCAGCTTGGACATCGGAATGCCCATATCCCGGAGGGTTGCTGCATACAAGATATTCAAGCCACTGCCCCCATCCATCAGAACTCTGGTCAGGCGCGTGCCTTCGATTACTGGGTCGACCACCAGTGCTTGCCGCCCAGGGGTGCCAATGTGCGCTGGGTGATCGGACTGGTCAAATGTGATGGGGATCTTTGACCATTTCAAGAACGTGGGGGTCGCCGGGGCAACCATGTTTACTTCTCTGTTGATGATTTTCAGTCGACTTTTGCTCTCGACGTCTGCGAAAATCACCAAGGTGGAGTTGATGCGGGGGTATCCTCCGTCCCCTTCCTTGTCTTCGAACTCTTCTGATTCCTTCTCTTTCTCAGTCAACTGATCCTTCTGGAAACTCTGGATCAAGAGTCGACACTGTCGAGTGGTGTGCTTGGGATACACCAAGTTCCCCTCTTCATCTTTCTTCGTGTGTATGGGCCACGGCTGGTCGAGCATATCATCTCCAGCCTGACCCTTTCCTTTCTTGGGGGCCCAGGAGCCTTTTGGCTACCCTTTGCCCTTCCCTTGATTAACCGCCGCAGCCTCTCCTTGAGCGGCTGGGTCGGCCTTGTGCTTGTTCTTTCGATTGTGATTCTGGTCGTCCTGTCCGACTGGTTTCTTGCCACTACGGAGCCGATCGGCCTCCTCGCCGTTGGCGTACCGACTGGCAATCTCCATCATCCGCGACAGGGACATGTCGCCTGTTCGGCCAAACTTCAGATTCAACTCTCGGTTGCGCATGCCTTCCTTGAAAGCGCACACCGCCTGGTGCTCGGAAATGTTCTCCACCGTGTGATGCAAAGTGGTCCACCGCTGAATGTAGTCCCTCAAAGTTTCACTCGTCTTCTGCATGCAGTGCTGAAGTTCTGCTAGCCCAGCAGGTCGCTTGCAGGTGCCTTCGAAGGTCCGAACGAAAACTCGAGCGAGCTCTTCCCAACTGTATATGCTCCTGGGAGCTAACTGGTTGAGCCACGCCCGAGCGGAGCCTCCCAGCATCAAGGGGAGGTGCTTCATGGCCACGTCGTCGTTGCCGCCTCCAATCTGCACGGCCACTCGGTAGTCTTCCAGCCAAGTGTCCGGCTTCGACTCACCGGTGAACTTGCTTACTCCTGCCGCCAGCCTGAAGTTTGGGGGGATCTCCGCGGCCCTGATTGCACTGCAGAAACATTCAGGCCCTGAGGCCGGCGCTCGGCTGCCACTGGGTTGGTCTCCGCCTCGCTCATCCCTGGACGCCCGGTTACGGTCGACTCGACCCTGTACAAGGATGGACCTTGCATCGAAACCTGGCCGCCGGGGATCCGGCGGAACCCTACGCTCTTCATCTCACAGGCGCATGCCTACGTGCCGCTGGGGCGAGTGTGACCCACTTCCTGGAGGTGGGGTAGGCGCTCGACAGCGGTCGTAGCGTCCGTGTCGTCGGTTGAGTGGATCGTCGTTCCGACCCAGGTGTCGGTCTTGCCGCGGGCCACGTTCCTCGCGCCTCGGGGCGATCTTGGACTGTGGGCCGACCATACGGTGTCGGCAGCCACCGATCTACTGTGAATCCTGTTGCGCGACTGAGAAACAACCGTGTTTTGCTCTTCAGCCGTTCGGAGCAAAGCTCGGATCTGCTGAAGACCTTTCCCAGCCTCTGACTGAGAGGGTTGAATCGACTCCGCGATACGAGCCGCGGCCTCGAGGTTTTGGACTGGTGTGCGGAACACCTGAGTCTCGCGCTGACGCGATTGCCGCGGCCGTCGACTGGACTCGGGGACCAGTCGGCGAGCCTGTTCGTCGAGTGAGCGTTGGATGTTTTCCAAGCGCGCGCGCTCGGCCAAGGTGGCCACGCGCGTGGCTTCGAGAGCCAAAGCTTCTGGGGAATCTCCCATGATGGGAGTGAAGAATGCATCTCCGTTGCGGCGACAAAGCTCAGCCCTTGCTCGGAGGTGAGGGGCTGAGGGATGTAACCGTCGTTGTCGTGTGATCGGCCATCGCCGCTGCCGCCATTCCCATCGCGAGGAAAACCCAGTGGGCTGCGGCGTGAATCGACCATAAGGATTTCGGTCGCGGGGTCGCTGCTCCCACATTCGGAAATGGAATCTTCGGGCCCGGTCGACTGGTCGGCCGGCCCGTAGATGTAGCCGTCAGGCTCAATAGCCGCGACTTGAGGGGTGGCCGTTTGACGGGCCACTGCATGTTTCACCCACCGCTGGAGCCGTGAATGACCGAATCGCTTGCGGCGGCGTCCAGCGGGGATGGGGGACGATGAGTACCGAGTCGATGGCTGCAGCAGGAGGACGCCGCCAGCGCCGGCGTGAAAGTGCGTAGTTCCGCGGGCGGGCAGAGCCTCGACGTCGAGAGGAGCTTCATGGAGCCACGCGGAGTCGTCGGCGACGAAGACCAGCGCGCCAAGCCGGATCTCGTGGCCCGACGCCAAAACGCCGCCTGACATCATGATGAAAGTGGTCGGAGAAGAGATCGCAACTTCACCAAATGTCGCTAAGACGCCTTGCCCCACGGTGGGCGCCAACTGTCGTGGTTCTAAGTCTGACAGTAAGGGTAGGGGGTACGAATGGAGAGGCTAGGCCCTAGCTATGATGAGGTTGTACACAGAGAGTTAGCGAGTTCAGGCCCTTCTCAGAGGAAGTAATAGCCCTACGTCTCGGTGCCCGAAGGCTTGGTCGACTGATACGTGTATGCGTGTGTTACAGAGGTGCGAACCCTTGTTCTGGAGGAGGGGGTGGCTTATATAGTATGCCAAGACCCCAGCCACGCTCCACGTTACCAAGGGTTTAAAGGTACATTAAGGCAGGCGTTACTGATAACGCCTGCAGTAAAGGATAATTAAGGTACTACAGTGAGTAAATATAGGACCGTTGTTGTTCCAAGAGGCGCTTGACCTTCGGAGGTCGAGTGCCTGGTCCGGTCGAGTGGAGTTGAGTCGACCTGCGTACATGAGTCACTCGAGTGAAATGTCTCCTTGGACCGTCTTAGTCGACTGTCTCCACTGTCATGGGTCTTGTCTTTTGATCTTCTAGGGTAGTGACCTTGGGTGGGGTACCTTGGTCAGGCCTATGACCCTACCCTAGGTCTGTAACCTCGTCATCACTCCAAGTATCGGAGAGGTATCTCTGGGCCCACTCGATAATACACATCGTAAGAAGCCTTGCAAGCAAATGACTAATGATTTAGTTACGAGATGATGTATTACAGAACGAGTAAAGAGACTTGCCTGTAACGAGATTGAACTAGGTATAGAGATACCGATGATCGAATCTCGGTGAAGTAACATACCGACAGACAAAGGGAATTGCGTATGTTGTCATAACGATTCGACCGATAAAAATCTTTGTAGAATATGTAGGAGCCAATATGGGCATCCAGTTTCCGCTATTGGTTATTGACCGGAGAGGTGTCTCGGTCATGTCTACATAGTTCTCGAACCCGTAGGGTCCGCACGCTTAACGTTCAATGATGATATAATATTATATGAGTTATGTGATTTGGTGACCGAATGTTGTTCGGAGTCCCGGATGAGATCACGGACATGACGAGGAGTCTCAAAATGGTTGAGAGGTATCGATTGATATATAGGACGATGGTATTCGGACACCGAAAGTGTTTCGGAGGGTACCTGGTACTTATTGGGTGACCGGAAGGAGTTTCGGGCACCCCCGACAATGCTATGGGCCTTATGGGCCAAGTGAGGGAACACACCAGCCCACAACGGGCTGGTGCTCCCCTATAGAGGCCGGCCCTATGAGGAGGAGAAGGAAAGAGGGGAGGGAAAGAAAAGTGTGGAGTAGGACTCCCCCTTCCTTCCCTCTCCCCCTCTTTCCTTCCCCCTTGTTGATACAAGTAAAGGGGGGCGCAGGGCAAGGCAGGGGCCCTAGGGGCCGGCGGCCAAGCCTAGGGCTCGCCTGGCTGCCTCCCCTCCCCTCCCACCTATATATATCTGTGGAGGGGCCGCCACACAAGGACACACACCATTGTCTTAGCCGTGTGCGGTGCCCCGTCCACCGTTTACTCCCTCAGTCATATTTCCGTAGTGCTTAGGCGAAGCCCTACGGAGATCGCATCACCATCACCGTCACCACACCATCGTGCTGCTGGAACTCATCTACTACTTCGAACGTCTTGCTGGATCAAGAAGGCGAGGACGTCACCGAGCTGAACGTGTGCTGAACGCGGAGGTGATGTATGTTCGGTACTTGATCGGTTGGATCGTGAAGAAGTTCGACTACATCCACCGCGTTGTCTAACGCTTCCGGTTATGGTCTACGAGGGTACATAGACACACTCCCCCTCGTTGCTATGCATCTCCATGGATAGATCATTGCGTGTGTGTAGATTTTTCTTTGTTTTCCATGCCACGTTCCCCAAAAAATGCACGTGAGCGGCTCGTTCTGATTGTAATAGTGATCGTTTGGTGGTCTCGGAATCTCGATGTAATTTTTATTATGTTTGAGATACTTTATACTTTTGATGAAATTTTATAATACATACGAAAGAAAAATAGGGGAAGGGCAGGAAAGAGATAAGGTGAGAATTAGCCTCCTTAATTCTCTTTCCCCTTTACTCCAGCCCTCAACCAGGAAATGGATTATGTCTGACATGCCTCAAATCCCCATTACTTACCACTAATCCCCTCAACCAAACTGGTTGTCGGTTTCATGTTTGGAGGGTCACTAAGTGAAGCTATATTATGCATCATTTTATTGAGATTTTCTTTCAGGAAATTTAAACTTTATAGCCCTAATGGAGACCCATAAACTAATTGAGCTGCCCATTTTGAGTCACCTTTGTGGTGGCCTTGACATTGCCTAATATATCCTTCCAAGTAAGGTGAATATTACCCCTAAACTTATGAAAAGGGTTGAATTGCAATCAAGAACTCTGAAACCGAACAAGTTACCCCCCTTGTACTCATGAAAATGGACAAACTGCCCCCCTCTAAACTATTGAAACCGTTCAATTTCCAACCAAGTCCATCATGAACCCAATTTTGATGCCACGCGGACTCACGGCTTGTCCAAGTGAGCCATGACCCACCAGTCCTCTATCTATGGACGATTTGGCCACTAGGATGTCGCACCCCAGGGGAGGACGAGGAGCCATTGGACCGTATGATGCCATCATGCGGAGGAGCCATTGCCGAGCCTAGACATTGCTCCACACACCGCATACATCCGAATGGAGTAAACACCGGCTCGGCACACCGCTTGACGAAGTGATGGGATGTAATGGTGGCTCATGGAAACGGGATCCGATAATGAGTGGGATGAGAAGTCACAGGTGATACGTCTCCAACGTATCTATAATTTTTTATTGTTTCATGCTATGATATTATGAACCTTGTATGCTTTATATACCATTTTATATCCTTATTGGGAACGAACCTATTAACTCGGTGCCAAGTTCCAGTTGTTATTTTCTTCTTGTTTTTGGTTTTACAGAAAATTCCTACCGAACAGAGTCCAAACACACTGAAACTTTTTAGGGTCTTTTACATTTGTGTCCCTAACTCGAACCCACTACTCAGATTTACCCCTAATCTCGAAGGGTGCTCAAATTTGCCCCTGTGCCGTTAGTTGCCCTTCCGTGCCGTTACCGTCTAGTCAAAGGGCTTTGACCGTTATCTGGTCGTTTCTTTGACAATTTTGCCCCTATCTCCATGTGTCACTTACTAGTAGGACCCACTCTCTTAAAAAACCTTTCTCTCACCATGTCTCTCTCACGCACACTTACATGTGGGTCCTACCTAGAAAAAAATTACTTCTCTTTCTCTCACCTCTCTCTCTTCCGAACGATGGGCCGACGCCACTCTCTCTCAACTCCGGCGAGACTGCCGAACGGACGCCGCCTCCGCCGCTGGCCTCCCCTGACGCCGCATCCCTCTCGCCCTCATTCTCTCTCTGTCCTTAGCCCGCTTTCTCTCTCCCGCCCTCGAGCCCTCTCCCAAAAGCACATCGGAGAGTGACATGTTGCCGTCGTCTGTCAAGAACGTGGCCAAGGGCAGCCCCAAGCCCCGCCAACTCGCCGGGAAGCTCTTAAGACATGAAAGCTTCCTACCAGCCTACTAATTTGACCAGAGACATCAAGGATTGAGCGCTACAACGCATCTTTCCCGCATCCAGTCTCGAATTGCCGCCTTCGATTCGACGCCAGTGAGGCACGCCGGCGGATTCCACCTGCTCCCTGATGGCTTCTCGCCCCTCGTTGGTTACCCCAAGTGGAAGGTGTGAGATGCAGTGTAGCGGAAGTTTTCCCTTGGCAAAGATACCAAGGATCAATTTCCCTGAGACTCCCAGGTTCAACAAGAAGGTGTCAACTGCTAACGGCGCCAGATATTAGCAATCAACGTGGACCTGCACACAGATACAAATAACTTTGCTCCCAACGAGTACAGAGAGGTTGTCAATCCCTCCGGCCTTGTAGTTTACAAAGGATCAAACGCAAGTGATAGTAGTGATAGATATTGCTGCAATAGTAAGTAAAAGCGGAAAGTAAATGGCGGATGTGATCAATGATGGTAATATGGACCGGAGTCTCATGATGTTCACTAGTGATGTCTCTCTCTCCCAAAAGACGATAAAACTGCTATGTGAGGTAAACGAATTACAGCTGGGCAATTGACAGAACCATGAACGCAAACCAATGCTGACTACATTGCAAGAAAGGTTGAGGTTCAAAGCATGGGCGGTACGCCGAGGTAAGTAGACCGAAATCCATCTGCATCTACTACTAATCATCCACCTTGAGATATCTATCCAGAACATCTCGCTGGTATTAAGTTGCGAGTCCCACCCATAGTGTAAACTCAAAGCAACAGACAACTGCATTAAAAGAACTTTGCGTAAAGTAAACAGTCCTTGCACCCGCGGGCACAAGCACCGTTGTTTTCCCCCTTGTGGCAACAGCACATCCCCTAGACTCATGTTTCTGTCACTCAAGCTAGTCATCGAGGGGCATGAACCCACAATCAAGCATAACGTTCCCTCTTGGAGTCACTACCTGTTACTTTGCCAAAGCAATAAATAACAACGGAGAACATGCAAGAATTACTTACGAACATAAATATAAAAGAGGTAGATCAAATATATTACTCAAACACAATCTGAACATAATCTCATAATCCATTGGATCCCAGCAAACTCATCATAGCAACAGCATAAGGATTACATAGGTGCCTCGATCATGTAGGGCAGCTCACGAGGACTAATTAGTGAAGCACAAGAACGGGAGGAGAACATCACATAGCTACTGGTCATGGACCCATGGTCCAAGGGAGACTACTCACAACTCATCCGGGAGGCGTCCATGGTGGTGGAGAAGCTCCCGGTGGTGATCCTCCCCTCCGGCAGGGTGCCGGGAAGAGTTCTCCTGGTGCTCCCGATCTTGGAAGCGGCGGCGACGGTGGAACAGAGATGAGATCGCGAAAAAGAGTTCCCGTCTCGAGGGTTTCGGGAGACGCTTTAAATATATGCCAAAGGGGGGCATCAGCGGAGCCTCGGGGGGCCCAGGCGCCCCCCCGGCGCGGCCCAGGGGGGGCGCGCCGCCAGGGCGCCTGGAGCCCTGGTGGCCCGCCCCGGCTGTACTTCGGGCGCAAGGTAGCTTCTGGAACGCTGATTTTTTATATAATTTTTCTGGATTTTTCCTGGCAGTTCTCGTAATGTGAAAACCTGAAATACAAAACAGCCGAAAACAGAAACTGGCACTGGGGTGCACTGAGTTAATAGGTTAGTCCAAATATGATCAAAAGTGTATGGAAGTGTATAAATAACATAGCAATATCACCCAAAAGAGGCATGGAGCAAGCAGAAATTATAGATACGTTTTGGACGTATCAACATCCCCAAGCTTAATTCCTGCTCGTCCTCGAGTAGGTAAATGATAACAAGAATAATTTCTGTGGTGACATGCTATTAACCATATAGGACTTTTTCATAGTCATATGACAAAAGCTTACTGAGACAATGAATCTATAGTAATTAAGTTGCCTCATGAGAAAATCACAAAGGACTGAAAGTTTTACAATATGATACTGAAACATCAAAAAGATTTGTAATGAACATGATGTGCAAATATGATAAAGTGATATCTAGCTTGCCCCCTTTAGTGAAGCAAAACATAAATGCAGGGGCACCTCCAAGGTTTAAGTGATGACTAGATACAATGATTTCAAAATAAACGATATCACAATCATGCAAAAGACAATGCTACTTTGGGACAATGCACATTACACTCAGAATGATAGTCATGCTCTCAGTAGTTGGTGCTTTTTAAAAGAAGGTGGAGACTCTCGAACCGTGGCTTTTGTTGGCAAGGTTGAAAACCCGTAATCGGAAACAAAGACAAAACATGTACCAGAGCTCTTGGTTTTAAAAACAGAGGTAATAATTATTATTATTTTTAGATTATGCATGTTTCGTCAACGAATGCTAGCAGACAACTCAATCACTTCTTGAGATGGACAAGTTTCGAGGAACGGCTCCCGAATGAGGACGATCACATCCTCTTAATCTCCTTTGTTTATCACTGCCAAAGTTTTCTGATTTCTCATGAACAAAGCGTGAAGGAGGGTTGGTTTGTTATATTATCTTTTTGAGCCGGGCGCACTCAATGCCAGTTCCTTCTCGTATTATGGGTTTGCACATTATACATGCAATCCCAGGGTGAAGCTTGTCCAACTTAAAAAGATCATGAATTAACCACTACTTCCTCATGAGCTAAAACAGGGGCACAAAATAGTAATGCATTTTTTTTTTGAATAATTTCGAGATGGCACATGAAAGTCTTCGTTAGGAATGGCAGGTAAATACCATGTATAGGAAGGTATGGTGGACTCATATGGCATAACTGGTTTAAAAGATTTTGGATGCACAAGCAGTCAGTCCGCTTAGTACAGGTGAAGGTTAGCAAAAGACTGGGAGCGACCAACTAAGAGAGCAATGACGGTCATAATCATGCAGAGCGACAAAGCAACATTGAATCAGGCATGGAAGTTATATCGCTACTCAGAAATAAAAGATCATCAAGGCTTGACAGACTTTCTTTACAGTCTTAAATATGCGTGAGCATACGCCAAGTCAATCAAAATAAATTCTCGAAGGAAGATATTACTAAACCATACCACATCATAGGCAAACAAATCATGTTGGTACTCCAATAACACATTGGAAACCCCCCAGCTATTTGAGACTAACCATAAGAAAACATGAACTACTAAGCGCCATTATGCACGTAGCATCTTTATCATAGACATATCAACCAATGCAACGGAAGCAAACTCTCTTAATAAGATAATCATGGTAATTAAAGAGAGTTCAAGCAACCAACTAAACAAAAGCTCTTTAGAAAGATAAGCATGAAAGTAAAGAGCTAAGCATGATAGTAGCTATTAAAAGACAAAGAACACACACAGCAAAGATAGACATGAAAGTTCTATGTTGTGTTCTAGGTAAAGGTGGAGCGTGTTTCTCTCCCACATAAAGAATGCTAAGTTCCGACTTGTTATGAAAAGCTAAAGAAAACTAAAAAGGAAAACTAAAAGCAAGACGCTCCAAGCATAGCACATAACACATGAAGTGATAAAAATATAGTGGAACGAAAGACGAACTGATAATGTTGATGGAGAAGGGGATGCACAGGGGCATCCCCAAGCTTAAACGCTTGAGTCTCCTTGAATATTTCTTGGGGGTGCACGGGGGCATCCCCAAGTTTGAGCGCTTGACACTCCTGGATCTTTTTATCATCTTTCCTCGCACACTTGAAAACTCCCTTCATACATAACTCATCATAATCTGATTAGCGAGGTTAGTACCCATAATAAAATAATTGTACCTTGCTGGAAATAAGGATATTCTTGAAGATCTACTGTTTCTCAAGATTGCCAAAAGGTTTTTGCAAAGAAAAAGCAAGCTATAGGTTTGCAAAATGAAGGAAAGGCAAAACAGGACAGAATCTGTGAAAAACAGAACAGCAGGTAGTAAATGATTTGTTCGGGGCACTTCTGCAACTCTAATCAAAAAACTCAAAACATACGCACGAAAGAAAATTATATAGAGCACGCTGTCGAAAAAATTCAGACCAAAAAGATGATTTGGTGATTTTATACGAATTTTTCTATCCAAGGACAGAATCTGTTTCCTGGACAGCACCTCACAACTTTTGAACTTTCTAGCAATCAGAGGCTATACTTGGCACAAAATTGAAAAGCAAAGATACAATGATGATGCTACTGTAGTAAACAACATCAAGACACAACAAAAGCAAAATAAAATTTATTCATGTGGGCTGCCTCCCAAAAGCGCTTTCTTTTATGCCTTTAAGCTAGGCATAATGCAAAGAGATCAAGTTTTATCAAGAGTAAAAGAATAGCTAGCCCGTACAACGGACTCAAAAGGTAACTTAATCTTCTTTCGAGGGAAGTATTCCATCCCTTTCTTGAGAGCAAACTGAAATTTTATATTCCCCTCTTTCATGTCAATGATAGCACCAACGGTGCGCAAAAAGGGACGTCCCAAAATAATTGGACACGGAGGTTCACATTCAATGTCCATAATAGTGAAATCAACGGGAACATAATTGTCATTGACAACAATAAGAACATCGTCGATCCTCCCCAAAGGTTTCTTTATGGAAGAATCAACGAGACGAACACCAAAAGAACAAGAATCAAAAGGTTTCAATTTAAGCATATCATATATTCTTTTTGGCATAACAGAGGTACTAGCTCCAACATCACATAATGCATAGCAAGAGAAGTCATTCAACTTAATTTTTATCATAGGATCCCAACCATCTTCTAGCTTTCTAGGTATGGAGGCTTCTACTCTAAGTTTCTCCTCCCTAGCTTTGATGAGAGCATTAGTGATATGCTCTGTGAAGGCAAGGTTAATCGTGCTAGTGCGGGGATCTCTAGACATCTTGTGAAGGAAATCAATAACTTCGGTAAGAGTGCAATTATCAAAATCAAGGTCACTAGCATCAAGTAAAGTGGTAGTGGTGTCCTTTAGGTTCACTTGTTTGGTAGTTTCTATAGTCATAGCATCACCATTAATAGGTCCATCGGGACCAGGAGTGCATTGGGTGCTAAGAGTTTGGATATCCTCAACAACTTGGATAGTAGCAACAGTGTGGTGGGTAGGAAGGCTCTTAATTCTATCTTCTTCCGCCCTTTCTCTAGCCCATCTCTCTTTAAGTTTAGCCATCATCCTAATATTTTCATTAATTTTCACTTGGATAGCATTCATAGGAGTGACCTTCCTCTCCTCGAGAGGAGAAGTTCTAATTTTAAGCAATTCAACCTCATTGGCTAAATTGTCTACCTTCAAAGAGAGATTATCTAGTTTGTTTAGTTTTTCTTCTACACTATTATTAAAAGCTTTTTGGGTAGTGATGAAATCTTTAAGCATGATCTCTAGTTCAGTAGTGGAGTTCTTGGTGCTAGGATAAGCATTGTTGTTCCCATAAGAGGGGAACGGTCTAGGATTGCTACCAAAGTTACTCCTATAAGCATTGTTGTTAAAATTGTTTCTAGAGATAAAGTTCACATCTACTTGTTCTTGAGCAATCAAAGAATTTAAAGGAACATCACGAGGATCAACAGAAGATTGCTTCGAAAGTAGAGACATAATCAAGTCAACTTTTTCATTTAGGGAGGAAATCTCCTCGACAGAGTTTACCTTCCTACCTGTTGGAGCGCGTTCGGTGTGCCATTGAGAATAGTTGGTCATCATCTCATCGAGAAGTTTTGTTGCAGCACCAAGTGTAGTTGACATAAAGGTTCCTCCCGCGGCCGAATCTAACAAGTTCCGCGAGGTAAAGTTCAAGCCTGCATAAAAAGTTTGGATAACCATCCAAGTAGTCAAACCATTAGTAGGGCAGTTCTTGATAAGAGATTTCATACGTTCCCAAGCTTGGGCAACGTGTTCATTATCCAATTGTTTAAAATTCATTATGTTACTTCTTAGTTGGATAATTTTAGCAGGTGGATAGTATTTTCCAATAAAAGGATCTTTGCACTTGTCCCAAGAATCTATGCTATTTCTAGGCAAAGACTGAAACCAAATTTTAGCTCTTCCTCTCAAGGAGAAAGGAAAAAGCTTAAGCTTAACAATATTAGCATCTATTTCTTGGTAGTTTTGCATATCACAAAGTTCAACAAAGTTGTTTAAGTGTAAAGCAGCATCATCTCCAGCACCAGAGAATTGATCTTTCATGACTAAGTTCAGTAAAGCAGGTTTAATTTCATATGAAGGTGCTGAAGTGGCAGGTGTAGTGATAGGTGTGCTGATAAAGTCATCGTTGTTGTGACTAGTGAAGTCACACAACTTGGTGTTCTCGGTGGAACCCATAGTAGCAAGCAAGCAAGATAACTATTTTTGTGATTTTCGATAAAAGATATTAAAGAAAAAATGAAAGGTAAACTAACAAGACTAAAAAGCAAAGGTAAAAGATAGCGTGCAACTCCCCTATCCTGAAGAGTGGAGTCCCCGGCAACGGCGCCAGAAAACTTTGCTTGATGGCTTCTCGCCCCTCGTTGGTTACCCCAAGTGGAAGGTGTGAGATGCAGTGTAGCGGAAGTTTTCCCTTGGCAAAGATACCAAGGATCGATTTCCCTGAGACTCCAAGTTTCAACAAGAAGGTGTCAACTGCTAACGGCGCCAGATATTAGCAATCAACGTGGACCTGCACACAGATACAAATAACTTTGCTCCCAACGAGTACAGAGAGGTTGTCAATCCCTCCGGCCTTGTAGTTTACAAAGGATCAAACGCAAGTGATAGTAGTGATAGATATTGCTGCAATAGTAAGTAAAAGCGGAAAGTAAATAGCGGATGTGATCAATGATGGTAATATGGACCGGAGTCTCATGATGTTCACTAGTGATGTCTCTCTCCCAAAAGACGATAAAACTGCTATGTGAGGTAAACGAATTACAGCTGGGCAATTGACAGAACCATGAACGCAAACCAATGCTGACTACATTGCAAGAAAGGTTGAGGTTCAAAGCATGGGCGGTACTGTAATGCCCCGGATGTAATACTTTCCCTTTTGGGTATATAATATATCTCCGGCTTCATCTATTTCCATTCCGGGTTCTTTGTCTTCGGGTTTTCGTCGTTTTGTTGTGTGCGTGTGTGGCATTCATTCATATCATGTAGACATGTGCATCGCATTGCATTTGTGTTGTCGGTTGCATCCGGTTCCACGCGTTCCTTCCCGTTGCCCGTTTCGCGTTCCGGAGCTCCCTCACGTGTCCGTGACGTCCCGTAGGCCTACTTTGGTGTTTGGGCGTGTAACGTTGCCGGTGTGCCGCGAGACTTGTCGTGTGTTGTTGTTTTGTGGTGTGCAACCCGCCTCTCAAATCTCGTCGCGTTTGGACTCCGTTTGCTATCCCAACAGTTATTCGTGTGGGTCCAAAGTGCCTCCACTTGTGGCCCAAAAACATCCCTCCAGCAGCCCACTACCTTCTCCTAGGCCCATCTAAACTACCCCCGCGATCGGATCCGTCGGATCGCGATCGGAGGGCTCCTAACACCCCCAAATCCCCCAAACCCTTAAAAACTGCTATATAATAGACCCCTAGTCTATTTTGGCATCCCTAACCCTAGCTCCTTCTTCCCCACTTCTCCACCTCAAAAATCTGGATCTAGCCATCCAGCCCCAGCCACTTGGCAGCTCCTCCCGCAGAACCGTTCCTGGGATCGAACGCCGATCCAGCCCCTCGATCGACTCCAGCCGACCGCCGCCGTTTTTCTCCTTCGCCAGGGCCAAGTCAACGCCAGCGCTGGGCTCCTGCCTCGCGCCAGGACCACATCATCGCTGCCTCTCCATCGAGCTCTCCGCACCGGCCCACTCCCTCCATCTCCCGCATCGCACTCGGGCCGCCAGCGCCAGTCCAGCCACCGCACCAGCCGCATCGGCCCAGGACCACTTCACCGCCAGCTCCCGCGCCCTTCCTCCGGGGCCGCCTCCTCCTTCGGGCCTCGATCTCCACCAGGCCCACTCCCATCCGCCGGCCGTCCGCCTCTTCAGCCAGGCGCCTGGGCCGCCTCCGCGCCAGGCCAGGCCACCTCCAGGGCCCAGCCGGCCGGCCACGCTCGCCTCCCGCGCGCTCTCCTCCAGGCCGCCGCCTTCCAGGCCTGGGCCTCGCCTTTCCCCGTCGGGCCGCAGCAGCCGGGCCGCACCGCCGGGCCACTCCTCCGCGCGCATTGTCCGCGGCCCAGGTCCCAGCAGATCCAACCGGGCCAGATCCGCTCCTCCGGCCCGTAAACCTGTAGATCTGAGGTTGCCTCTTTTAGTCCTCTAAGTCCCTGTGATGATTGTCTGATGCTATTTTCAAACTGCTCTAACTTTTAGTGTGTTTGTCCGTTTCGCGCAAATAGCATGTCCAGACGTTCGTGGTGAATAGCACTACGTTTTATCTTTTTGTGTCATGCATGTTAGAGATCATCTAGGTGCTTGTTTTGCTGTTGCAAGAGTGCATCGTGATATAATTGCTGCTATGTGATGTTTTTATGTCATCTTTGCCATGTGATAACTTTTAGCTCGTTTGTCCGAATGATGCAAATGACATGTCCACGTGTTCGTCTTGCCATGCTCTACATGTTGTTTGTGTTAGGTTGCATGATAGATTTATTCTTGCCATGAATATCATCGTTGCAAAGTGCAATGTGGCTGTGATGTTGTTTTACTTGTTATGAAATACCATCTTGTTGAGCTCGTTGCTATCGTTGTGTTTATCTCCATGATGCATGCTTGTGTGTTTCGGAATCACCATCATGTGTACTTTGATGAGGTGCTTACCACTTGCCATGTTTAGTTTCGAGGTGACTTAAACTTGCTCTTTTAGATGCCATGATGAAACTGCTGTTTTAGGACTTAGTGGATTTTCACTAAGTGTGAAATCTGTAACGTTCCGATGCCATGTTTGCTTGCTGCTCTAGGACAAACCATGATAGTTTTGGAGTGGATCTTGATTGTTCCTTGTAGTATATATTGTTGGCTTTCCATTCATGTTCTCACATGCTTATTTGAGTGGCTGTAGCATGTTTATCTTTTGCTCCAAAGTTTCAATAAAATTCTGCTGCCAGAATTTTATTGTCAAGTTCAATATGTCCAAGCTTATTGCTATTGATCCGTGGCTCCTTTGGGGGTGCACCTTTGGACTTAATTGCTATAGGATATGTCTAGTTTATGTTCATGCTCTTTGCCATGTTGTTTGAGTGCTGTAGCTTAATTATTTTGTGCTCCGAAGTTGCTATGTTGCTGTAATTTTCAGCTTTCGCTCATTTCTTGTTTCGGGCATAACTTTTAGCCCGTAACTCCGATTTCAGCGTATCTTATATGAAACTTGATTGATTTTCTGTGTAGATTCATAATATCATATTGTTATCATGTTTTGAGGTGTTTTGCTTGAGTCTATTTTCCGTGCTCCGTGTGCATCCTTAGTGCATCCATCATGCATCCATCATTTTTCGAGTGCGCATTGCATCTTGTTGATTTGTGCTTGGTGTGATTGTATTGTTTAGAGCCGGAAGCCGAGACCGAGTACGAGTTCGAGCACGAGGTTTCCAACGAGGTTGAGCACGAGGACCCTTCTTACGATCCGAACGACTTCTCTTCAGGCAAGATGACCGAACCCCGATAACATTACTATCTTTGCCTATTGCTAGTAGTTCCGCTCTATAGTTTTGCCTCGATGCCCATGTTCTTCCTGTCAGCCTCCTACTTGTAACCATTGCCTTGTTTAACCACCCTACCTATGCAAACCGTTGCTTGGCTAAGTACGCTTCGCTCAGCCCTTCTTATAGCATTGCTAGTTGCAGGTGAAGATCGAAGATGCTTGCTTCATGTTGAAGTTTGGTTGGGTTATATCACACTATATAATTGCTAAATGAAATCATCTATATATATTGGCAAGGGTGGAAGGCTAAGCCTTTTGCTTGGTGTTTTGTTCCACTCATGCCGTTAGGAACCGTATAAACCGGTGTTATGTTCCTTGATTATGCGTTCCTAACACGGTTGGGGTGTATGGGACCCCCTTGATAAACCGCTAAGTGCTAAGTCTTTTCCAGCAAGTCCCAACATTGGTACTATTCGCCTAATAACAAACTAAACTTGCATAGGGAGTAATTAACCCTCTTTCTTAATCAACAACCCCGGGCCAGTGCTCCACATGAGTGTTGGTCCGAAACGAGCGGACTGTGGGGCCGCCTTGGGGCAACCTGAGGTATTTGGCATACACCTGTAGGACGTCTCATCCGGTCGTGTCCTGAGACTTAGATACGCGCGGCTACTATCAGGGTGTCGACACGCCGGGAGGATTTGCTGGATTAGCCTTACCTTAGTTCGGTATATCTTGAGCACGGGATTCCGAGAATACTCGGGTCTTCCCACTTTGGAGTTGCGACTCCGCGGATCGTGGGCTTGTAATGGGTCAAGTTGGAACACCCCTGCAGGGTTATGAACTTTCGAAAGCCGTGCCCGCGGTTATGTGGAAGATGGGAGCTTGTTAATATCCGGTTGTAGATAACTTGACACAATGTTACAATACACTACCAGCGTGTGTACCGTGACTGTCAATTTCCGAATAGGGATTCGGGAGTTGAACACGGTGGGGTTATGTTTGTTGAGCTTAGATAGGATCACTTCGTGATCACTTCTCGTCCGAGGCTTCTCTTCTCGCACTCTTTCGCGTAAGCTAGTTGCTAGTTGCTGCTGCAGACACTTATTCTTTTCTTCAGCCTTATCCTCTCCCAAGGCTTAAATAGTCTTGTTACCCGGGAACGGGATTGCTGAGTCCTCTGTGGCTCACAGTTACTTCACCACACCAGATGCAGGTCCAGTTGTGAGCTATCCAGGTGATGGCACCGAGCTTGACTGGGAGTACGACGAGGAGCGTAGTCGTTACTATGTGCGTTATCCTGATGATTAGTAGTGGAGACTTCTACTAGGATTCGATTCGACCTGTGGATTTTATTTAAGTTTGGTATCTTGACATTTGGATTTTGCCCTTAGAGGGTTGTGATATTCTTAATGTATGATGCTTGGGACATGTATTGTATTTGTGTGACGTGGCGAGTGTAAGCCAACTATTTTATGTTTACAATCCCCTCTTTTACATGAGATGTGCAAAGATTACCAAACTTGAGATCATTCTAGGATGGACTTATGCCTTTAAGTCGTGCCTCGACACGTAGGAGGTATAATTCCATCCTGGGCATTACAAGTTGGTATTCAGAGCCTTCTCCGACCTAGGAGCCCCCACTGTTTGATCAAATCGTTGACGGTCGAGTCTAGGCACACACTGAAAATATTTTGAGTCCTATATATTATATCGGAGAGTAGGAATTCTTTGCTTCTCATCTCCTTTCTCTCTGGTGAGGACTCCTGACGACTACTCTTGTCTCTTCTATCTTCAAAAATTGCACCAATTTTTTTTTAGGAATCCCGCGAGTATTCTGGGATTGTTTCGATGTTCTTGTGACGAGAATATTGTTCTCGATGCCTCCTGACATTAGGGGTTGTGGCAGTGTCCCGGGGAGTTGAGCTTCGGGGTATTGTCGTCACAAGCATATCGCGGCAGTACTAAATACTTAAGACGGCCGACATCGAAAATCTCTCCTATACGGCCAGTGGCAAGATAACCCCGCCATCACCCAGTACTGGGGAGGTAGTTCGAGAGTATTGCCATAGCTTGTTATAGTGGATGCTTTTCGAAGGTCCGAGGTACACAGTTTCCGAGAAAGACTAGTTATGTGTTGAAGGATGGATACACCTGGATGTAGGTTTAGAGTTGATTGCGCGGTGCTTCCCGTGTATCCCCAACACCTGATTGCATAACTGGAATCTTTCGTAAATTTATAGGTGGGTTTATCCAGTAGATCGTAGGCATTCTTCCAACGAATGCAGGTTAGCGAGTTCGGGGTTCTACATTGAGTGAAGTGGTATTATGACTGATGTTCCGATCAGGAGTTGCATCTTAAAGGGTCCTTGGCTATGCTGATCCGGGGATTGCAAAACCCGTTCGTAACGCGTTCATATGCTTTCAGCACAAAGATGTTAGAACGAAGCTCCTATCTTGTGTTTGTTCCCGTCTATACCTTGTTGTTTTTCTTATTTTTCCTTTTGTCCCCTATGTGGCTTCTCGTGAAGATTGATGTTATCATTTAACTGAGAATTTCATTCGTTCCTCTTGTTCGAATGATTTCATTCGTTCCTATTGTTCGAATGATTATTGTGAAGACTTGTTGCAATTCATTCCATTGATTCAGCTTATACCTTCTGTCAATCAATTGCTGATTCGTGGTCATCTCTTTCAGGATGGCTCCGAAAAGGGTTCCCAACGCTAACCTAGAGGGTGAAGAGGTCCCAGATCGTCCTCCTTCCCCTCCTCCTCCGTCTGAGGCTTGGAGAGCGATTATGCAGACTACACCTCAGAATACCCAGTTGTTGATGCAGATGATGCAACAGTTGCAAGCTAATCAAGCTAATCAGGGTGTTCCAGGGAATCATGGCAACTTCTTCAACCAGCAGCACCATGCTACTCTCAACCAGTTCTTGGCCAATAATCCAAAAGCTTTCAGTTACTGTGTCGACCCTCTTGATGCTGAAGATTGGTTAACCGACATAAAGAAGCATTTTGAGTGCAGTAACGTGAAGGAAGATGATTATGTGAAGTTTGCAGCCTTCCAACTCAAAGACCAAGCAGCTGACTGGTGGCAGCAGTACAAAGACTCCAGGCCAGGTCAAGTGATCTCTTGGGAGAATTTCTGCAAGGACTTTCGCTCTCACCACATTCCTACAAGTGTCATCGAGGGCATGCGTGAGCAATTCCGCAACCTGAAGCAGGGCTCTATGACAGTCTATCAGTATAATGTCAAGTTCCAAAACCTCGCCCGCTATGCTAAGCAAGACATTCCTGATGCCAAGAGCAAAATCTACCAGTTCCGTGGAGGTCTCAAAGATGAACTTCAGCTTGCTCTCACTTTGTTCGAGCCCGATGAATTCGACAAATTCTATAACATGGCTTTGAAACAAGAAGCAGCTCAGCTCAAGATGGAGGCTTCTAAAAAGAGAATTCGAGATGCCGTTCACTCTTCCTCATCGTCTCAGATGGTCTCGAAGCATCAGAAATTCTGGCTTCCTCCTCCTCCAGTGATTCGAGCTCCTTACAACAACTCCAACAACTCCAACAACTCCAACAGCAACAAGAACTCTGGTGGACGTGGTTTCTCCCACCCACCCAACCCGAGCAACCAGTCGAAGAAGCAGTTTCAGTCTCAAGGCTCCAAGTCAAGTGGTTCTCATTTCCGTCCTCTCTCAGAAGTGGTGTGCAACAAGTGTGGCCAGAAAGGGTCACTATGCCAACAGATGTCCGAACCCGAAGCGTCTTCCTCCTCCTCCACCTGTGAGTTCAGCTATTGTCAGGCATGATCCAAAGGCAGCAAGGGTCAATCTGATGAATGCAGCACAAGCGGAGAATTCTTCTGATGTCATTTTGGGTAACCTTCCAGTTAACTCTTTTCCAGCTAAAGTGTTATTTGATTCGGGTGCTTCACATTCCTTCATGTCATTCCCATTTGCATCCAAGTATAATGTGGGCACCATGGCCTTGCCAAAGGAGTAGCAAGTGATTTCTCTGGGCAGATGCATGACTTCTAGATTATATGCTCCGGATGTTTCTATTCGCATGGGTGATTATCGATTTTTGGCTTCTCCGATGGTTCTTGGTAATTCTGATATTGACCTCATCCTCGGAATGGATTGGCTTTCTCAGCATGATGCTCACATTGATTGTGCACAGAAGGAAGTCAAGATGACTCATCCTGATGAAGATGTGATTATCTTTGCCTCCAGGGATAACACTATCAGGCTTTTCTCTCTCAATGATAACGGCGAAATTAATGCCATATCTCAAATTCCGGTGGTGAACAAATATCAGGACATCTTTCCTGAAGAACTTCCAGGCATGCCTCCACATCGTCAGGTGGAATTCGTTATTGAACTCGAGCCGGGTACTGAGCCAGCATGCCGGCGTCCGTACAAGCTCTCTCCCGATGAATTGAAGGAATTGAAGAAGCAGCTTGATAAACAGGAGAGTATGGGTCTCATCAGGCCTAGTACGTCTCCTTGGGGCTGTGGTGTCTTATTTGTCAAGAAGAAAGATGGCACGGAGCGTCTCTGTGTTGATTACCGGCCATTGAACAAGAAGACGATTAAGAGCAAATATCCGCTCCCCAACATCAACGAACTCTTTGAGCAGCTCAAAGGAGCTAAAGTGTTCTCTAAGCTCGACCTCCGAATGGGCTATCATCAAATTCGCATTCGCGAGGAAGACATTCCCAAGACGGCCTTCAGAACGAGCTACGGCTCATACAAGTATACCGTCATGTCTTTTGATCTCGCCAATGCTCCTCCTACCTTTTCGAGGATGATGCACTACATCTTCAACCCCTATACTGGCGAGTTTGTGCTTGTGTATCTAGATGATATTCTGGTGTTTTCCAAGAATGAAGAAGATCACGAAAAGCACTTACGTCTGGTTCTTGATCGACTCCGAGAGCATAAGTTCTATGCCAAGTTCTCAAAGTGCGAGTTTTGGCTCGATAAGGTTTTGTACCTGGGCCATATCATCTCAGCTGACGGTATTGCGGTTAATCCCGAGAAAGTTGAAGCAATTGTCAACTAGGAAGCTCCTCAGAACGTCAAGCAACTCCGCAGTTTTCTGGGTCTTGCCAGCTATTGCAGAAGGTTAGTTGAGAACTTCTCCAAGATTGCCAAGCCTCTTTCAAACTTGCTTCAGAAGAATGTCAAATACTTTTGGTCCCCAGAGTGTGAAGTGGCATTCAAAACTCTCAAAGAAAAGCTTGTCTCTGCTCCAGTTCTGACTCCTCCAGATGAGTCCAAGCCCTATGAAGTATTCTGTGATGCTTCTCTTCAAGGACTTGGTGGTGTGCTTATGCAAGATAAGAGAATTGTGGCATACACTTCTCGTCAGCTCAAGCCAAGTGAGAAGAACTATCCCACACATGATCTCGAGCTAGCAGCTGTGGTACATGCTTTGATTACGTGGAGACATCTGTTGTTGGGCAGAAAAGTCGACATCTTGACCGATCACAAGAGCTTGAAGTACATCTTCACACAGCCGCATCTGAACCTCCGCCAGACTCGTTGGGTTGAAATGATCCAAGAGTATGATCCCAGCATTGAATACACTCCTGGCAAGGCGAATGTGATTGCAGATGCTTTGAGCAGAAAGGCATATTGCAACAGCCTTCTTATCAAGCCGTACCAGCCTGAGCTTTATGAAGCATTCAGGAAACTCAACCTCCAAGTTGTTCCGTAGGGTTTTCTTGCAAATCTTCAAGTTGCTCCTACCTTGGAAGACCAAGTCCGTGAGGCCCAACTCAGTGATACCATGGTGAAGAAGGTGAAACATGCTATTGCAAAGGGCATTCCGAAATACAAGTGCTTTCGTGTTGATGAGAGAGATACCTTGTTCTTCGAGGACAGACTCGTTGTTCCCAAAGGTGATCTCAGGAGGCTCATAATGGAAGAAGCTCATGATTCTCTCCTTTCCATTCATCCTGGCAGTTCCAAGATGTACCAAGACCTCAAGCAGTCTTACTGGTGGACACGCATGAAAAGGGAAATTGCCCAATTCGTGAATGAATGTGATGTTTGCAGAAGAGTGAAAGCAGAACATCAACGTCCAGCCGGTCTTCTCCAACCTCTTCCTATTCCCGAGTGGAAGTTCGACCACATTGAAATGGACTTCGTCACTGGTTTTCCTAAATCCAAGCGAGGAAATGATTCTATCTTCGTGGTGATTGACAAGCTTACCAAAGTCGCTCACTTCCTGCCAGTCAAAGAATCCATCAATGCAGCTCAATTGGCAGAGCTGTACACTTCCAGAATTGTGTCCTTACATGGCATTCCTCAAGTTATCTCCTCAGACCGTGGAAGTTTGTTCACTTCAAGGTTTTGGGACTCCTTTCAGTCCGCCATGGGCACTAAGATCAGGTTCAGCACTGCTTTTCACCCTCAGACCAGTGGTCAAGTCGAGCGAGTGAATCAGATTCTAGAAGATATGCTCAGAGCCTGTGTCATCTCCTTTGGCATGAAATGGGAAGACTGCCTTCCATTTGCCGAGTTCTCTTACAACAACAGCTTTCAAGCAAGTGCCGGTAAAGCACCGTTTGAAATCCTCTTTGGCAGGAAGTGCCGTACCCCTCTCAACTGGTCTGAAACAGGCGAACGTCAACTTCTTGGCAATGACTTGATCTCAGAAGCCGAAGAGATGTGCAAAGTCATACGTGAGAATCTCAAGGCCGCTCAGTCGCGTCAGAAGAGCTACTATGATGGCAAGCATCGTGATTTGGCCTTCAACATTGGTGATCATGTCTATCTCCGTGTTTCTCCGATGAAAGGCAACCAAAGATTCGGTATCAAAGGAAAGCTTGCTCCTAGATACGTCGGGCCTTTCAAGATTCTTGGCAAAAGAGGCGATCTAGCCTATCAACTTGAGCTCCCTCCCAACTTCGCCAATGTTCATGATGTGTTCCATGTGTCTCAACTTCGCAAATGCTTCAAGGCACATGAGCGCATGATTCCGTTTGAAGAGATTGATCTTCAACAAGACCTGTCTTACCGAGAGCATCCCGTTGCCATTCTCAAAGAAACCGAACGCAAGACCCGCAACAAGTCCATCAAATTTCTGAAAGTCAAGTGGTCACATCACACCGACCGAGAGGCTACGTGGGAACGAGAAGATCATCTTCGTTCTGAGTACCCTTCCTTTTTCCAGTCCTAGATCTCGGGACGAGATCTTTTTTGTAGTAGAGGAGAGTTTGTAATGCCCCGTATGTAATACTTTCCCTTTTGGGTATATAATATATCTCCGGCTTCATCTATTTCCATTCCGGGTTCTTTGTCTTCGGGTTTTCGTTGTTTTGTTGTGTGCGTGTGTGGCATTCATTCATATCATGTAGACATGTGCATCGCATTGCATTTGTGTTGTCGGTTGCATCCGGTTCCACGCGTTCCTTCCCGTTGCCCGTTTCGCGTTCCGGAGCTCCCTCACGTGTCAGTGACGTCCCGTAGGCCTACTTTGGTGTTTGGGCGTGTAACGTTGCCGGTGTGCCGCGAGACTTGTCGTGTGTTGTTGTTTTGTGGTGTGCAACCCGCCTCTCAAATCTCGTCGCGTTTGGACTCCGTTTGCTATCCCAACAGTTATTCGTGTGGGTCCAAAGTGCCTCCACTTGTGGCCCAAAAACATCCCTCCAGCAGCCCACTACCTTCTCCTAGGCCCATCTAAACTACCCCCGCGATCGGATCCGTCGGATCGCGATCAGAGGGCTCCTAACACCCCCAAATCCCCCCAAACCCTTAAAAACTGCTATATAATAGACCCCTAGTCTATTTTGGCATCCCTAACCCTAGCTCCTTCTTCCCCACTTCTCCACCTCAAAAATCTGGATCTAGCCATCCAGCCCCAGCCACTTGGCAGCTCCTCCCGCAGAACCGTTCCTGGGATCGAACGCCGATCCAGCCCCTCGATCGACTCCAGCCGACCGCCGCCGTTTTTCTCCTTCGCCAGGGCCAAGTCAACGCCAGCGCTGGGCTCCTGCCTCGCGCCAGGACCACATCATCGCTGCCTCTCCATCGAGCTCTCCGCACCGGCCCACTCCCTCCGTCTCCCGCATCGCACTCGGGCCGCCAGCGCCAGTCCAGCCACCGCACCAGCCGCATCGGCCCAGGACCACTTCACCGCCAGCTCCCGCGCCCTTCCTCCGCTTCGGGCCGCCTCCTCCTTCGGGCCTCGATCTCCACCAGGTCCACTCCCATCCGCCGGTCGTCCGCCTCTTCAGCCAGGCGCCTGGGCCGCCTCCGCGCCAGGCCAGGCCACCTCCAGGGCCCAGCCGGCCGGCCTCGCTCGCCTCCCGCGCGCTCTCCTCCAGGCTGCCGCCTTCCAGGCCTGGGCCTCGCCTTTCCCCGTCGGGCCGCAGCAGCCGGGCCGCACCGCCGGGCCATTCCTCCGCGCGCATCGACCGCGGCCTAGGTCCCAGCAGATCCAACCGGGCCAGATCCGCTCCTCCGGCCTGTAAACCTGCAGATCTGAGGTTGCCTCTTTTAGTCCTCTAAGTCCCTGTGATGATTGTCTGATGCTATTTTCAAACTGCTCTAACTTTTAGTGTGTTTGTCCGTTTCGCGCAAATAGCATGTCCAGACGTTCGTGGTGAATAGCACTACGTTTTATCTTTTTGTGTCATGCATGTTAGAGATCATCTAGGTGCTTGTTTTGCTGTTGCAAGAGTGCATCGTGATATAATTGCTGCTATGTGATGTTTTTATGTCATCTTTGCCATGTGATAACTTTTAGCTCGTTTGTCCGAATGATGCAAATGACATGTCCACGTGTTCGTCTTGCCATGCTCTACATGTTGTTTGTGTTAGGTTGCATGATAGATTTATTCTTGCCATGAATATCATCGTTGCAAAGTGCCATGTGGCTGTGATGTTGTTTTACTTGTTATGAAATGCCATCTTGTTGAGCTCGTTACTATCGTTGTGTTTATCTCCATGATGCATGCTTGTGTGTTTCGGAATCACCATCATGTGTACTTTGATGAGGTGCTTACCACTTGCCATGTTTAGTTTCGAGGTGTCTTAAACTTGCTCTTTTAGATGCCATGATGAAACTGCTGTTTTAGGACTTAGTGGATTTTCACTAAGTCTGAAATCTGTAACGTTCCGATGCCATGTTTGCTTGCTGCTCTAGGACAAACCATGATAGTTTTGGAGTGGATCTTGATTGTTCCTTGTAGTATATATTGTTTGCTTTCCATTCATGTTCTCACATGCTTATTTGAGTGGCTGTAGAATGTTTATCTTTTGCTCCAAAGTTTCAATAAAATTATGCTGCCAGAATTTTATTGTCAAGTTCAATATGTCCAAGCTTATTGCTATTGATCTGTGGATCCTTTGGGGGTGCACCTTTGGACTTAATTGCTGTAGGATATGTCTAGTTTATGTTCATGCTCTTTGCCATGTTGTTTGAGTGCTGTAGCTTAATTATTTTGTGCTCCGAAGTTGCTATGTTGCTGTAATTTTCAGCTTTCGCTCATTTCTTGTTTCGGGCATAACTTTTAGCCCGTAACTCCGATTTCGGCGTATCTTATATGAAATTGATTGATTTTCTGTGTAGATTCATAATATCATATTGTTATCATGTTTTGAGGTGTTTTGCTTCAGTGCTATTTTCCGTGCTCCGTGTGCATCCTTAGTGCATCCATCATGCATCCATCATTTTTCGAGTGCGCATTGCATCTTGTTGATTTGTGCTTGGTGTGATTGTATTGTTTAGAGCCGGAAGCCGAGACCGAGTACGAGTTCGAGCACGAGGTTTCCAACGAGGTTGAGCACGAGGACCCTTCTTACGATCCGAACGTCTTCTCTTCAGGCAAGATGACCGAACCCCGATAACATTACTATCTTTGCCTATTGCTAGTAGTTCCGCTCTATAGTTTTGCCTCGATGCCCATGTTCTTCCTGTCAGCCTCCTACTTGTAACCATTGCCTTGTTTAACCACCCTACCTATGCAAACCGTTGCTTGGCTAAGTACGCTTCGCTCAGCCCTTCTTATAGCATTGCTAGTTGCAGGTGAAGATCGAAGATGCTTGCTTCATGTTGAAGTTAGGTTGGGTTATATCACACTATGTAATTGCTAAATGAAATCATCTATATATATTGGCAAGGGTGGAAGGCTAAGCCTTTTGCTTGGTGTTTTGTTCCACTCATGCCGTTAGGAACCGTATAAACCGGTGTTATGTTCCTTGATTATGCGTTCCTAACACGGTTGGGGTGTATGGGACCCCCTTGATAAACCGCTAAGTGCTAAGTCTTTTCCAGCAAGTCCCAACATTGGTACTATTCGCCTAATAACAAACTAAACTTGCATAGGGAGTAATTAACCCTCTTTCTTAATCAACAACCCCGGGCCAGTGCTCCACATGAGTGTTGGTCCGAAACGAGCGGACTGCGGGGCCGCCTTGGGGCAACCTGAGGTATTTGGCATACACCTGTAGGACGTCTCATCCGGTCGTGTCCTGAGACTTAGATACGCGTGGCTACTATCAGGGTGTCGACACGCCGGGAGGATTTGCTGGATTAGCCTTACCTTAGTTCAGTATATCTTGAGCACGGGATTCCGAGAATACTCGGGTCTTCCCACTTTGGAGTTGCGACTCCGCGGATCGTGGGCTTGTAATGGGTGAAGTTGGAACACCCCTGCAGGGTTATGAACTTTCGAAAGCCGTGCCCGCGGTTATGTGGCAGATGGGAGCTTGTTAATATCCGGTTGTAGATAACTTGACACAATGTTACAATACACTACCAGCGTGTGTACCGTGACTGTCAATTTCCGAATAGGGATTCGGGAGTTGAACACGGTGGGGTTATGTTTGTTGAGCTTAGATAGGATCACTTCGTGATCACTTCTCGTCCGAGGCTTCTCTTCTCGCACTCTTTCACGTAAGCTAGTTGCTAGTTGCTGCTGCAGACACTTATTCTTTTCTTCAGCCTTATCCTCTCCCAAGGCTTAAATAGTCTTGTTACCCGGGAACGGGATTGCTGAGTCCTCTGTGGCTCACAGTTACTTCACCACACCAGATGCAGGTCCAGTTGTGAGCTATCCAGGTGATGGCACCGAGCTTGACTGGGAGTACGACGAGGAGCGTAGTCGTTACTATGTGCGTTATCCTGATGATCAGTAGTGGAGACTTCTACTAGGATTCGATTCGACCTGTGGATTTTATTTAAGTTTGGTATCTTGACATTTGGATTTTGCCCTTAGAGGGTTGTGATATTCTTAATGTATGATGCTTGGGACATGTATTGTATTTGTGTGACGTGGCGAGTGTAAGCCAACTATTTTATGTTTACAATCCCCTCTTTTACATGAGATGTGCAAAGATTACCAAACTTGAGATCATTCTAGGATGGACTTATGCCTTTAAGTCGTGCCTCGACACGTAGGAGGTATAATTCCATCCTGGGCATTACAGGTACGCCGAGGTAAGTAGACCGAAATCCATCTGCATCTACTACTAATCATCCACCTTGAGATATCTATCCAGAACATCTCGCTGGTATTAAGTTGCGAGTCCCACCCATAGTGTAAACTCAAAGCAACAGACAACTGCATTAAAAGAACTTTGCGTAAAGTAAACAGCCCTTGCACCCGCGGGCACAAGCACCGTTGTTTTCCCCCTTGTGGCAACAGCACATCCCCTAGACTCATGTTTCTGTCACTCAAGCTAGTCATCGAGGGGCATGAACCCACAATCAAGCATAACGTTCCCTCTTGGAGTCACTACCTATTACTTTGCCAAAGCAATAAATAACAACGGAAAACATGCAAGAATTACTTACGAACATAAATATAAAAGAGGTAGATCAAATATATTACTCAAACACAATCTGAACATAATCTCATAATCCATCGGATCCCAGCAAACTCATCATAGCAACAGCATAAGGATTACATAGGTGCCTCGATCATGTAGGGCAGCTCACGAGGACTAATTAGTGAAGCACAAGAACGGGAGGAGAACATCACATAGCTACTGGTCATGGACTCATGGTCCAAGGGAGACTACTCACAACTCATCCGGGAGGCGTCCATGGTGGTGGAGAAGCTCCCGGTGGTGATCCTCCCCTCCGGCCGGGTGCCGGGAAGAGTTCTCCTGGTGCTCCCGATCTTGGAAGCGGCGGCGGCGGCGGAACAGAGATGAGATCGCAAAAAAGAGTTCCCGTCTCGAGGGTTTCGGGAGACGCTTTAAATATATGCCAAAGGGGGGCATCAGCGGAGCCTCGGGGGGCCCAGGCGCCCCCCCGGCGCGGCCCAGGGGGGCGCGCCGCCAGGGCGCCTGGAGCCCTGGTGACCCCCCCCCCCCGGCTGTACTTCGGGCGCAAGGTAGCTTCTGGAACGCTGATTTTTTATATAATTTTTCTGGATTTTTCCTGGCAGTTCTCGTAATGTGAAAACCTGAAATACAAAAACTGCCAAAAACAGAAACTGGCACTGGGGTGCACTGAGTTAATAGGTTAGTCCAAATATGATCAAAAGTGTATGGAAGTGTATAAATAACATAGCAATATCACCCAAAAGAGGCATGGAGCAAGCAGAAATTATAGATACGTTTTGGACGTATCACTCCCCGAGCATCTTGATGTACCGAAGAAGATGTGGGATTCCTCCATAGCAAGCGCCATGAGCTCCGGTTGTCTCCCCCGCGAGCTCTGAGCTCTGCCATGGCCGCCATTGTTGAAGTCCTCGCTCCGGCTTTCTCCGATCCCGAGCGGCATAGCCATCGTGATCCTAGTGATGGAAGATCCCCCACACAACCTTTTCCCCTCTCCCTCCCGCTCGCATGGAAGCTCGCCATCTTGCGCCGCCCAGAGCCGCCGCGGGAATCGTCGCTGCCATTTGCTCCGACGACCATATGGTCCAAAGACAATATCCCCCCACGCGGTAGATCGTGGGCTATCGCCTAGGCCTCTTGGTTGGCCTCCTCGCGGCCTCCCTGTGTGCCTCCAGCGCGGGAATTGTTCGCTGCCGGCGACCATCGGCATAAGCCACAGTTTTTTAATTGAGGCAGCCTAATCCACTGTTTATTAATTTTTGTTTTTGATATAAAATACTTATAAGCCAATGGCATGTCGGCCTAATATCTAGTTTGACTAGTCCTTTTCAATTTTTCGTTTTAGTTTTTCTAGCTAGGACCCACGTGGAAGTGTGTGTGGGAGAGGGTTTTTACAAAAAAATGGAGTTGGTCCCACCCGTAGGAGTCACATGGAGACAGGGGCAAAATTGTCAAAGAAACGGCTAGATAACGGTCAAATCCCTTTGACTAGACGGTAACGGCACGGAAGGGCATTTTTATAAGGGCAACTAACAGCACAGGGGCAAATTTGAGCACCCTTCGAGATTAAGGGTAAATCCGAGTAGTGGGTTCGAGTTAGGAACACAAATGTAAAAGACCCAACTTTTTAATGATTTTTTCTGGACCAAAAGAGATCCTTGAATTTTCGGGGGGACTCCAGACGATACACGAGGAGGCAACAAGGCAGGGGGCGTGCCCTCACTACTGCAAGATGCTGCTAACGCGACACTATGATCAAAGACCCTTCAACGAAACTGTGTGCGATGCAATAATCACAAATGGTGGTGTAAAAAACCATCAAAAAAGGGGCAAAATGTTTGCGATGACGGATGCATCAAACATGGTTCAGATTTTGGTTGCGTGTGCGATGCAGGGCATATAGTTCAGTTCAATTAAATGTTTGCGATGAAGAGGGAACAAAAGAAACGGACTGCCAGATGAAGGCGTGTGCGATGTACAACATACGGTTCACTCGGATGAACAGTTTGTGATGAGGGGGAACAACAGAAACGGGCAACCAGATGAAGGTGTGTGCAATATACGACATACAGTTCACTCGAATAAACCGTTTGCGTTGAGACAAGAGAGCAGCAACGGTTTAATATAACAAGATGTGTGTGATACGCGACAAACAGGTTTGTAATCGGAAACGTGTGGGAAGACCGATAACAACACAGACGATTCCTGTTAACAAGCCGTGTGTGTTGTGAGCAAACAATTTCTGGTATACAATTGTGAGTGATTGATGAAATCATCACCGACGGGTTCCATTGTTTAGTCCGTGTGCAATGTGATTTGCTCTGTCTACAGAGGATCAACATATATACTTAAAAAGACAGCACTGCAAAACCAAATTAATTATACAATTACACAAGTGACTACACATATAAAATTTGCGCACACCAAAGTAAGCAATTACATGCATACTAAACTAGGAGAAACGTGGATCTAATCATCTACTTATTGTTGCAACGACGCTTGCCATTGCTCTGCTTCCGACTGCATCCCTACCCGTTTTGGGGAATGAGGCACTTCCTCATGTCAACGATCCGCCTGTACATGTCGTATCTCATGTACGCCTCCATGGCCACGTACACGACATGAGCTTTGTCGAGTTTCTCCATCCAGGTCGAGTGCCAGGCACGCTTGTCCTTGTTGCAGGAATCCTTCATGTCTCTATAGTAGGGGTCAATGATGGCCTCGGCGAGGTGAACCAGTGAGTCCTTCTCATGCTCCTTGCTGCCCCAGATCTTGTATTGGCCCAGGATGTCGACATGATTTTGGCAGGCGATGCCCGAATTCTCGAGCGCCTTTACATTGTTGGTGATGTCCATCGTAGTGAACATGTAGTGGGGGTTGTTGACAAACCTGGAAAAACGCTTGCAAGGCCTTGTGGCCAGGCAGTAGTGGTAGACGAGGACGTGGTGGCACACGCACATCTGGAAGACGACAACCTTGGGAGGAGACCGGACATGAGCGCGGGTGTGCTTGAGGTCGAACCCGACCACCTTGTACTTCTCCTCGGCAAGTGATACGTCCAAAACGTATCTATAATTTCTGCTTGCTCCATGCCTCTTTTGGGTGATATTGCTATGATATTTATACACTTCCATACACTTTTGATCATATTTGGACTAACCTATTAACTCAGTGCACCCCAGTGCCAGTTTCTGTTTTCTGTTGTTTTTGTATTTCAGGTTTTCACGTTACGAGAACTGCCCGAAAAATCCCGAAAAAATTATATAAAAAATCAGCGTTCCAGAAGCTTCCCGGTAGCCAAAGTACAGTCGGGGGGGGCACCAGGGCTCCAGGCGCCCTGGTGGCGCGCCCCCCTGGCCGCGCCGGGGGGGCGCCTGGGCCCCCCGGGCCTCCGCTGATGCCCCCCTTTGGCATATATTTAAGACGTCTCTCGAAACCCTCGAGACGGGAACCCTTTTTCGTGATCTCATCTTTGTTCCGCCGCCGCCGCGCTTCCAAGATCGGGAGCGCCAGGAGAACTCTTCCCGGCACCCTGCCGGAGGGGAGGATCACCACCGGGAGCCTCTCCACCACCATGGACGCCTCCCGGATGAGTTGTGAGTAGTCTCCCTTGGACCATGGGTCCATGACCAGTAGCTATGTGATGTTCTCCTCCCCTTCTTGTGCTTCACTAATTAGACCTCGTGAGCTGCCCTACATGATCGAGGCACATATGTAATCCTTATGTTGTTGCTATGTTGAGTTTGCTGGGATCCGATGGATTGTGAGATTATGTTCAGATTGTGTTTGAGTAATATATTTGATCTACCTCTTTTATATTTATTTTCGTAAGTAATTCTTGCATGTTCTTCGTTGTTATTTATTGCTTTGGCCAAGTAGTAGGTAGTGACTCCAAGAGGGAACGTTATGCTTGATTGTGGGTTCATGCCCCTCGATGACTAGCTTGAGTGACAGAAACATGAGTCTAGGGGATGTGTTGTTGCCACAAGGGGGAAAACAACGGTGCTTGTGCCCGCGGGTGCAAGGATTGTTTACTTTACGCAAAGTTCTTTTAATGCAGTTGTATGTTGCTTTGAGTTTACACTATGGGTGGGACTCGCAACTTAATACCAGCGAGATGTTCTGGATAGATATCTCAAGGTGGATGATTAGTACTCCCTCCGTCCGGAAATACTTGTCATCAAAATGAATAAAAGGGGATGTATCTAGATGTATTTTAGTTCTAGATACATCCCTTTTTGTCTATTTTGATGACAAGTATTTTCGGACGGAGGGAGTAGTAGATATTGATGGATTTCGGTCTACTTACCTTGGCGTACCGCCCATGCTTTGAACCTCTACCTTTCTTGCAATATAATTAGCATTGGTTTGCGCACATAATTCTGTCAATTGCCCAGCTGTAATTCGTTTACCTCACATAGTTGTTTTATCGTCTTTTGGGAGAGAGACATCACTAGTGAACATCATGGGACCCCGGTCCATATTACCATCACTGATCACATCCACTATTTACTTACTATTGCAGCAATACCTATCACTATTATCACTTGCGTTTGATCCTTTGTAAACTACAAGGCCGGGGGGATTGACAACCTCTCTGTACTCGTTGGGAGCAAAGTTATTTGTATCTGTGTGCAGGTTCACGTTGATTGCTAATATCTGGCGCCGTTAGCAGTTGACACCTTCTTGTTGAAACTGGGAGTCTCAGGGAAATCGATCCTTGGTATCTTTGCCAAGGGAAAACTTCCGCTACACTGCATCTCAAACCTTCCACTTGGGGTAACCAACGAGGGGCGAGAAGCCATCAAGCAAAGTTTTCTGGCGCCGTTGCCGGGGACTCCACTCTTCAAGATAGGGGAGTTGCACGCTATCTTTTACCTTTGCTTTTTAGTCTTGTTAGTTTACCTTTCAGTTTTTTCTTTAGTATCTTTATCGAAAATCACAAAAATAGTTATCTTGCTTGCTTGCTACTATGCGTTCCACCGAGAACACCAAGTTGTGTGACTTCACTAGTCACAACAACGATGACTTTATCTGCACGCCTATCACTACACCTGCCACTTCAGCACCTTCGTATGAAATTAAACCTGCTTTACTGAACTTAGTTATGAAAGATCAATTCTCCGGTGCTGGAGATGATGCTGCTTTGCACTTGAACAATTTTGTTCAACTTTGTGATATGCAAAAGTACCAAGAAATAGATGGTAATATTGTTAAGCTTAAGCTTTTTCCTTTCTCCTTGAGAGGAGGAGCTAAAATTTGGTTTCAATCTTTGCCTAGAAATAGCATAGATTCATGGGACAAGTGCAAAGATGCTTTTATTGGAAAATACTATCCACCTGCTAAAATTATCCAACTAAGACGTAACATAATGAATTTTAAACAATTGGATAATGAACACGTTGCCCAAGCTTGGGAACGTATGAAATCTCTTATCAAGAACTGCCCTACTCATGGTTTGACTACTTGGATGGTTATCCAAACTTTTTATGCAGGCTTGAACTTTACCTCGCGGAACTTGTTAGATTCGGCCGCGGGAGGAACCTTTATGTCAACTACACTTGGTGCTGCCACTAAGCTTCTCGATGAGATGATGACCAACTATTCCCAATGGCACACCGAACGCGCTCCAACAGGTAGGAAGGTAAACTCCGTCGAGGAGATTTCCTCCCTAAATGAAAAAGTTGACTTGATCATGTCTCTACTTTCGAAGCAATCTTCTGTTGATCCTCGTGATGTTCCTTCAAATTCTTTGATTGCTCAAGAACAAGTAGATGTGAACTTTATCTCTAGAAACAATTTTAACAACAATGCTTATAGGAGTAATTTTGGTAGCAATCCTAGACCGTTCCCCTCTAATTCTTATGGGAACAACAATGCTTATCCTAGCACCAAGAACTCCACTACTGAACTAGAGATTATGCTTAAAGATTTCATCACTACCCAAAAAGCCTTTAATAAGAGTGTAGAAGAGAAACTAAATAAACTAGATGATCTCTCTTCGAAGGTAGACAATTTAGCCCATGAGGTAGAATTGCTTAAAATTAGAACTTCTCCTCTTGAGGAGAGGAAGGTCACTCCTATGAATGCTATTCAAGTGCAAATTAATGAAAACATTAGGATGATGGCTAAACTTAAAGAGAGATGGGCTAGAGAAAGGGAGGAAGAAGATATAATTAAGAACCTTCCTACCCACCACACTGTTGCTACTATCCAAGTTGTTGAGGATATCCAAACTCTTAGCACTCAATGCGCTCCTGGTCCCAATGGACCTATTAATGGTGATGCTATGACCATAGAAACTACCAAACAAGTGAACCTAAAGGACACCACTACCACCTTACTTGATAGTAATGACCTTGATTTTGATAATTGCACTCTTACCGAAGTTATTGATTTCCTTCACAAGATGTCTAGAGATCCCCGCACTAGCACGCTTAACCTTGCCTTCACGGAGCATATCACTAATGCTCTCATCAAAGCTAGGGAGGAGAAACTTAGAGTAGAAGCCTCCATACCTAGAAATCTAGAAGATGGTTGGGATCCTATGATTAAAATTAAGTTGAATAACTTCTCTTGCTATGCTTTATGTGATGTTGGAGCTAGTACCTCTGTTATGCCCAAAAGAATATATGATATGCTTAAACTGAAACCTTTTGATTCTTGTTCTTTTGGTGTTCGTCTCGTTGATTCTTCCATAAAGAAACCTTTGGGGAGGATCGACGATGTTCTTATCATTGTCAATGACAATTATGTTCCCGTTGATTTTACTATTATGGACATTGAGTGTGAACCTTCTTGTCCAATTATTTTGGGACGTCCTTTTCTACGCACCGTTGGTGCTATCATTGACATGAAAGAGGGGAATATAAAATTCCAATTTCCTCTCAAGAAAGGGATGGAACACTTCCCTCGAAAGAAGATTAAGTTACCTTTTGAGTCCGTTATACGGCCTAGCTATTCTTTTACTCTTGATAAAACTTGATCTCTTTGCATTATGCCTAGCTTAAAGGCATAAAATAAAGCGCTTTTGGGAGGCAGCCCACATGAGTAAAATTTTATTTTGCTTTTGTTGTGTCTTGATGTTGTTACTACAGTAGCATCCTCATTGTATCTTTACTTTTCAATTTTGTGCCAAGTGTAGCCTCTGATTGCAAGAAAGTTCAAAAGTTGTGACGTGCTGTCCAGGAAACAGATTATGTCCTTGGATAGAAAAATTCGTATAAAATCACCAGATCATCTTTTTGGTCTGAATTTTTCCGACAGCGTGCTCTATACAATTGTCTTTCGAGCGTCTGTTCTGAGTTTTTTTATTAGAGTTGCAGAAGTGCCCCGAAAAAATCATTTACTACCTGCTGTTCTGTTTTTCACAGATTCTGTCCTGTTTTGCCTTTCCTTCATTTTGCAAACCTTGAGCTTGCTTTTTCTTTGCAAAAACCTTTTGGCAATCTTGAGAAACAGTAGACCTTCAAGAATATCCTTATTTCCAGCAAGGAACAATTATTTTATTATGGGTACTAACCTCGCTAATCAGTTTATGATGAGTTATGTATGAAGGGAGTTTTCAAGTGTGCGTGGGAAGATGATAAAAAGATTCAGGAGTGTCAAACGCTCAAGCTTGGGGATGCCCCCATGCACCCCCAAGAAATATTCAAGGAGACTCAAGCGTCTAAGCTTGGGGATGCCCCCGTGCATCCCCTTCTCCATCAACATTATCAGTTCGTCTTTTGTTCCACTATATTTTTATCACTTCATGTGTTATGTGCTATGCTTGGAGCGTCTTGCTTTTAGTTTCCTTTTTAGTTTTCTTTAGCTTTTCATAACGAGTCGGAACTCATCATTTCTTTGTGTGGGAGAGAAACACGCTCCACTTCAACCTAGAACATAACATAGAATTTTCATGTCTATCTGTGCTGTGTGTGTTCTTTGTCTTTCAATAGCTACTATCATGTTTCACTTTTATTTTTCATGCTTATCTTTGTAAAGAGCTTTTGTTTAGTTGGTTGCTTGAACTCTATTTAGTTATCATGCTTATCTTATTAAGAGAGTTTGCTTCTGTTGCATCGGTTGAAATGTCTATGATAAAAATGCTACGTGCATAATGGCGCTTAGTAGTTCATGTTTTCTTATGATTAGTCTCAAATAGCTGGGGGGTTTCCAATGTGTTATTGGAGTACCAACATGATTTGTTTGCCTATGATGTGGTATGGTTTAGTAATATCTTCCTTCGAGAATTTATTTTGATTGACTTGGCGTATGCTCACGCATATTTAAGACTGTAAAGAAAGTCTGTCAAGCCTTGATGATCTTTTATTTCTGAGTAGCGATATAACTTCCATGCCTGATTCAATGTTGCTTTGTCGCTCTGCATGATTATGACCGTCATTGCTCTCTTAGTTGGTCGCTCTCAGTCTTCTGCTAACCTTCGCCTGTACTAAGCGGACTGACTGCTTGTGCATCCAAAATCTTTTAAACCAGTTATGCCATATGAGTCCACCATACCTTCCTATACATGGTATTTACCTGCCATTCCTAACGAAGACTTTCATGTGCCATCTCGAAATTATTCAAAAAAAAATGCATTACTATTTTGTGCCCCTGTTTTAGCTCATGAGGAAGTAGTGGTTAATTCATGATCTTTTTAAGTTGGACAAGCTTCACCCCGGGATTGCATGTATAATGTGCAAACCCATAATACGAGAAGGAACTGGCAATGAGTGCGCCCGGCTCAAAATTAATATAACAAACAAACCCTCCTTCACGCTTTGTTCATGAGAAATCAGAAAACTTTGGCAGTGATAAACAAAGGAGATTAAGAGGATGTGATCGTCCTCATTCGGGAGCCGTTCCTCGAAACTTGTCCATCTCAAAAAGTAATTGAGTTATCTGCTAGCATTCGTTGACGAAACATGCATATCCAAAAAAATAATTATTACCTCTGTTTTTAAAACCAAGAGCCCTGGTACATGTTTTGTCTTTGCTTCCGACCACGGGTTTTCAACCTTGCCAACAAAAGCCACGGTTCGAGAGTCTCCACCTTCTTTTAAAAGCACCAACTACTGAGTCATTCTGAGTGTAATGTGCATTGTCCCAAAGTAGCATTGTCTTTTGCATGATTATGATATCGTTTATTTTGAAATCATTGTATCTAGTCATCACTTAAACCTTGGAGGTGCCCCTGCATTTATGTTTTGCTTCACTAAAGGGGGCAAGCGAGATATTACCTTATCATATTTGCACACCATGCTCATTACAAATCTATTTGATGTTTCAGTATCATATTGTAAAACTTTCAGTGTTTTGTGATTTTCTCATGAGGCAACTTAATTACTACAGATTCATTGTCTCAGTAAGCTTTTGTCATATGACTATGAAAAAGTCCTATATGGTTAATAGCATGTCACCACAGAAATTATTCTTGTTATCATTTACCTACTCGAGGACGAGCAGGAATTAAGCTTGGGGATGTTGATACGTCCAAAACGTATCTATAATTTCTGCTTGCTCCATGCCTCTTTTGGGTGATATTGCTATGATATTTATACACTTCCATACACTTTTGATCATATTTGGACTAACCTATTAACTCAGTGCACCCCAGTGCCAGTTTCTGTTTTCTGCTGTTTTTGTATTTCAGGTTTTCACGTTACAAGAACTGCCCGAAAAATCCCGGAAAAATTATATAAAAAAACAGCGTTCCAGAAGCTTCCCGGTAGCCAAAGTACAGCCGGGGGGGGCCACCAGGGCTCCAGGCGCCCTGGTGGCGCGGCCCCCCTGGCCGCGCCGGGGGGGCGCCTGGGCCCCCCGGGCCTCCGCTGATGCCCCCCTTTGGCATATATTTAAGACGTCTCTCGAAACCCTCGAGACGGGAACCCTTTTTCGCGATCTCATCTCTGTTCCGCCGCCGCCACGCTTCCAAGATCGGGAGCGCCAGGAGAACTCTTCCCGGCACCCTGCCGGAGGGGAGGATCACCACCGGGAGCCTCTCCACCACCATGGACGCCTCCCGGATGAGTTGTGAGTAGTCTCCCTTGGACCATGGGTCCATGACCAGTAGCTATGTGATGTTCTCCTCCCCTTCTTGTGCTTCACTAATTAGACCTCGTGAGCTGCCCTACATGATCGAGGCACGTATGTAATCCTTATGCTGTTGCTATGTTGAGTTTGCTGGGATCCGATGGATTGTGAGATTATGTTCAGATTGTAATTGAGTAATATATTTGATCTCCCTCTTTTATATTTATGTTCGTAAGTAATTCTTGCATGTTCTCCGTTGTTATTTATTGCTTTGGCCAAGTAGTAGGTAGTGACTCCAAGAGGGAACGTTATGCTTGATTGTGGGTTCATGCCCCTCGATGACTAGCTTGAGTGACAGAAACATGAGTCTAGGGGATGTGCTGTTGCCACAAGGGGAAAACAACGGTGCTTGTGCCCGCGGGTGCAAGGATTGTTTACTTTACGCAAAGTTCTTTTAATGCAGTTGTTTGTTGCTTTGAGTTTACACTATGGGTGGGACTCGCAACTTAATACCAGTGAGATGTTCTGGATAGATATCTCAAGGTGGATGATTAGTAGTAGATATTGATGGATCTCGGTCTACTTACCTTGGCGTACCGCCCATGCTTTGAACCTCTACCTTTCTTGCAATATAATTAGCATTGGTTTGCGCACATAATTCTGTCAATTGCCCAGCTGTAATTCGTTTACCTCACATAGTTGTTTTATCGTCTTTTGGGAGAGAGACATCACTAGTGAACATCATGGGACCCCGGTCCATATTACCATTACTGATCACATCCACTATTTATTTTCTGTTTTACTTACTATTGCAGCAATACCTATCACTATTATCACTTGCGTTTGATCCTTTGTAAACTACAAGGCCGGAGGGATTGACAACCTCTCTGTACTCGTTGGGAGCAAAGTTATTTGTATCTGTGTGCAGGTCCACGTTGATTGCTAATATCTGGCGCCGTTAGCAGTTGACACCTTCTTGTTGAAACTGGGAGTCTCAGGGAAATCGATCCTTGGTATCTTTGCCAAGGGAAAACTTCCGCTACACTGCATCTCAAACCTTCCACTTGGGGTAACCAACAAGGGGCGAGAAGCCATCAGCAAGAAACAACTCCATGATGTGGATGGAGTGCTCCACCCAGACCGGTTCGTTGGTGTACACCACCGAGAGGTCCGTGAACCTTATGTGGGTATCGACCACGACATGCATGGTGAACTGCTGCTCATCGCCGGCAGCCGCTCGGAGCGCCATTGGAGCCGCGCAGGATACCCTCCAAGAATTTCTCGTGGTGGGTGTGCTTCTTGCAATGGTGGGGCGCGATCGAAAGGTTGAAGAGACACAAGGGTTAAATAGCCGCTGTAAATAATGGGGGTCGGCCGGCCTATAATCGTTACGTCTTGCCACGACGTTCATAGCAGAGGATTCCAGTGCACGCTTGACAACACCGCACTGCACACGTTTCGTTTGACCACGCATGGGCTCGAAGAGGCGCCAAATGTATCGTTGGTGAGCCTGTTCCCGCGCTACTGCGCAAGCTTCCCGCCCGGCTAGTTTGGCCATGCGTTGGATAGAAGAGGGACAAATCGTGGGCGTTTATTGGCAAAAAGCTTTGTAAAAACGAAGTGTGTGGAATGACTTCGGTCATAAGTTTAGCCGTGGGTGATGAGGTCAAAGTTACACAGAAGGGTGATGATGGACACTCGAGTGCGATAATTAGTTCTGCGCTCTACAGGGCACGCGGTGGAAGAAACCAACTGTGTGCAATAATGTCGAAGATCGCAGTCGAGTTAGCTATACAGATCATGTGATGTGAGATCGACAAGGTAAACATATTTGAGAATGGTTAATAAAATCTAAGACCATTGCATATTAAGATCAAAATAGTGCTACCAATATACGAGTCTCGTACGATGCCATTTCAACGAGTGTACCACAAAAGCTCAAAATATTGTAAGGTTCAAATTCCAGAGTTATATGGCTCAAACTCGAAGATTACAAGGTTCAAACTGATATTAGAAACAAAATTCAACTCATCAGTTGCAAACGCTCGCGCTGATCCGCTGAACATGGACATGAGAGAGGTTCAAACTAATATTACCACTTCCAAGTCTGGTTTCGAAACCTCACAATTTTTGCAAAGGGGTCAGCCACTGAGAAGTCATGCATGAGGTTGACACGATGACTTTCGATTACTCTATCATCTGAAGTTCCAAAATGAAATTCAGCATTTTTGGAGCCTATTCCATTCTGCCGCAGGGCCGACCCTGATCAACAAACCATTCATTTTTTTGAAATAAATGTAGGGCAAACCTCATTACCTTCAGCACCCTTGCTCTGACAACAAAGAACCTGGCGAATATAATCTCCGGTAAGGTCCCTCGATAGGAGTTCAAAGTAATTTCTGAGAGATGCGTATCTAGGCATTTGACGTGATTGCTATATTGTATCACATTATCCACCACTGGGCCTAATCTTATCTGCAAAAGAAGAAAATGTGTTAGTGCGTACATGCAGTTTTGAACAATACTACATGCATATTTGGTTTGCAGGATTTGTAAATGCACTAACATGCCATCTTCGATCTGACGTGATTAAAATGGGCATTAACATGCCATCTTCGATCTTCACAAGTGGTTAGAGTGGATGAAAAGTTCCCTAAGAAAACTAGTACAGATGAATCCAAAGGAGAAATGCATATGGATTGTAACCATATGGATCATGCAACCAAATTGGGGCAGGGGCATGTATGTACTGAAATCCTCCAAAAGAATCCTTCAGAAATCGTAGTACATTGTCATTGTAAACTTGGAAAAAGGTGTCACAAATTGAACTCCATTATGGTTAACATTTAACAGGAATGCAACATCACCTCGATATATAGCTTCTCCAGGCATGAAAAGCATCTCAGGAAACTGACAATTTGCTTCAGGTTGGGGCCGATAGATTCTAGTGCCAAGACCTTCACTGTGCGCAGTTTCAGGGTCAAGCTTGTCGGAATCATTTTCTGAATGACAGACAAACAAACATCTTCAAAATTAGAAATAATGTTAATTTGTAGAAGGAGAGGTAGAAGGCGGCTGTTGTACCTGAACGTGTGTGGATCCAATAACAAGTTCGGAGTATTTGTCAGACGAGTAGCTCACCACTGCCAATTTCGGAGCAGAAATGACATTGATAATTTGTTTAGAGGATTTAGAGGCGGCTTCTCATGTGGGAAGTATGATAATTTGTTTCTTTTGAGCTCTCTTAGTTTTGAAAAGGAGGCTTTTCTTTTAGTTGTCGCATAGTGAGCTAAGGAAAATAAAGGATGCACCCTGTTAAAGGTGGCAGAATAAGATTCACGACATTCAGCAACATTTCAAAGGTTGGACAGAGACCGAGTAAGGTTGGCCTAATGATTTGTCAATAGAGTACTTTTTTGATAATCCAATTGATTCAATGAACGAAGAATGAAGCATGAAACTCCGTCAAAGTCTACGAACATATTTATCGCACGGGAGACCATCTAGATTATACATACTAATAAGCTGAGTTATCCATCCATCCATCATCATTAAAGTCAATGAACATATTTATCGACATGGAAGACCATCTCTATTATACATAAACTAACAAGAGTATCTATCTATATCACCATCAAACTCTAATTTCAACCACTCTTTGTTTCATTTGAAACTCTTTATTATCTTGTGGCATGCACTTCGCAATATGTAAACTCAACAAATTTGGATCTGCGCTTGCTTTTGTTCTGCATTTTCAATGTATGGATCTGACGTAGCTACGTGTGCAGTGCAGTCATGCATTACTGATGGCACATGCATGATTTCTTCTTTAGAGTGACCGTGATGAAAGCTTTATCTTCCGCACGAACTACTTGCTCTGTACAAGTATATTGTATCATCCGGTGTATGACATCAGGCCGTGATATATTGTGATGAAGGATCACATGCATCGTGATTACTTGATGAGGTATGTGAACGCTTCTCATGCCTCCTAATGCCGCTCATTCCAAAGAGGCTGACGCATGCATGCTTGTTCTCTGCCATGTTTAACATCCATGACAACACATGAAACATACTCTTAGCAAGTTTGACATGCAAACTTCAGCCATACAAAACAACATCTAAAAGAATGCTATCTAGTAGAGGCTCACTCCAAGACACATTAGGTGCGAAAAGAGACCAGGAATCGTATGTCGCTAGAAAATTCCAATATATGATGCTTGGATCTCAAACGTATATATAGCCGAGGTGCTGGGAGAGAGGAAGTGGTAGGCAAAAGATGACCGTGGTGCTAGAAGAGCATTTAAGATCGCCTTCCTATGTAATGGCAATGAATTCTCTCTTGTAGGTACTCATGTATGTATAGCAACATGGTAGAAGATTTCTTGGCAGATGTGTACATGAACATTACATGGGTAAATTTTTCGTCACACAAAACACATGTGAATTTAAATTGTAAAGAAAAAATGAACTAAAACACCATCAATTCTTATTAAACTAGTGCATCAAATATATGGACCAACCATCCGCGACTTTATAGAATGAGTTGGGCTCTTTAGGGTGAGCTGGTCTACTAAGGGGATTTGTGAATCATCACAAAAAAAAGTTTGGATCTATGCAGTCGGTCAATTTTGCATTTATACTTATGAACTTTATCGAAATAAGTTTGTAGTCTTCCCTCCCCTCGCAACATTCAAAACTTCGTATTTAAAGTTTGACCCAAACTAAGAAAATATCTTATATGTTTTTAATTTGACGTTGAGCCGTTTTGACCTTGGTCTTTATCGTAATGAGTGCTACGAGAAAAGACCAATGTTATATGTGTTTTTAAACCAAAAGAAATATTTATAGAACTTTGTGAAATCATTATTTTATTCATACAGTTTAATAAAAGGGATCTAGCGAGCTTCCTGTGATTCCATAACCTTTTCATGCAGATTACAATGGAATTCTCATAGTGGTTCAGGTTTCAGTTGAATGCGTATGGAAAACATGAATTCAACCTATGTAAGGCTTGGCTCAAACACACGCCTGATGAGAAACATGTATTAAACTTCTTTGAGGCCTCTGTAAATGTTAACCAAATGTCAAAAACTCTCAAACATTTTGAAATGTCATGTGATGTGTACTCGATATTTAAAAAAAGAATAAAACCAATGAACTGTATTCAAACATCCATGAAACTTGTTGGAGACATTAGTTCTGAATTGTTTGGTTCAGAATTAACTAGTTTAAAACCTACTAACTTCTTGTGAGAATATGCTCTAAAACCATGTTCAAACATAGATGAAATTTCCATGGAGCTCATGTGAATAAACATTCTTATTGATGAAATGGGACATTTGTAGAGTTTGTTAACAAATACACACAAGTTGGTTCTCTTTGTATATGGTCCACATATATTTTTTGATCGTGTGACTATGAATGCATTGTACGCAATGGTGTCTAAAGTACGGAGTATGTTCTACATACCCCAACTTCAAATCGCCGACATGTTAATTCAATATGTGCTTATGTAGTCTGTAGAAAACACTAATCAACTATTAATTACTATGGCAAATTTGGTAGAGACTTTGGCAACCCTGCTCATTCCATGCAAGTGGTTTGTGCCTATGTTCATAAACAAATCCGTGTCTATGCAGTAAGATCTTGCCCTCTTAAGACATCGACAAATAAAATGGCCAAATTTAGGATGTTACTACCACTAGCTAAAGATGTTAATTAATGGCACACACTCTATGTAGGTACAGTAATGGTTTTCAAAAGAGTCGGGCTTGGAAAAAATGTTAGTAAGTTAGGTGAGCCTTGAAAATGTGAAAAAATGGAGGACAAGAGGTGGTTGTTGAGAATAAGTGCATACTAATGTTATACTTGATATACAAAATGGTTTAGCTCAATTTATAAGGGGTTAGATAGATAGGAACACATGGGATAAGTGAACACTTACTTTGCATAATGTTAGACTTTTATGTTGCATTTGGGGGGATGGTAGATTATGATAATCAAGATTTTCTAACTAACTTTTGCACATAAGCCAAGCTCGAACTTATAAAATCTTGAGCCCAAAATATTGGGTGTCATATATGGATGTCAAATCATGGTACCCAGATATGCCAAACTAAATTAAACACCTAGACTCCTAACTATGCATCACAACTGCCCAACATAGAAATTTATCCCATCAACCCAAGTCCTACAAAGAGTCACACTCCCAGCCGCAACCACATTGGACCATCCCCCCACTTTTCAGCCACACCCATGTTTCCCTTCTCAAGTTACGCATGCCATCACACTACTCACTAATGGTTGTTGCTCGCCACCATCGCGGCGCATCACGCTCCTCCGCGCCTGGTCCGTCTTATATGGGTCCTCTAGGCATGCATCCTATGCCAAACTATAGTGACTATGTGGTGAAGGCCACATACAAACGAGTTGCATGAATAACCAATTGAACTTACACCAACCTTCCAAGCAAGTGGTTTGTGCCTATGCTTCATAATTATGTCTTTGTTAATTTGTTTATGGAGCATGATCTTTCCCATGGAAGACATCAACGAAAAAAATACCACGTTAGAGTTTGAAAAGAGCTGAGCCTGGACTAAGTTTGCAACAGATTTTTTAACCGATTAAGTGAGCCTTGAAAAGTATGTACATATATGGAGGACAATAGGTGGTTGTTGATAGCAAATGAATATTGATGTTGTACTTGGTAGACGATATTATCTATGCCAATTTATAAGGGGTCATCTCATATAGCCAAAAAAGGCAAGTTAATACTTTTTTGCTGCGTCAATATATAAGTGGTCAGATCATATGAACACATGGTTTGTGTTAATACTCAAATTGCATATACGGTAGATTATGACAACCAAGCTTTTCCAAATAACTTTTGCCCATTCTACCAGCTTGCTAGCAACATTTTGTAGTATTTCTATCTATTTTTAATAGCTACATTTTTAAATAAGTCAAAGATATCATAATTCGATAGTAAACTCTATATGATCCTTGTGATAGTGGATCGAGAATGATAAATATAAACAATAGCAGTACAATAACATGTGCAGTTACTAGATGTTCAGGTTCTTCAACATGGTCTATCGTGGCGTTGCAGGACACATGCTTTTGAACTGGGTGCTTGGCATGGATTTCTTCCCCGGACGTTGGGTGCAAGAACTGGCTCAATGTACATTATTTTTCCAGAACACGTGTGTTCCGTTTCGAGTGAACAGAGAACCCGCATGTTTTTTTAGGAGAAAGTGCATCTAGGCCTGTCGAACAGGCAGAAAGGCCTAGCAAGTTGGTGATTCGAACCCAATAGCACAATGTAGATTTGCTAAAAAAGTAGCCCGGTGTAGAAAATGCTCAAGCATTTTGTAAAAATCACGTGAAAGATACTTATTTTTTCTATGAAATGAAGGAAACCATCGAATCTGCACTCAAACATTCATGGGACATTGGGACTTGTTTATGACTTTCCATTATTTATTTTTGTTATATGAGGGAAGATTTTCAAAAAAATTAACTCATTCTTTTTTGTACGAGAATAGGTTCATAAAACTATGATCATACATAGGTAAATTTCCGTGAAAGCACATCCTCATCAGGGAAAAACAAACATATCTACATAGATTTCTTACAGAATATACATGAGTTGTTTCTCTTTGCATATGGACAGGACAACCTATTTCGTTATCGAGTGTGTTACGGATGCTTATTACACCAGGATATCCTTAGTTGGTGCATTCTTATATGACATGACTTCAAAACGGTGACATGTTAATTCATTATGTGTTTGTGTAGTGCAATACCAAAGATTAAGCTTCATGAGGCTATCAAGTAGTGACCACAAACATGGCAGTTGCTCGATGAACAAACCAAACTGTTCATAGGACATGTATCTTGGCTTCTTGGCAGAAAGGCTGAACGCCTGGTGGTTTAAACTTCAAGCTAGGATTGCAAACGAGTCGAATTCGAGCACAGCTTAAACTAAAATTCGTGCGAACCAAATCTGAGCGAAGTTGAAAGTCGAGTTGCAGAAAGATCTCGTACTCAGTTTGTAACGATGTCAAGTCTGCCACGAGCTAGTTTCGAGCTAAATAAGACGAATTATTATTATTATTATTTAAGACCATTTTTCCAACTAGATAGGCTACAACAACACTAAAAAAACATAAGGTACGTCTCTTGTTGCACTTTGTCCATGAATGTAGTATACTTATCACATGACTGACCACGTAACGTAAAAAAGGTTTAAATTTGCCTCGCGTTTATTAACATGCAATGTGTGCTTGTAGATGGAATGAAGAAAATTCACAAACGCAAAATATATTGTTTTAAATTATCTTATTTTTTGTCTAGGGAAATTATCCTATTTTTTAATATATAACAAAATCATTGAACATAATTCTGTTATCTTGAGCTATCGAGCTAAAATCGAGCGGGCTAGTGTTGATTCAAGATCAACTTATTTATCGATCGGGCCATATAAAGTGTTCATACTCGACTCATTTCTTTTTGAGTCGATCTTGAGTCATGCCAAAAAGTGAGTCCATCTCGAATGGCTCACAAGACTTGAGCTTGTATTGCACCTTAGTTCGAACTTGGTAGCCACCTGAAGCGGAGACTCGGGCGCTACTATACGCTGCTTGCTGCGCCAAGATACTGCCGCCCATATGAGCGCATATTTGGTTGGCCCATTAAGAGACCGTACCTAGCGCCGGCCTCAGTTTATGTGGGTTGGACTAAATTTCTCTTTCATCGTTTCCTTTTTTCTTCTTCTGTTACCTATTTAATTATTTTTATTTTAAAAAACAAATTTTTAGTTAATTTAAGAAAGAATTGATTTTTAATAAATATTCATGAAATTTGAAAATAGTTTTTATATATCTTAAGAAAATAAATTCTTTCCACCTCTTGACTCATGAAATTAAAATGTTTTTCATGATTTTTTAAGTGTTAAAATCTGTTAAAAAGTGTCCACCTATTTATTTAAAATGTTTAAATAATCTGGACAATGATAGTGCAATTAAAAAAATTGTTCATGTGTTTTAAAAGTATTAATTTATTTTCAAACATGTTCATACAATTAATAGAAGGTGTTCATGTATTTTTTAAAAGTCTTCTCATAGTTAAAAAAATATCCATGCAACTACAATAGATCATGCATTTTGAAAAATAATTGTTCTTTTGAAAAGAGATTCACGACTTAGAAATATGTTAGTCATTTTTTTGTAAATTGCTAATAAAAATATTAAAATATTTTTGTATTTGCAAATTATATTTTAAATATATATAGAAATGGTAAAAAAACAGAAACTTGAGATAAAAAAGGACTAAACATAAATGACATGGAAAAATAAAAATAAGGAAAACCTTAAAACTGGTCCAAAAAATATATCAAACCAAAAAACGAGAACCTGATGCACCAATAAGAATGTGTTTGGGATCCTGCACGAGGCCTAACTAGATCTGCTCGGTGCAAAAGATTATTCTTTTAGATGCTTGTTCTACATCAAAATCTTGCTCCGTATGATGTTTAAAACACCCTTCAGCCACACCCACTAGGATCACTCGATTCGGCCGTTTCTAGCGACCTAGAGTCAAGGGATGCAAAATAGCACGCGTGAGTGGCTCCAACGATCCAACCTGGTGTAGGCTTGGTACTTATGTCCCTGAGGTTGCATGTGGTGTGGTGTGTTAACTCCTAATCTCATTTTCCCTTCAAAAAAAGAACTCCTATTCTTCTCCAATTATTAATCCCTTATAATTTACACAACAACGCTTCAATTTGAAATAAGGTCTAGACTAAAAATGTGCACATCGATGTTGTGGTTTCATTCAGGCGATCAGTTTGTAGTTTCATTAATTGTAAATGTTCAATTTCGTGTTTATTTTTGGATCTATTTTGAACGGTCGACCGCTCGAATTTTTCTGTGATAAGCAGCTTCATCTCGTTGTTCCACACGACTTTCATTACACAATTTTTTTGTTTTGACGATCATACAGGAATATATCTACATCTCCATAGTGGATTGTACAAATGTGTACGTGTGATCTGTTTTTAATTTTTAATGGCACTCCTTAAATTTTTCATTAGTTCCTTTTAGTCTACACTACAGTCTTCGATTCGCGATAAATTGTACATGAAAAAGGTGCACATTGATATTGTGGTACCATTTAGACGATCGGTTTGTAGATTCATTGACCGTAAATGTTCAAGTTCATGTTTCGAGCTATTTCGCATGAATTTTGTCAAATTTGCCACGCTCAATCTGCCGTTTGAACTTTCCTTTGATTGGTAGGTTCATCTCATTGTTTCACACAACTTCGTGTTGTACATTTTATTGCCGGTCATAGACGAGTACATGTGTATCTCCCTATTGTATTCTACTGAGGTGTTCAGATGAGTTTAGACGAAATTCGGAGTGACCTCTTTCTATTCTCACTAGTCATCATCAATCTTGCCGCATGAACACCATGTCGTGCCCGGTGGCGGCGGTGTTCCTCTCGGCCTCCTCACCCGCGGCCTACTACGCCAACGTCGCCATCACGCGCATGCTGGACTTCTCTTCCCCATCCTCTGCCTCGGCACCCTCATCCTCATCCCTTCTCACCGACTTCCCTTGCGGCAATGACGCTTGCAACTAGTTCAACGCGCCGCCGACGACCGATGGGATCACTCTTCTGTGACTCGGTACTCGCCATGTCGAACGCGGCGCCACGGCCACCATAAGCTAACACAGGCCACCAATCATCATGGAAAATTCCTTCCCTAATGTAGCCAAGCCATATGCAGTCTACCAGCCACATGCAAAATGTGATTTTTACCCTATGTTCACTCAACGAGGCTTAAATGAGTCACAAATGCAAAAAAAGAAGAAGGATAAAACAACGATGAAGCCTGCCAAACACGCCGTAAGCGCACGAGGATGCGCGAGACACGGAGGTTGGATCGTGCAACCGAAAGATTTGGTCGATCCGTTCCGTTTCGTCGTGGTAATAGCAAGCGTACAGTGTCGCTGCCCAACATTCCCGCCGCACGACGTTGCTGCCGGCCTCGCAAACGGTAGAGGTTCGCGCACGAAGTTTGGCCGGCCGTCTCCTCCCACGAAACGCACGCATGTCTGCTGCTCTGCTCTGCTCGCTCCGTGGCGCCTTTCCGTTTCCGCCTTCCTGTCTGCCCCGCCCCAATAATGGGGAGAGAGAGAGGCCGGCCGGTTTCGCCGCCGCGATGGCCGCCCGACCCGCGGCGCCCATTTAAGCGCGGCCCTCGCCATCCACCCACGCTTTAAGCTTCCCCTCCCGCCGAGCGCACGTACTACTTTCTTCGGCGGGCGTTCCACGTGGTGGCCGCCGCGCCTGCTCTAAGGCCACCCGCGCGCGAACGACTCGCCCAGGCAAGCCAAGCCATGGCCACCATCCACTCCAGCAAGCCCCGCCACCGCTCCGAGGCCTCCGCCCCCGCCACCTCCGTCGCCGTCGCGGCGGCGAGGGCGCAGGACGCTCCCAAGCCCCCGCTGAGGCGGTCCGCGGCCTTCCCGCCGCGCCGCTCGCACAGCCACCCGCATCCGCACGGCCACCAGCGCTGCGACAGCGAGCCGATCGGCCGCAGCGGCAGGCAGCCCCGCTGCGGGGAGGTGGCCGGCGGCACGGCGGCCGGGTGCGCCGCCGTGTGCTGCTGCTTCCCGTGCGTCATGGTGGAGGTCGTCGTGCTCGCCACGGTCCGCGCCCCGGCCGCGCTCTGCCGGCGCGCGGTCCGGGCGCGCCGGCGCCGCCGCTCGGCCTCGGCGGGGCAGGCGGTGGACATGTACGAGCTGCTCGTCGACGACGGCACCGTGGCCGGGGCCGGCGACGCGGCGGTGGTCTGGCCCGCGGGGCAGCCGGCGGTGGAGGAGGCGGGGGAAATGGAGAAGGAGGTGTGGTCGAGCTTCTACGGCGCCGGCTTCTGGAGGAGCCCCTCGCAGCTCGGCGACGAGAACAGATGATCGGGACCGGCCGGCGGCTCCTGCATGCACGCGACGCCCTGGCTTCTTCCACGGCTTTCTTGATTCTTGCTCGGGTACGTAGGCTTGCTTCGTTTTCCTCGGAGGGAAACCGGTGTAGAGGAGGAAATGGGAAGCTTGTGTGTCGTGTTTGATCGACGCCGCATTCTTGTTCCACTCTTTTTCCTTTTTTCCTTTACTTGTTGGGTGTACGTCCTCTAACAGGGAGAAAACATTTCCCTTCTTCGTTGCCATTGTATGCAACTAAATGTATATACCGAGTGATGTGACTGGGGAAAAAACACACTCCAAAAAGGACATCAAGAATCGCTCAATGGCGACGCACACAAGCACATCATATACAGAGATTTACGTTGGGGTGGGGGGGGAGGTAATTATGTTCTCTGGAGCCCTTAACAACTTCTTCGACGATAAAGCATGAGTCTTCGCGAGACTAGTATTAATTATATTTGTAGGTCCTAAAATAAAGTTAGCAATTGTTTGGCTATCTATACAGGGGTGAATGGTAGAACTAGGACATGGTTAGGTTTTCATCCTCCTAAAGCTGTGGAGCTTGCTAGCTCTGATTGTAAGGGCATGTACAATGGTTCTAACTTAAGGATGCCACGTAAGATAAATGATGAGGTGGAGGAGAGAGAAATCATAAAAAAGGCTTGTCTTATCTTATTTAAGAGAAGACAAGAGATGATAGCTTAGCACAATTTGTCTCACCATGTTTTTAGAAATAACTAATTATTGAAGATAAGGCAAAGAGATGACCCATTGTAGACTTGTTTTTTTGTCATCTCTAATTTACATGCAAAACTTAAGATAATACTATCTTAGCAACCATTGTACATGCCCTAATCATGATGGGGTTTGAGTAATGCAAGTTTCAAATTCACAAAAAAAAAATCTTCTTCGCCAAGGCAGCCAAGACTACCAAAACTATGGGAGATCATGGCGGACACCCCCGCCCCCAGCCGAGTCCCTGAGCAGTAGGGCAGCGATCAGGACAACTTTTTTGAGGTGGGGCAAATTCTTAAGCATAATTTTATGATCGGAAATGAAAATTGACTACACTGCAACTGCACTTTTCAATTGTCGTACGCAATTAATTTGGAGAAAACCTCATAACCAAGTTTGTCATCCATTCTTTTTTGAATAGTTTGAATTGCTTATCACATGTGTCATGTGGTATCATCTGTTCGATCAGGTTTGAAAAGAAAACAATCGAAGCAATAAGCTTTATTCATCACAAAAAATGCAACTAATCACTGCGTGGTAATTGTAGATTATCAGGCCATTATCTGAAGAAATGACAATAAATTTCAAAAACAAATTACTGGCCCCCTTCGTCTTTGCTAGCTATTTTTCCTTTCCGCTCGTCGCCTTCTAGCCGTCGGCATCACACCGCAATGTGCTTCTGCTGGTCGTCGGAAACACAACTAAGCGGTCATGTCGGCGCTCGCGCGCCTACTGGTCATCGGCCTCCCACCCATGCTCGGTCCTCCGCAACGTGCCTCTGCTGGCCGCCGGAAACACAACTAAGCGGTCATGTCGGCGCTCGCGCGCCTACTGGTCATCGGCCACCCACCCATGCTCGGTCCTCCGCAACGTGCTTCTGTTGGCCGCCGGAAACACAACTAAGCGGTCATGTCGGCGCTCGCGCGCCTACTGGTCATCGGCCTCCCACCCATGCTCGGTCCTCCGCAACGTGCTTCTGCTGGCCGTCGAAAACACAACTAAGCGGTCATGTCGGCGCTCGCACCTACTGGTCATCGGCCTCCCACCCATGCCCGGTCCTCCGCAACGTGCTTTTGCTGGCCGCCGGAAACACACGACTAAGTGATCATGTCGGCGCTCGCGCCTACTGTTCATCGGCCTCCCACCCATGCTTGGTCCTCCTGTTGTCTGCCGCAAAGGCAGGTCACTCCTGCTGGCTGCTAGTTCATGACAAGGGGAAGCATGGCATGGCGTGGACAAATGTAGGACTCGATGACTGGATCGAGTGAGGTTGGTGCGGGACCTTCTAGTTGCTACGGCCCAATAAGCTGTCCAGGTGGGTGCAATGTTCCATCACGGCCCAAAAACGTTTCACGGCGAATTTTAACCCGTTTTATTCTTTTAGTGGTTGATCAGGCTATATGTACTCCCTCCGTTCGGAATTACTTGTCTCGAAAATGGATGTATCTAGAACTAAAGTACGTCTAGATACATCCATTTCTGCGACAAGTAATTCCGAACGGAGGGAGTACATATCTGTATATAATGGATCCACCAGCAATGAAGCGAGGGTGAGCGCCCAACCTCACCGTACCTGGAGCTCCACCATTGCCGACAGGGAGGTATTGATTCAGGTGATGATGGGGTGTTTATTCCGGGCAGACAAATTGAATGATGTGTTCATTCCAAAATAATAATTAAAATAAACGATCCACCTGATTATTGGCTCGTATTTCGGCTATGAGTTTGTTAACGTTCGTAGTGACAACACTAAAGTGAATATTGTTCGGACGCGGAGTTTCTGCTCCCAAGCTCACAAAAAATTACAAATAGTAGAAAAAATCAAAAAATATTGGGTGGTAGATAATTTTGTGCGGATATGAATGATGGGGTGTTTAATTTTGCATTCGGTTCAGTGGTCGTCGCGATCAATTGTGCCAACTCCTCATCTACCAATGCCCAGGTGCACCTAGACATGGTGCAATCAATCAAAGAATGTTTCCAGGAGTACTCAGCTCCGCAGAAGCCACACGAGCTCGAATCTGCCATGTGCCGATGAGCCCGCACGTCATTAGTGGGAAGAGATTGTTTTGATAAGCGCCATAAGAACATGCTGATCTTGCCTGGGACTTGGGTCCTCCACAAGGATTAGAGGGCCACATCCTTCATATCCGGCTCTGTAGTCGCAGCTCGACCAAGTCATGGCTTGGTGAGACTTAAAGTTGATATATAGGGTTTGGGTATGAAGGTGAAATTTCACCATAACACACTTAACCACCATTTCTCTGATACCAAATATTATGAGGCTCACATGGTCCAACTCCCACAAGGTTATCACATACTATCAAAATTGCCATCTCTTAGAATTAATCCAAACCGTCCTCCCATGATGATCTTGTACTCTTAACATTCTTGGGGAGGGACAACAAAATCACCTAGGTCTAACAACTCTGATCCACATGTATCATATCCATGATTCCATATGGGGCACATGCAAGCTACTAAGCTAAGATCACAACATCAGAAATCTGAGTGCCCAAGTTATCTCCTTCCTAGAATCCAAGTAGCTATGTCACTGAACCTAAAGGAAACACAAAAAATCAAAAAAGTAATAGTAGAAAAAAATATCAAAAAATCAAACACGGTCGTCATGTATGGTTTGACCAACCTCATGACCAAACTTGTATCCCACTATCTGTGGTTTTCGATGAATAAAATTTGGTCGTTCCCTCAAAAAAGATAATTTTGTGCGTAAGGTCCGCTCCAAAATTTAACTCATTTGAACATCTGAGCAGCTCTCGGCAAAAAAGACAAATCAGGGTTTGTAAAAATGTTTATTGTTCACACACTGTTCTGATCCGATTTGTCTTTTTTGCCGAGTGCTACTCAGATGTCCAAATAAGATGAAATTTGGAGCGGACCTCACGCGGTAAATTATCTATCACAAAAAAAATTAGAATTGTTTGAATTTTTCTAGTATTTATTTTAATTTTTTTTCTGAGCGGGAGCAGATGAGCCTGGACACCGAATTGGATATCCGATATTATTCGGCTTTCTCTTGAAGAGCGTGTGCATGTCGTAATAAATGAGTACTGATTAAAAGAACTTGAAAGAGACAACATATTGGTTCATAGTGCTACTCAAACCTAAGCCACAACAAAACTCTATGCATGTATCATTTCTTTTAATAATCCCATCACTAGACAACAAAAGTTTCAGCAAGCAATGATTGAAATGAAGTACTTGAGACCCTTGATGAGGAGACACTCTTGGGTCGGGTGTTAGCGAGTTACTCTAGTATCATGTTGTCTTTACGTACCTTTTGCACTCCCGTAATTTATGTTTTCATTACTCAAGAAAGAAAATTCCCTTTCATGCATTACATGCAAGCAAGTGTCAACTTGAGTGTCTAATTGAGCAATAGCTTTGTGTTTATTACCTTTGCTTCACTAGCACATGCATAATAACCATGCCACCGCAATAGCTATATTAAGTTTTCTGGCGAAGAAGCGGAGGGCTATCCAGACATATCGATTGTAAGTGAACCAAACCATTTCATTATTTCGGTTTAAACAACAGAGTTCCGTCCAATTAGGATTTCTGCCTATGTTGATCGAGGACAGTTTAAGCTTGGGGACGTTGATGAGTGTATTTTTTACTCTCATCACACCATTGATTAAACCGGTTTATCTTATTAAATCTGAGATTTTCCCTCGAATATTTGCACTAATGACTAATGAATGCAAGAAATTATGAATTTCTTGCTTTATTTTGTTTTCACGGGAAATAAGGGCCTATATATATATATATATATATATATATATATATATATATATATATATATATATATATGGAAAGGAGCAAAACGGAGAAGGAAGAGATCAAGTGGGTGGCTTACAAGGCAATCTAGAGCAAAAGACATCGTCTGGTATTAGTGCACGTGCTCGTACCGTGTGCCAGCGGCACCGTGGTGTACAACCCAACCACTTTTATAAAGGGCCCCGTGACGGAGCGAAAAACCGTAAGATCCCTCTGTAGGATGCCTTGCATGGCCAGGAGTACCAGGACAGAACCGGCACACACAAGTTACGTACCTAGGTTCGGACCTCCGAATAGTAATACCCTACATTTTGCTTGTTATTGTTATTCGTGGTGGAGGGATGCCTTATGTGATGGAGTACATTGTTATAGATGAGATTTTCTGCCGAGAGTTGTTCTATGGGAAAATAGATGCATCTATGGGCCTCTAGCCCCCCTTATACATGGTGGGAGCTAGGGTTTACATGACGAAGATGTGATCTATCCAGCCGCCCTCCTAGTTTGGATTCCACTAAGGTCCCCAAACCGCCTATAAGTCACCTTGGGGCCTTCTCTTGGCTTTGCCTCCTTAGTGGGCCTAAGGGGCCTCCTGCTGGGCCAATCATCGGGCTCCCTGTCCAGAAGCCACCCTCAGTGCATGGCACCATCACCCCATACCAAAACGCAAAGGGCAAGTCGCGAAACCTTCGTCTTCGCACCAGAAGACATTCATCAACCCTAGCGGTCTCCATTTCCCATCTCATATCCATAGCCATCACCGTCTCCATCACCGAAACAATTCACCTCCAAGTTAGCCATAATTGTAACCGTGTATCGCATTCGGCAACCATTGTAAGACATATTATGAACAAAGTTTTCATTGTGACGTTTTTTCAATGATTTCTTCTTGTGATCCGATCACCATATGTGATTACTTCGGTAATGCAATGGGTGAAGGCATAACCTTGCTACCTGATGTGTTTGTATGAGGGATCGATGGAATGACTTTGAATGAATGTCATGTATGTGTGAAATAAAATTGCAACTTAGTTGTCCCTTTCTCGTTCTTCGGTCTTGTAGGTACCTAGGATCATGGGGTTCGATCAAGGAGAAGGTTAGGAGAAGGGTGGATGTGGATCTGTATTCTGAACATCCGTGACAGAAAGGTTTAGTACAGTGGAATGTCCTTGGGATACATGAGATGTAGTCATTAAACGCCCAATGCTTTTGTCTGATGTATCCTAATAACCAAGATAACCTTGCAAGATGGATAGGGTCTACGGTTGGATAACTGACTCTTGATGCAGAATGAGCCCCTGTCAAGATGTAACGTTGTAAGCACATCTAAATGGGTGTCTTCTAGATTACAAATTAAGACCATGATGATCCCAATCACAAACATTTGGTTGTACCTATTTTAATTCCAGTGTTTACATTCAAAGGTGTAACAATCTAGTCCAAAACCTGGAATTTAATACTCTTGATAAAACTTGGTAGAAACCCTTGTTTCTAGTGGGTTCGATAATTCAGGGCTGCCTCTAGGGAAAAAGGTGTGGAACCTTTCTGCTATTAATTACGGGATCACTAAAAGGACTCACCGGTTATAATGATCGGGCGGTCAAGATGGTATGGTTGCTAAAGCTAAGTGGTATGCTAATTGTGTGTATTTCCAGGATGCCAAGTTCGTGTGCTAGGATCGTGTCCCATCAGGGTCCGTTTGGGATGGATCCCCGTTGTCTTTTCTATTTCGCTGCTAGACTTCGAGGCCCTGTTAGATTAATAACGTATGTATTGACGCTGCACATGAAGCGCCTTTGCTATGCCAAGTGATGTAACATAAGAATATATGCACCTTACCTATTGTAATATATTGTGGATCCTCTTGATGCCAGTTTGCATTGTATACCAGAAGACATGGATTGGGCTGGGCGCATCTCGTTCTCTCAGCCAAGGAGCCACATCACCTTAACCCTTAGTTGTGCATTTGGAAATTTAAGTAACAAACATACTAGTGTTGAATCAGGAGTCCTGAAGACGTCTTAGCCCGACTACAAATTTCATCACTTCCATTACTCTCTTGTTCATTACTTTTATTCTTGTGCACTTTAATTCTTGTCACAATATTCTTACAGTATTTCCATCCTTGCATCATTGTTTTGGATCACAACTAACTCTTTTTGCTGGTGGATCAGAACTAACTTGAAGGCACATTCTGAGGCAATGATATTTCATAAGCTCTCTGTTTGATCAATACTCTTTACTTTGAAAAGGCTAGAACTCAACCCTTTGTACTTGCAGGGCATCAATGGGCAATTACACATCCCCTGTCCCTTTGTAATTGTCTCTTACTTTTTTGTGCATAGCGAGTTCAAGCTTGATTACTTTCTTAGCAACGACAAGACAAAACTGAATACGAGTCCATATGCGCTCATCAAAATCTCTGTTTCCCTAGGCAAAATTTGGATGTGAATTCCCTTCTCCTAGCACTTCTTCGACACAACGTTAAGAAGTGGGACTTACTAGGAGCATGCAGCTAACCTTAGTGGCACTCCTTTCAGATTCTTAGACTTGGACAAAAAAGTTCTTTGTTATCAGTTCTTTGTTATTGGTGGGAAATACAGTGGCATATATCATACAATGTGCCACTGTACAACGATAGAGACACGTATTAGCCGGGGGGGGGGGCACTGCCCCCTAGCCTTGGAGAAAACTTTGAATAAATATATTTTTTGAAGGACTTAGATGATTAAAAAATAGTCTTTTTCCTCAGGTCTTATTTTTTGCGCTTGCCACCCCCCTTTGGTTTGTGTATAGCTTAGGCATTGATTATGTAAGTTATCTATGAACATGATGTTCATTGTTTATGAGGCTATTTTATAGTCAAATCAATAATTCGAATATGAAAATAGTAAATAAGGTATAATAACACTTGCTCATTCTCTCTCCTCATAAAGAGGTCTTCACTTGCAATGCTACCAAAACATTTACAGTTGCGTTGATACTACAAGGTGTGAATTGCATCCTAATGAAGCTGGAAAAATTTCTCTCTTGCTTTCTTCATTGATCAACACTCCTCTGGTATAGTTTTCTGTTTAACTGCCAAAAGTTGGTACACGTTCAATTTCCCTTGGATCACCAAAAGTATTGACCACGTTTAGTATTAGAAATGCTATTGCGCCCACATTTACTTTCTTCTAAACATAAGCCTCTTTGTTGTTCTCTGTGGTGTTCCAGGTGGTGTACGTTGTGAAACCATTCCATGACTCTTCAGATGCTCACTAAACTCGTAACTCAAATATTATGGTAAAACACTAGGAAGCGCACATATCTAACGAAGATTTGTTGTTTCTGTCTGAATAAGAATAAGGCCCATGCTTCAATTTTTGCACTGGCTCACTCTTTCCACACCATCAACTCTAACCGGTGTTGCTCTTCCCAAACACTACTTGCTCTAGATGGAAAAGAAGGATACAAATTTCCTAGTTAAGCATGGTGTAGAGCAATCTCTTTCTGAAATACATCCCACCTCATCCCACGAGAAGTTACTTGCGGAGAATAAGAAAAGTGATGTGACACAAGAATAGACCACATCCGCTAGCCAGCAATGCCATTAGATGGACATGCTCTGAGTCTTCTGTATAATGAGATCCACTTGGTCTTGTGATATGGGAGTGGAGATTTTGCAGTGGGGTGCCACTTCCAGTGGGTAGGAGGTAGAGAAAAGGGGAAGGGTAGGAGATGGGCCGTGCGGGAGGCTGAGGAAGGAGGTGAAACTTCCCTCCCATGGGAGCCGTTGGCGGATGGAGTATGCTCCAAACCAATGGCCGCAACCTCCAGATATGAAGGCTCACGGGCTTGATATGGAGTCCTCCATAAACTATGATGATATGGAACCGGATGGCGACTTTGTTAGAGCGACCTTTTCGGCCAGAATCACCATATTAGTGGTTATTATGTCGATCATGCTGATTTGGCGACTCTGCTAGGACTGCTCAGACAAAGCTAACACAATTCCCAAACATAAACTCTTCTTCATTCTTAATTTGCACTAAATCTAGTTGACAAAAATGAATAACATTTTCTTCATCATCAAGTTTGGATTGTTTACAAAGTGTGCCATAGTAAGAACCTGTTTTTTCGTTACATCGATCATGGTTCCTTGAGCCTAACCAGTACGACCACTCATCTATATATGTTCAACTCAACAATAACTCGTGTCGATCACAATCTACTAAATCCGATCCTTTTCCCTTTAACTGTTACGATGAGCTAATTTCCATAGTTGCTTAGCATGGGACAGATAATGTGCATTGGAGGTCGGGCTCTAGGAGGCTCTTTATTATTTTTCCTTGAAAAATATATGTCGACTTCACACAAAAGTCTAAAAAGTGTGCTTGTACATATACATGTATTGTTCATACGTATCAACCATTCAAATATATTTTCATGTTCCTGCAATTTTTTTTTCATGTGTGGTGTACACGGAAGGTAAATACATGTATAAAAATTGGCCTTTCGATTATGTTTTTGGGCCAGGATTTTGTCCCTTTGCGTAGGCTACACACGTATTATTTAATGAAACTTTACAAACATGCAAGGAACATCTATGTTCGTGCTAAAAATCAGGTATTTCTGAAAATTATCAGTAATATTTTCAAAATTACATTTTTTTGAGCAAAATTTTGAAAATAAATAGAGCGTGGTTATCAGACGCGTTAGAGGTCACGGCCACGGATAGGTTGCCCGAAAGCTCATCTTTGAGCGCACTTTATGGCAGCAGGGTCCCTCAATTGTTTTTTTTTTTTTTTTGAGGAAGGGTCCCTCAATTGTTTACATCAGGAGCTATGTTGCTACTAGGGATGGCTGTAATTCAGCGTTTAAAGTGGTAAATTATTGCTAAAATATACACTAGGCCGCGGCCATTTAACTCTTTATGTGTTGCGTATTTTCCTTTTTTTCATAGGTTTTCCAGACCTTTTATTTTTGTTACTTTCTTATTTTGGTCCCTTTAAAAAATAGAATATTAAAAAAATTATTTTATCAAATTTCCCTTGGATTTTAAAAATGTGCACAAATATCATAAAACGGTTATAAATTTTTAAAAAGTCTTCGTACATGATTTATTTTTGAATTTTAAAGTATTCACGTGAATTTTTAATAAGTCCATGAATTTGCACAAAAGTTAATGGTAGAAGTCAACATTTTTAAAAAACCTGTGCTGAACTTTAAGTGATAAGAAACTCAAAAAAGAACAAAAGGGAAAAGGAACAAAAACATAATAGAGCGATCAAAATACATTGAAAGTTTGAAGAAAAGCTGTCAAACAAATCCCCAAACCTAAAACTGGGTCAGCCTATTACAAAACATAGCGCTTGGACGCTGGCCAGGGTTTGATTGTTTTGCTATTGCCCCCAGTTGGATCTCTCCTTTGTTTCTTCATTGTGTTATGCTGTTAGTTGGTTTCAGACTTGGACTGTCTGTTATGTGTGTGGACCTTGTGGCGATTGCTTGATTTATATATAAACCTGGGTGAAAAGCCTTTTTCGGCAATGTGCCGTCAACAGTGTGGCCTGATAAGCGTCTACCCGCGTGCAGCTAATGGGCCACCAATAGTGTGACCATTATTGAAGAATATTTGTACACAGATAATAAATCATTCATGCATTTACTTGTGTTTAGAATGTATTCATATATTTCAAAAACTAATCACACGCTTTTAGGAGCACCCATGAAATTGTTACATTATTTATGAAATTAAGTCTTCACACTTTTGTAAAATATTGGCTATTAAATAAATGTTCATCGTATTTAGAAAAGTGCTCAAGTTTTTTCCAAATATTGACATTTTTTAAAATGTTCGTGAACTATTAAAAGTTTTCACATATTTAAAAAACTTTATTTATTTCGATATAAGTGTTTATTCTTGTATTTACAAAAAATGGTTAGGCATTTAAGAAAAGTTGGTGTTATTTTTTTAATTATATTTAAAAAATATAACACAAAAAGGGAAAATTGAAAAATATTCGACCATGAAATTTTTAAAACTCTTTCACGGTTTTGGGATGGTTCTGGAAAGTTCTAGCCTTGCTTTTTGCCGGTTTTGGGAACTTTCTTGAATGTTCTTGGACCTTTTTTGTTGTTGTTTTGTTTACTGGTTTATCTGGTTTTCTTCTAATTTTTGTTTTATTTTTCTTTTTCGAAATATTTGTAATTTTTTGAAAAATGTTTGTGATTTCATTCAAAAAATGTAGGCCTTTTTCAAATTTTGTTTGCAGGTTCGCAAAATGTTCCTGTTACTAAAATTATAGCCATAATGTTGCTAAAAAATCCAAAAAAATCAGATTTGTCAAAAATAGTCTCATCTTTTTAAAACAATACGTTCTATATTTTTTCAATACTTCCAAAAATCTTATTTTTTTCGAAAATAGGTAAGGTTCAAAATATATTGGCGTTTTCAAAAAATGTGCGAGTTTGTAACAGATTTTTATAAATTTGAAAATGTTAACGTTTTAAAATGAACACTTTTCTTTAGATAAATTACTTCCGAAATTATAAAATATATTTAGATCTATCGCTGATGATAATTCTTAGTAATCCTTATACTTCGTGCTGTATATATTTAAACACCAAAGCTCATCTACTGGCTAGGCACGAGCGTTCACAAGCAGAGGTCCCTTTTTGTAGCACTCGCTGCTGGGCAGGCCCAGTCGGAGGAGCCTCTGTGCGGCGCGCATCTGTCAGACGCAATGTGCTTCATATAGGAGTTCCCGGTTGAAAATACAAAGTGGAGTCAAACCGCTGCGGACGGAGTAAGGAAAATTTCAACTCGAGGGGTATTCAGGTATAATGGAGGCGAATGATTGAGGAGGAGTGGGTGGAGCAATCCTTTTGCTGCCCCACCAATATGAACCACGGACCATCTCAGCTTCACTCCATTAATTGGTGATGTTGGAGCCGACCGAGTCGCCGGCGGGGCTCCATTCATGTATGTAAAACCAGACTGTATAAAATCCCAGTACGTACGCGGTGCCCATCGTCCATCATCTCAGCTGAGGTGAGGCTAGGTCTGACCTCGCGTCGACGCAGGTGTCGGTTGCTTTATTCGACATCGATACAACTCGATCAATCGATCGGCAGTACGTAGGTGACAGTGCACATGCGAATTGAGGTGTAGGTAAACGTAGGCTGCTGTACATACGCACGTATGTATGTTGGCGCTTGGCGGGACATCCTGAAACTCGTACGGTAACACGCAAGATAGATCGAGAGTAGATCCCACGTGGATGCACGCCTGTGAATCTCGGAGCAAATCAGAAGGCGACCACCTGTTACTTAAGCGAGATATCTTTCGACTTCCCGTTTCGCCTTGTCTCTTTTGGCCTTTTGTTGGTATTGCAGTTTGAGACTTTGCGTATGCTATGTGTGGTCTGTAACTTAAACTTATGTGTGACGACGGTTGCCCTAGTGGCTTTATTAATTTAAAGCCGGACGCATCTAGCGTCTTCGTTCCAAAAAAAAGATGGCGACCACCTGAAAGATCTAGATGAATGGGTGGTGCCTGGTGTCCATCTTTCCTTTCTCCTGGAAGGAAACCTATGCCTTCTCGCTCCTTCAGCATGCATTTCTCTTCTCCCCTTCTGATCTTGCAACAAGCCAACAACGGTGGTACTGAAACACATTCAATTCCACTGCACATTCAAATTCACTGGCTCAAGCACATTCAATTTCACTGCAGATATCAGCCGCTGCCATGGTCTACCTCTGTCCATGAGTAGTGGAAACAATACAAACAATCATTAAAAGCGAAATAACACACGCGGTCAGCGATCACTGACCGGGAGCTGAGCACTGGGCTACATAGAGATTCCATCGATTAATTTCCCCTGTGCACGGGGGCGCGCGCGTGTGTAGGGGCCATGCATGCATGCCATGGCAGAACGCATGCATGCGATCATACACGCGCGCGGGGGGCACTCGTAGCCGGCCGACGACGATGCCATTGCAGCAGTCCACAGTGACCGGCCACGGCCAGCGTATAGGTGAACTTTTATGCATGGGTGAATCAAATGGATTATATGGCCCGCCAGATCACAACAGATTCTTCCCCCGCAAAAAAAGAAGAAGATCGCAACAGATTCTTGAAGAGAGACGGACTTCGAGCTAGCAGATGTACCTGTCTTTTGGTTTTGGAGCACAACAGATTTTGTTTTTCAAGTTCTAGGGCGGCAGCTATAATGGGGCCTAGCTAGACTATAATGCATGCATCCTCAAGTTTTACATAAGGAACTTGGAGTATACAAAAAAAATGAAGTATTTAATTTTTCCCAGAAGGCCAGAATATATACTACTGCTACACACGTGATTTTGGTACCACCTGGTCAATTTACCATAAGTTACACAAACTTGCATACATGTTTCTTGTCGCCCGAATACAAAGGATATATTTGTAGTTAACTATTTTACATGAAGAATATTTGGGCTAAAATGCATGTCCGCCCCATGGTAGCTGGGCTGTTGACTTACTCCCCCCTCCGGTTTATATGACAAAAACACATTTTTAGATCGTCGGGAGGTTGAGAAGGATTCACTTCCAACACATTGACGATAAAGTTCCCAAAGAAATTACTTCCTTGGACGGGCAAACATTTTGCTGAGCAAAAATGGTAAACACACGAGCTATTACGGGGCTGTTACAGGACTTACCATCTACCCCCCCCCCCCCCCCCGAATTTGACCGGGGGTGGGGCCCCTTACTCCGACTAATCCAATCAAAAGCTGCCAGGTGAAGATCAACCTGTAATCCTTAAGTAACTCTTTGTTGATGTAGCATTGCTATTTCACTGACGTGGGCCACACTGCCTTTGGTCAAGGCAATCCTCACCTCAATCATGGTCTATCACCTATGCTCAATCGACATCCCGAATGAGGACTTGCAACATTTACAGGATAAGAAAGGCTTTCCTTTGGGCGTATTCCGATAAATTCTCCAGTGGCAACTGCCAAATAAATTGGGAGGCAGTTTGCGCCTCACCATCTTGGAGGGCTATGGGTCCTAAATCTTGAGAAATTTGTTCGTGTTCTGCGGTTCATTGGCCATGCCCCGGGCAGTACTTGGGTGGGCACCAGTAGCGTGTGCAGTACTGAGGACATGGACCTATTGTACACTTCCACTACTATCATCGTTGGGGACGACAACAAAATGAGCTTGGCAAGCCACTTGGGTGCATGCCATTGGAGTAAGGGCATGGGTCCCTCTATCTTCGATATTTCAAAAAAGAGTAATCGATGCATTATGGATGCTCTCCAAAACAATGCTTGGGTCTACCACATAAACTTGGACAACAGGCTCACATTATAACACATACTTGAATTCATCAAACTTTGGCGGGTCACGTCCCAAGTTCAATTCCAAGCCAATAAAGCCGACACCCATTTTGTGGACTGTCCTCCAGGCATTACTCCAGGGCCTCTGCTTATCGTGCCCAATTCATCGAGGCCACATCCACTAGTTTTGAGGCCACTGTTTAGAAAATTTGGGCTCCTCCTAAGTGTAGGTTCTTAACATGGATCATCATTCAGAGTCAAGTTTGGACGGCGGATGAACTCACCAAGCGTGGATGACCCAATTGTGGGCTTTGCCCATGTGAAAGAGAAGTCCAGAGATGGCAGCGATATTGCTCTTTCGGTGTCGTCTCTCCATCTGAATATGGACTATGCTGAGGAATTGGCTCAATCTCCCCGGCTTCACACAAAATCTTGGCATGGCTTCAACAATGTCAAAACTTGGTGGATTGACATGGTACACTATTAGCATGGGCGGCGAAAGGTGTTAGTTTTTCCTCATCGGGCTTGTCACTTGGGAGCTTTTGGACCGAGCGCAGTTCAAGACTCTTCCACAACATTTCTACACCCCCTCACATCATCATATCAAAATTTCATAACGAGGCGCGGGATTGGGCATTGGCCGGAGCAAAACACTTGCGTAATTTTATGCAGGATAAAAAGCTTTTTTGGCCTTCGGGCTTGTAAACCCTGTTAAACTTCTCCGTATTTAATGAATGGGGTTGATCTTTTTCAAGAAAATCTTGATCGTCAATTTAACCAAGAAAATATGAGTTATATGTCAAAAATCAACCGTTGTGATATTTAACTCATATTTCGTCGATCAAATAGAATATCTACAGAGTACGTTCATAATTATTGTCATGGTTTTAGTTGCACAACAAAAATTATGGAACAAAAATAGTACATCAAACTCTCTGGCGCAAACCACGTGTTCTGTGACCCTAGCGGTATATTGTTAGAATACAAAATACGTGTACACATTGGGAATTTGTAACTAGATGTTGACTAGAATATTCTAGAGATAAATCATCTTCCTGTACTACTTACCCTACAAGTTTGTACCTCTATATGTACTCACCCCTCGAGGCTCAGTAATAATCATACAAAGAGGCATGTATAAGCTAGGGATTATCCCTGTGAAAGGCGGTAACTTAAGAGAGAGTAGACCATATTGTTGTGCCATTAATATTAAATTGCCACTTTACCAGTGACACTTGGATATAAAATCCTTGTTGATCCAACATATAACATCCGTCAGTTTCACGTTTTACATTAAGGACATGGGGTGCTACATATAAGCGTCCACTTTGTCTTTATGGGAGGCTTAGCTTTTTGCACCGCATGATGTTGCATTTTTATACGGATTGAGTATATAACCGAATGCAATCATCTGGGTAGAAAATGTGTTGCATTTTCTAGGTAAGGTAATTGAGGATGGATGAAGTGACCTGCACTAGCCAAACCAAATCCTAATACAGACATGTTAAAGCAAGGTGATTATTTTGAAGCAATTAAATAACAAACTAGCGATCAAGGGGTTTATTCAGACGTCTTTTATATGCATGGACGTTAGCTAGCTAGCTGCATACACTTCCCATATGCCTCTTTCTCACTTCATGCATATCACTCGCTCATGATCTATGTACTCACTCACAAACTGATTCAGAAAGTAACTTAGGTTTTCCTTAGGTTACTTACAATATGAAAATATCATGCATATAGGAATATATGTCTCAGTAGAGACCTTGAACTTTCTGGGGGATAGGCGCCGCGATGGCCTCGTCCAACTTCTTGCTACTCTCATTGGTGCCTAGACCGAAATGAATGTTTGGGAAATGCGCCCACTGAAATGGAAATAGGCAGAGTTATATAAATGCACATTACTTTTTCATATCAATTGTTTCTGGAGAGATTCAGGATAGATATGGATTTTAGTAATAAATTCTAGGATCCGGACCCCTATAAAAGTATTTGAATATTTTTAAAGGAAGATAGTCTGAATTATGCCAGAATTTTCCGTGTGTGTTCAAACATGCCCTAGAAATGGCGCAGTTATATACTGTAGTGTATGATATTGCAAAAGCAATGGTAGAGCACTAGTAGCAATTAATATGTTGTTTCTTCAAGTTGTAACTTGTAACTCTTACACCAGAAGGATACTAATGCCAGTACCACTCTGGGTAAAAAAATTGTGGTCAGTCTTAGCACCCCTAAAAGCTTATTTATTTTTATACTTTTCATAGCTGGTTTATTTTCGCTGTTACTCTATGTGTAGATCAAATTTGGATTTGAAATTCTGTAGGATTATAGATACATATCACACTTTTTAAAATCACAACTTTTTATCGATGCTGCCGTGCAATGGTAGCATGGTACCGCCCAAAAACTAGACATTTCTCTACACAAGACATACATTGAAACTCGAGCTATAGGATCAATATGCATAATGATCAACTGTGAAGTATTGTGACATGCACATTTGCAACAGTGGTAGTACAATAATAGCCTATTGTGTTATGGAAAAAAATGTACTAACATTCTTTGCTGCGGTGCTGAAGGCTTCTCTGTGGCTTATGTCAGGGTTGTTTGCTTTTATCCTTCGTATCTCCTCCCTGCAATTGATGTGTCAAAATCGTATTATTAGTACAAACAGCGCAGCTTAATTGTTGTCAGTGCAAGCTTGGAATTGATTGATTAAAGCTTACTTAATAAATCGGTTATACGCTGAAGGAACACGCTGCCTCTTTTCAGGAGCTGCTGTATGTAAAGGTTCACCAATATAAACTTAATCAGGAGCTAACACTTGACATGTATATTACTCTCAAATCCATCACTGAGTATTATGAAAATACGAAGTTATTTACTTTCCCTTTCATGAATAGTTACATTCTGCGGTACAATGTTATTTGGTTCTGAATGACAAAGCTATAAACTCCTATAAGAGGTATATATAGAGTTATTTTCCACATAGGTATGCCCACATAAATAATGCTGTTTGGAATATTTAAATTTCATTTCTCTATTCCTTTTCCATAGAGCCGTGTTCCTGTCTTGTTTCTAAATTAAATATCAAGCACGTGAGATGTTTCAATACAATATTTTAGTTTTCACAACAACAAAAATACAATGTACTAGTTAACCAACACCAACCTACCTTGCATTAAGTTTTTTATTTTCTTTGTAGCTGAATTAGTATCATTGTAGAACAGAAAGGTGCGCATATCTCATCGTAAATATGTAATATCTCCAACTTCCTAAAATTGGAGAAGGAATGCCTGTCTTAGTTTTGGAGTTGGTTTTTGCCACACCACAGGACAATATGGGTTTTGGAACTTGCGCTCAGGATCAATCACATCAAATCACGACGAACACGCGCATTAAAAACTTTTGCCAAAGGCACCAGTGGTGCCTTTCTTTTCCTTCTTTATTTTCTTTTCAGTTTTCCACGACGGTGGTACAACTTGGTAGAACAAAGCATAGCCGGCTGGTGCGTGTATATATATACACACACAGCCAGCACCACCGTAAGCTAAGTCCTAATCAGACACAAACTACCAAACCTACTCGGACACAACCAGGATACAATTCCAAACCGGACTCTCTAATCACCGGTTACCTTGAATACTATTGCACTGCCTAATGTGTGGTTCTGAATGCATTAGGCGGAGCCCTTTTTTTTCTATTAAAATTCGTTCAAAACAAGGACTTTGAGCCTTCTTGTGGACTATACCTCGTACAGGACCAAGGCATGTACTACATGCGTGTTGCCCAATACTAGCATAGTCCAAACTAAAACCAACTAATTAACCTGCTAGACAAGATTATTGCCAACAGTGGGTTAGTTTATCGTAGGTAGTATGAACAATTTAAACCGATATATCACCAGCTCTGTCTAACGAGAGGGCGACAATCTTCACTTTTCGATGCTCTTCTTGACATCAACTGCCGACACATGACCAATGAAACCATTATATCCATATGGCAAAAACACTCTCTAAAACCAGTCAAAGAATATATATTTTTTGCACTGGTTTCACAAGTTAGCTTGAGAGTCCATCATGGTGTAATCAGACCATAGTAATTCATCTATTTATGTTGGTCAAGAGGGAAAAACAAAGTTTTGGTTCACAAACTAAAACGTACAAATAGAACATATATACGCATTGGTCTTACGTCTCATGTGGAGCATATGCTCTTGGTCACTTTTTGTTGGGAACATCATTGGCATCCGGTATTTAGAAGATGTGCCATAGTCCGGGAAATTTCCACGAAAGCTGATATTGTGGGCCTTGAAATTCTCCTGTCACCAATTCAAGTAATTAAGCTAATTCATTAAGTTGAAGCATCATTATGGAGATGAAACCCAGAAGAACATTAGGCTAAAGCATCTTTTTTTTTTTTTGTAAAAATGGATTCATAGTATATTTAACTTTCAGTATAGCACACCATACAAACTGTGCAGGACTCTTGCTCAAAATCAGTAAAACTAGAACGACGAACCATGGTGCATGCACGACACTAAAGACGTGCCATTTTTCCATGTGAGCTTTAATACTCTTTCCTGTGAGCAAACAGTGTGCATGCTGTAGTTTGTCTTTACTGTATAAAGTGTTGAAGCATGACATGACCCATGCATGCACGCTGGCTTTTCTCTCCTATACAAAGCTAGAGTAACAGTTAGGGTAAGCTATGCTAGGAGTTTCGTTTGGCATCTACTACATGCCTCTACCTTCCAGTAGGAGTACTTACCATTCTTTCTACCCCCTATGGTAACACAGATACAAGTAATGCAGTATAGTAATTAATTGTACGGTAACATGTGAAATGTGGAATTTCTGAAAATTCTGTAGACACTAGGAATGACCATTTTATCTGCAAGAGTAGCATATCTATATCATTTTGTATAAGGGTGATCTAATTAACGACACCAACCGTTACAGCTGCATTGAAAAGTACGCGTAAATTTCATGAATTATTAGTACTATTCATGTCAACCTGGGAATGATCTTGCACAGGTGGCGACTGGATTAATCCCCTCAAGTTCACCGACAGCAGGCTAGTGCAGTGCCCGCAACGGACGGTGACGATGTTCAGCATGCTATTACTTGGAACACTGACCTGCAGATTGATCATATATATATAAGGGGACACAATTGTTGGGTTTTCTGAATTAACTAATGCTGTAGATAACATTGCCAGCTGAAGAAAATTACTAGTTCAAACCAAACAGCAAAACAAGACAAACAAAAAGGAAGAAACATAAGAACAAAATGACCAGCTCTCTGTGTGGGTGAAGTAACAAATGCTAAATTCCAAAGAAACATTTTCAAAAGGCTGGTGCAGATCTACACACTAATATATGTTGATATGCACACAGCCATAGCTTTTTGCTCTCTAAACTTGACCAAGATCTCTCTCTCTCTCTCTCTCTCTCTCTCTCTCTCTCTCTCTCTCTCTCTCTCTCTCTCTCTCTTTAATTAACTCCTGCCTGCTGTAAAACAGTTGCTCTCCATGACTTTTATCAGGGCTCTGCAACCTGCAAGCAGCTGGACCAAATCAGAACTGGGGCATCCTTTTCCAATGCCTGCCAATTGGTTGCCACCTTGCCCTTTCCATTTTCTTTTCAGATTTCCTTGTTGAGTGCCCTGGCCTGCAACCAAACCACAACCTGAAGAAGGACCATGTCCTAGCTATACTCACTTTGTTTGATTCCTCACAGCCTTCTTTTCTGGTGGCACTCGCTCCCATAAGAAAGACTAGTATAACCAAGTGAGCCAAATGCATCTGTAAATGATTGTGTTTGCTGTTGCTCCCATGAAGGGAGTTGGCTCAAATCACACTCCATATCTTTAGGTGTTTTTTTTTTTCAAGAAAAAAATGTGTGCATTTGCAGATCACACCCCATCCCATGCTCTCTCTCTCTCTCGCATTATTTTTGTAGAGAAGCACAAACACTATACATCCCGAGGGCCTTTCCTTAGAAAGAAAACTGATAATGAGTTAAAATTGCCACACATGCATGCATGCTCTTCTAGTACCATCATTTCTGCTCCATGCTCACTTCGGTGCAAAAAGGATTAAAGATCACACCAAGAAACACTGTAGTGTAGGAAAGAGAGGAAGATGACAGCGACGGTTCATGCAGAAGGCACTTGACGCGCGCGAGCTAGCCTTGCTCACGCTCAAGCATACACTGTGCACGGTACATCGTAGTGGGGTGTGCAGGTGTGTGAGTGTCTGTCAACAAGCTAGATCCATCTCTCCTTTTGAGCTAGCTCTGATAGGGAGGGGAGAGAGAGAGACGATGATCGAAGACAACATCTTGTGGAATTAATTCTAGATGAACATCAAATGATCAGTTTAACATTCAGATTTGGTGGGTGGGAGATTTATCAGCTGACCGGGTCTCCTTTTTATCCTCCTGATTAGCAGAGACCAAGACGGCATTAAGGTCGATGTTCATATTGATAGTACTTGTACCAAGCATCTGCACATATGGACGAACCACACACAATACAGAGATATTGATAGCACTTGTCGCCTATGCAGAAGCTGAGTGGAATAGGTACAAACACACTAATGATCGATAGCAAGGACAAACTAAATCCCAAAATAAGGAGGGGGGAAATCTGAGGTCGCAAGCTCCTCTGTCAGTAGTAGTACTAGTTGCAGTAAATTTTGACAAGTTTCATGCATCACTGCAAGGTGCAAACAGAAGAAAAAAAAGGACATGGAGAGTGAGAGAGGCAGGTCTTCCAATATGTCCTTCGAATCAAGCTCAGATTTATAACCATCAATTTTCCAATTTAGTTGTATGCTTTTATTTACTTCTAGTTCCACTTAGACATCTGAACAACTCTTCCACAAAACCAAGGAACAAAGCACTTTGTAAACATGGCAGAAGAAAAACCAAGGAAATCAACCGAGACAAAGCACAGCTGCACAGGAGCATGGAGAAGAGGAAAATAAATATGAGGACAGGAAGCATCCCTTGCTTGGAATTTCTTAGTGGCAACTGGCAACTCACTAGCTAGCACAGTATGCTACTGTTCCTCTATTCCAATAAATAAGTGAATACAAGGTGTCTGGATGTTGCGAAGGCATTAATTTTAGCGTAAACTAATACAGTACTCCCAGGGTGACTTGATTCAAATGAATAAAATATATCCAAACAACTGATTAAATTGAGATCAATGACTTGATCCCAGCAACATTATTACCCCAACATTGCATTGCTGCTGAGATCATTAACTAATTAAACTTGCTACCATTTTCAAGTTATCGCAGGTCTTTGTTTGCTTTGTGTTTAAGGTGAGGGGGGGG
>LR738713.1:672297344-672307793 GCA_902687465.1 Secale cereale | reverse complement strand
AGACATTGAGATGGTTGAGCTAATTTATAATAACAAATACAGCAGTTAATAATACACCGAAACTACGTTGTTATTGCATGCTCCGTGTTGCAAATTCAAATAGAAGAAAAGTATACGCGCAAAACCCATAAATTGCTTTAAACAGTTAGTTAGAATCAAAACCATTAGAAGACATTAGAAGTGATGATGCTCCATAAGCCATGTTGGTGCTTCTTCTTGGAAAAGAAAACAACTACTCCAATATGCACAGTGTTGCACACAGCAGCACAATAGGTCATGAAAGATAGCAAGAAATCCACAAGCTCGAGAGACAATGAAAGCTAGCCATGTGTTGACTAATCTTCCCAATATCCGTCGCAAAAAAAAAAAAAAAACTAATCCTCCCAGTAAAAAGAAGAGGCCATGAGGGATACGTATCGGCGAAAATTAAGAAACAATAATTGGATGATGCCCTAATTAACGCAGATTCAGGATTGACTCGGCGCTATCAAATCACACACACCCATACACAGGGTGGACTAACTCAACTCAAGAGAGTCATGCCTATGTGCAGATGTCCATAGATTCGATGAGAAGATTGCGAAGAAGAGAAGCAGTTCGATCTGCTCTGACGATTATGTGTAGGCCTGGGCTCCCGTTCCAAAATCCTAACGAATTAACAAACAGAAAGTAGGGAAAGGAAGAAAAACTCTTGAGCTGCGGGCTGCGGCCGGTGCGGCGCAAGAAAAGAGGAACAAATCATAAATCTCTCTTTGAAGCCTTTTTCCAACAAATCCTTGAAAAGGGACAAAATCCAGCAAGAAACTCGTCGTCAGATCGTTCAGAGCTAGTTCCACTCATCTCTCCTTGCAGATCTGGGCATGAGAGAGAGAGAGAGAGCGAGAGAGGGAGGGAGAGCATGTTACCGCGAGAATTGTGTTGCAGAAGTTGCAGTGCACGTAGCAGACATGCTCCGGCGGCGCGATCTGTGCCGACATTATTCCCCTTGGCGACGTAGCAAGATACCTCCGCGAATAAAAGAAGGGAGGGAGGGGGGAGAGGATGAGGAAGACGAAAGAAGGAAGATGGAGAGAAGAAGGAGAAGTGAAGGACCACGTACTAGTGGCCACAGTGCCGTCTGATATTTATATATCAGTACAACGTGTAAATGCAGAAATGTAGAGAGAGAGAGGAGCTTGCTAGTAGTGCAAGCAGGAGCGGGAGGTGTGCGTGTGGGGGACGCTTTTTGCTGTGTCGCCCTCCGTCGCAAGGACAGTTGATGACGGTGGAAATGCAAATATCACTAGTATTTTTTTTAAGAAAATATCACTACTCCCCCGTCCCATAATATAAGAGCGTTTTTTACACTAGTGTAGGGTAAAAAAAGGCTCTTATATTGTGGGACGGAGGGGTAGTATTGAAGTTGGGAACTCTTTTTTTTTTTTTTGGGAATGGGAACTCCCTCTTGGTGCCCATGGAAGGATGGGCTTGGTAAATTTCGTACCGTCTTCCATTTTGCAACACAAATCTTCACCGGTTAAATCCGACGACATTGTTTTGCAGCATTTAAAAGGCATGGTAAAGGTCAGTATTTATTATTAGATTAAAAATCACTGGTTTAATCTCGCACACTGGTTGGAACCGCCGACAACGATGTGGGTCTTATCCCTTGTTGGAGGTGTCGTTGTCAAAGCTAGACCTTGTAGCATTTTTCTTACAATGCGGACACATTTCTTATGCCGGCAACATTCTAGTAACCACAACATATGAGATATGTTGGTGTTCACATAGGATGTGACAAGCGTTTACCTTCCTCTCTCTAGACACGGTCTTCTTCTTTTTTGTTGCTTTTGACAAATTTGTGATTAATTTGTGGATGTGTGTATCCTTAGTCATATAATTGGAACATGTTACAATATGTGCATCAACTATACTACACACAACTTGCTCTCAATATTGTCGACCGCAAAAAATGTGTAAATGATATGCAAAGCATAAAAACCAAAGTTATTTCCCAGTGAGGATATATAATCCCTAAGGAGCCTTGAGAACTACACACGTGAAAAGTGTGGTGCTTTGATAGTTGACACATTAATGCTTGATCAAGGAAATAACATTAATGTCTACTGGAAGTCCCAATCTAAGGATCCGAATTTCGGGCCTTTGGCAATTCAGCGCACCTTAGAAGGTGTCACCTTGGATACATACCTTTGGGAGCGACTAGAGATAGATAGTGATCAACTCGAGGTATGAACCATCCACATTGTCGAGAACCCATGGGAACAAGGGCTGAGGGGTGAGAAGTATGGAAACTCAAAACGAAGTAGGAGAATCTGAAGAGCACTATGTACTAGGACACATGTCCATTATACTCTGACGACCGAACCACTAGGGAACGTAGTAGTAAAATCGTGAAAAGTAATAAAATGGGGAGACAATGTAAATATAAAGTCACCTTGTTGACTCTTGTAAGTTGTAACCCTTCCATGCCACTTAAAGTCCCATGAACACTATACAGCAAGACTTAGTATACAAACATGTGATAAAGTGCAGCTCTTGCTTTACTATTTAGAAGCATGGATGTTAAGTTACTCGATGACAAGCTGCCTACAAACTTGGTTGGTCGAGATAGTTAGCAAGCCGAGGGGGATTTTTTCAAATTCAATAATATAGGATTATCCAAGCTCGAGAAACAACACAGAGACATGAGCTTTTCTGTTCCAGGGAGAGAAAGGGGGGTTACGATGCTATTTTATCTAGATATCCACCCAAATTTAAGTGTTAATTTAAGGGATTTGGAGCATCTTGTTTTATTATTTAGCTTCCACCATGGACCTTGTTCATCTCCGTAGTGGAGGATTGCTTGCTACCGCTTGCGTTTCTTTTCCTGCACGGGGTTTCCACGTAATCCTTTTGTCTCCCCTTGAGTGGATGTTTCCTCTTGTTATTTGTTTTGTTGATCAAGTTCTTGCTCGCTATTAGTCTTTATTGCTCAAGTTTGGCACAATTTGATTGGGTTGACATTGGAAGCATGACATACATGTGTTTCTTTGATGTGTTGATGTTTATGTTGTGCTATTGATGTTGTAGTAGGTTGCACTTATAAGTATATTTTTGTGGTTAAGATTAGGAAACTTGGTGCTTGTGGATTTCATAATATGGTTTTGATTTCTTACATGCACACAAGGTGTTTGCTGAAATGCTTGGGAAGAACTAGATTCCTATTTTAGTCGCTTTTGCCCAAAATACACAATCAGAGCATTGCAGACTCATCTCATAAATGCTTCCTTAGGAAATTATATACATCAACGATTCAACGGTAAAAAGGGGTCTAAAGTACCCTCTTAATTTAATGTTTTATTTTTGGTAAAAGACACCCAAAGGTCTTATATCTCATAATTATCAAGGAAACCAACGGCGGGTACGGTGGAATGACAATAAACAGAAAAGGACCAGTAAAAATATTAAATTACAACTAAAGTCAAATTGGTGGTCTTCCTTTGATTTGACAGTGCTCGTCAGAGCCTAAGAGCATCTCCAGCCGCGTCCCCAACAGGCCCCCCAAGGCCGTTTTTAGCGCCGGTGCCGAAAAATCGGCCCAGTCGCGCCCCCACGATCCTGTTTTTCGCCGGATTGGGCCGAAATTGGCGTCGGCGCACCCAACCCGAACCCGGCGCGCTGGGGGGCGCCCGGGGGCGCCGGCGCGGACGTTTTGGCGCGAAAGAGTGGCGGGACCGGCGCGTCAGCGAGACGTAGGTTGGTCGTCCTCATCGTCTCGGTTTTCCCGCGGAGAATCAATGCCAAGGCTGCCGCCGGTCAGCCTGCCATTGATTCACGGGCGACGCCGCCCCGCCTTCCTCCACGCGTTCGCACGCGGCCGCCCCGAGCCGCTATAAAAGGCGCCCCTGGCCACGCCGGTGAGGAACATGCAGTCCTCCCCCTCCTCACCGATGCACTTCCCCCCTCTCTTCCCCTCCTCGCCACCGCACTTCCCCCCAGCAACCATGAGCGCGAGGTACCCCGGCGACGCGACGACGACCAACGGTTTCGGCCGCCGCTCGCTGCATGAGTGGGAGGCGTACCTCCTCCACGAGGCCAACTATCCCGCGCCGCCCGACGTACGCGCTCCGTCGCAGCGGAGGCTCAGCGCCGGCGGGGTCCCTGTCCCTCCTCTGCCCGTCCCCGAGACATCCGCCTATTTCCACGCCGAGATCGAGCGTGCGCGGGCGCTCTCGGAGTACGCCGTCGGCAACCACGCAGCGTGGGCGGCGTACTTCGAACGCCGGCAGGAGGAGCGGCTCGCCTCCACCAACAACGCGCCGGCGCCGCGGGGGCGCAACAACAGCGAGGGCTGCCGCCTGTGGTGGGGCGTCCCGGGCCGCACGCTCAGCGGCGTGCTTGCGCACCTCGAGGGCGGCAATGACCCACCGTTCGAGTACCCGACCGCTCGGAGCGGCGGCGCATGGCTGCCGAGGAGGATGATGGGTTGGTCATCCTCCTCTTCCTCCTCCTCCCGATCCTCCTCTCACTCCTCCGGCGCGCTGGCGTTGGTCGGCGTCAAGCCAGAGCCGGCCGAGACGCCGCTCGGTAGGCGCACCCGCAGCGCCGGCCTCATCATCAACGACGGCGGCCGTGGCTCCTCCTCCTCGGCCCCTCCTCGCCTCGTCAAGCCGAAGAGGGAGCCAGGGCTGGCGACGGTGAAGCCGGAGCCGGGGCTCGCCGCCGTGAAGCCGGAGCCTGCTCTCGCCGAGGAGGTAGACGAAGAAGAGGCCGCCTTGAAGTGGGCGTGCGAGGACTACGCGCGCATTGAGCTGGATCGCCAGTGCCGCGCCCTGGAGGAGATCGCCGAATGCCGCCGCCGTGAAACAGCGCGCCGGGGTGAGGGGTCGAGCAGCGGCGCCGGCCGTGTCAAGGAGGAGAACCAGGAGGACGACGCCGGCGACGACTACGCCCTGCTCAGCGCCTACTTTGACCCGTAGTTTAGGGTTTTTTTTTGCCCTTTTTCGTGTAAAAACGCCTAAATTTATCAGAAATATGCCGTGGTTGTTCAATTCGGTCGTGTTCGCTGAATTTTGGCCGACCTGAGGGGCCGGCCTGGGGGCGGCGGTTGGGAACATGCTCGCCCCCACGCCTAAAATAGCGCCGGCTCGCCCCCAAGCGGCGGTTTTCGGCGCGTCTTGGGGGCGCAACGACTGGAGATGCTCTAACAAGTAAACTAAATCACAAATAAATACAAGGAACACCTGCAAATACCACTCGCCATACTAAACTTTGAAGATCGCAATAGCCACTCACCTGTACAAATGAGATCTAGTTAACACCGATTGGGGCATCACCCCACACCTAGGCTTGCAATCCTACAACACTAGTCCACAGGGCTGGAGAAACTGAACCATGCCACAAAACAAATTAAAAGAAGAGGTCGAAATCGTTGCACGAAAAAGACATGCAGTTTCTTCCATTGATTAACACACCAACTAAAAAAATCCGAAAATAGCCAATAGGTCTTGCAACACCTACCCTCACAAGCCCTTCGTCAAAGTCAAATTGGACATTGTGGAGGTAGGGAGATGCCGGTGAGACCTTATTCCAACTCGCCCTCGTTGCCGCCTTTGTCGATGTCGCTAGGAAAACAAAACCTAATATAAAACAAGGACCTAAATAACTAAGAAGAACTAAAAGGGACGGGTCTCCACTTTTCTATCCGCCAATGTGGTCGCCAGGTGGGAGAGAGAGGAGGGGCGGATGTGGTGGCATCAATGAGAGCTTGGGTGGTGGCCAGTGTAGGGAACATTTTAGGGAATGACCTTTTTTATGGTGTTTAGGTGAGTGTCCTAAATGAACAGTTTGATTAAAGTGGTACTTCCATGCTTAAGGAATACCAGTGTACCCTTTGCTCCAATTAGTAGTTTAGGTTATGATTTTTTAGTAACATAGGTGCAACACTCAGGCGGATGGCGGCGCTTCTTCTTCGAGTTTGTCTTCCAAGATCTGATCCTCCTCGAGTTTGTCCATGTGCGCATAGTCCACGGAGCTCCGGCGTAGATTTCTGCCGTATCCTTGGGGCGATGAGGTTAAGATCTTGTCATGTGGTGCGATTTGGTGCCAGGTGCTTCAGATATATGCAAAGATTCAACGGGGACGACTGCGACTCCAGGGCGCTTGTCCTTAGGGGCACATGCCACACGCACGAAGACTTCCCAGTTGTCATCGACAAGGTCAAGCTGGCTCCAGTAGAGGAGCGGCGACAACGGCGCGTTGGCGGCTCGTTCTGGCGGTAGTAATGTCGTTGGGTGGTATTGGAATCTTGATGTAACTTGTATTAGGGTTGAGATGCTTTCTCTTCCGGTGAACTTTTATAATAGATATGATCATTTTTGCGAAAAAGATACCAACGTACCCTAAAAACTCTTCACAAAACTATGTAGAGAAAAAATATCCAATCCCATATGCACTCGGAAAATATGTCTAGTTTCCTAGAAAAACTTAGACAGATGATTTCCCACCAAAAAAAAAAAAGACTTGGATAGATGATTGGTACTTTTTCCCTATCTACATCGTGGATCTAATCCACTGTTGCACGAGCCAACTGGAGGATGTGCACACGCGCACGCACTGTCCTGACGGAGATCTCGTAGTCGTAGTAGGAGTATTGAAAATTTGCTTTTCCTTGGTTCCACTGAATTACTCGGTACCTGGCTATCTGGCCGCACATTTCTCCAGATTTCCTGACGCGGACAACTCGGCCGTGAGGGGATTAATGGGGCGATCGATGACAAGTCCAAATTGGCCGGCCGCTCGCTCGCTCCACGGCAAACCGGTGAGCGAGACGCCACGCTCGTAAACCGTACCGTGAGATCGATTTAGTGAAACGTCCCGTTCCGCCGTGCCACTTTGGCCCTTTTCAACCGCCGTTGCAGTCGCTTCGCTTGGATTTCGTCGTCCCGTCGCGTATATGTGGCATTAATTACGTGCGTACGGCCAGCCTCGACCTCTCACTTTCTACGTACTCCTATACACTCCCTCCGTAAAAGACATAAGAACGTTTTGATCACTACTTTAATGATCTAAACGTTTTTATATATTTTATTTATAGAGAAAGTACTTACGTAATGAAAAATTAAATTCGTACACGACAATGAACGGGCCAAAGCAAAATCATAGAGCTAGATAAGAGTCACCGGTGAGAAAGTTAGCTGGAGGGCCGGGGTGGCAAAATTTCATGTTTTGACCCTTTTCTGAAAGTAAATTGAAACCTAATCCTAGTTTATAAAAATTTCGGGATCTGACGCTTTCTTACCACCAAGGCCTCTGGCGGTAGGGTATAACAGCCTACCGCCAAAGAACTTGGCGGTAGGAAACACCCCTACCGCCAAACAGGCTGACAGTAGGCTGTTATACCCTATCGGCAGGGGCCTTGGAGGTAGGTGCGAGCATGGACTGTATTTCGTACTTAGGAAAAAAACAACCCTACCGCCATGGGCATTGGAGGTAGGTTGTTATACCCTACCGTCAGGAACCTTGGCGGTAGGCTGTTATACCCTATCGTCAAAGGCCTTGGTGGTAAGAAAAGGGTCAGATCCTGAAATTTTTACAAAATAAGGGTCAAATCTCAAATAAGTTTCGAAAAAGGGTCGAAACACGAAAAATTGCCGCCGGGGTCGCGGCGATCTCCACCTACCGAACGAAGAGGCCGGGGTGGGACCGGATGCAGGCACGGGAGCAGACCCATGTTGTGTCATTTCGACGGGACGCTTTTGATCCACCTTCTGTCACTCTGCACTTCACTGCACCCATGATTATCGGTCCAGCATGTACGTCCTATTATTATTGTTATTATATTTTTAAATTATTATTATTATTATACTGGTAAGTATACTTGTTATCAACGTCTGTAATACTGCATACGGCGTGCTCACTAATGGCAGGGGGTCCTGTGGCAGCGACGGGATGCACGGCCGCGACCTGAGAGCGTGGTGACCATGCCAACGCCTCCGTGCGGCCATGCCGCCGCGCCTATACGCGCTATCCCCTCGCACGCACGCGCCACGCGGGAGTGTGCTCCTGTGGTCGCTACTAGCTGGTGGCCTGCTCCGTGAGGCTAGCTTGCCAGGACCATACATGCACTCGATTCGGAAGAGGGGTCAACTCAGGCATGTTCGTACAAGATATGGAGTATACAACCAAACGCCCCAGGTTTATTTGAAGCGTGTGTGGGCAAGCACTACAAGGAAAATGATATACAATTTCAGCCAAGTGTGCAGGGACGGGTATGCATACGCCACAAGGGTGTTCTCGTTCTTGTTAGTTCCAGTGTCTTGGTTCAGACTATGTTGCGGCGGCGATGTCTTTTAGTAGGAATAATGTCTCCCATATTCTATCCCCGTCCTAATAGTGCGTCTAGCATTGTCGGAGGGTGTGTGAAAGTTTGTGTCCGTCAGATCTCGCCGAATTCTGCCGGTGCTGGTCTTCGGTGGATCTGTTTGGATCCAGTCTTCGTTTGGGTATTTACAGGTTTGACCCTTCTGATCTACGACTCTCTTCACCGACGATGGTTGCTACTCTGGTGCGCTGGTCCTATGAGGCCTTAGCACGACGACTTCCCGACTGTCTACTACAATAAGGTTTGTCCGGCTCCGGTGGGGAGGGGCGATGACGGCGGCGCGCATTCGGCTCGCTCCATTGTTCGTAGTCGCCGCTCGGTGGCCCACAGACATGGTTGTAATTTTTATTACTTGGTGTTCTTTGTACTGTCATGATTGAAGATGAATAGATTGGAAGTTTTTCGCAAAAACAGGTAAAGGGTGACTAGCTAGGCTAGGGGTTGACGTGTGTGTGACCGGCTGGCGGGAGCAACTAACTAAAGGCGTTCGTTCCCAGCCTCCTCAAGGGCTAACTTGGCTCTCAGCCGCCGCCACCTGTCGCACTCTAGGCACTTTCTCTGGATTTTGTTTTTAATTTTCCTGCACGCGTTTTTGGCTTTTTAGATTGGTTTCTTTGGCTTTTTGGTTTTTCATCGGTCTTCCTTAGCTTTTGGACCAAAAACACATTAAAAAAATCTTACGCGAAAAAAATATGTTTTTTCCTTGCCTCTTAGAAAAAAATGTGTTTTCTCTTTTTTTTTCGCAAGAGGCATGGCTGTGCCTCACGGAAACGAAAAAAAAACTGATTTTTCCTTTTTTTTTCTTCCGCGAGAGGCACGGACGTGCCCCGCGGAAACGGAAAAAAAGTTTTTCTCTTTTTCTTTCCTTCCACGAGAGGTATGTTTTGCTTCCTCGAGAGGCACGGTCGTGCCTCTTGGAAACGGAAAAAAAACTCGTGTTCTCTTTTTTTTTTCTTACGCGAGAGGCAAGGTTTTGCTTCTGCGAAAGGCACGGTTTTGCCTTTGTGACGTGCCTCTCGAAAACGGCTTTCGGAAAAGGAATAAATGTGCTTCCGGTCTGGGTTTTTTGTTTGGTTTCTTCGTGATTTTTTTGGTCAAAACCTACTGACATAGTAGTTTTGACAATCTCGACGTGGGGAATAACGGTGAAAACGGTTCGAGATTTAAACGCACAACTTAAGAGATAAATCATTTTGGATAAACGGATCTACAGAAAAGAAAACTCATAGGTTACAACAGGTAAGGCACATGCAACGCGTCGTTTGTCACAACCTAGAAATGTGGAAATGATCTTTGAAAAAAGTACTCTTCAATTAGCGATTTTACTCATTCACCGCGTCCGTGGCCCGTGTGGGATCCATCAAGAAACCCCATACGTCGTCCCGTTATAGCGCAAGGACTCAAGGTAAAGTCCCCTGAAAGAAGGTACAATAAAGAGCTTAGAGTAACAGCTGGTGAACTCGGGAGCACATACACCTGGCCCAAAATAAAAGAATTCACATACGCGCCTGATGTGACTAATTTTTTTATGAGGGTTACGTGACTAGTAAAAGTCCGGGGCAAAATTTCGTGTTTTGACCCTTTTCCGATAGAAATTACCTTGGTTTGAAAAAATTTCGGGATTTGACCCTTTTGCTACCGCCAGAGCCCGTGGCGGTAGGCTGTGGTTGGGTTTTGCCCTATAAACCTTTTGTAACGAAATATGCTGGGGCTCTGGCAGTAGGTTCACCCTATCGCCAGGGGGCGGCGGTAGGCTGTGTGACCCTAGCGCCAGGGTCCTTGGCGGTAGGGTCCTGTGTTTTATTGTTTTAAGTTCATTTGCTTGCTTCCTTTCAAATTCAATATGACAACAATATCACAACAAGTTTCACAAATATGACAACAATATCACAGATCTTAAACAATTAAACTTGGGCATCACATACACATTAACAAAACTTCAAGTGCATAGAACATTTCAAACGAACTTCAACTAATTAGTAATTGGAGTTCCACATAGGTTCACAAATAGCAAACACATAGATCCACAAATAGCAAACACATAGTTCCACGTAGTTTCACAACCACTAGACAAGTTCAACCAAATG
>LR738713.1:672262072-672297334 GCA_902687465.1 Secale cereale | reverse complement strand
AACCTATCGCCAGGGCCTCTGGCGGTAGGGTGCGACGGCGGCCGTTTGCCTGTGCTGACATGGATAAGCACCCTACCGCCGCCCCCCTGGCGGTAGGCTGTCTAACCCTACCGCCAGAGCCCGTGGCGGTAGGCTGTGGTTGGGTTTTGCCCTATAAACCTTTTGTAACGAAATATGCTGGGGCTCTGGCAGTAGGTTCACCCTATCGCCAGGGGGCGGCGGTAGGCTGTGTGACCCTAGCGCCAGGGTCCTTGGCGGTAGGGTCCTGTGTTTTATTGTTTTAAGTTCATTTGCTTGCTTCCTTTCAAATTCAATATGACAACAATATCACAACAAGTTTCACAAATATGACAACAATATCACAGATCTTAAACAATTAAACTTGGGCATCACATACACATTAACAAAACTTCAAGTGCATAGAACATTTCAAACGAACTTCAACTAATTAGTAATTGGAGTTCCACATAGGTTCACAAATAGCAAACACATAGATCCACAAATAGCAAACACATAGTTCCACGTAGTTTCACAACCACTAGACAAGTTCAACCAAATGGCAAACACATAGACAACCCAACTACAAGAGCCGACTATCGAAGAGCATAATCATTTGCTCCTTCCCCTCTTGGAGGTATGGTCCTCGTTATTCTTTGAACGAGTCTCTTCAGTCTTCTTCTTGGGCCGTCGAGGGACCGGTCTTTGGAAAGGGTCCGGACTCAGCAAATCCTTCTTCTTCGAATTCCTCTTCGGCATCTCAAGTGGTTGAGATGATTGAGTTGGTGGAGGTCCATAATCTTCATCGTACTCCTCCTCCCCATTGCGCTCATCCTCCTCCTTCCCTTTTTCATATGTGGCCTCCTCCTCCTCCCCATCCTCTTCCTCCTCCTCAACCAACCCAGGCGACGAGGGAACATGGCTCGATGAGCCGATGTGACCCTGTGTGGCAGCAGGATGATAAGCTTCAACCGACCTAGCTCCAGCACACCCAAGCAGGCCTACCAGCGTGCGACAACGCTTCACGAGCTTCTGCACTCACAATGAAACAAGGGCATACTAAGTATCAGATTTATGATTGCAAGTGAAGCAGATGCATCTGTTCCGAGGAGGCTGAAATTGTACCTTCATCGTCCCCCTCATTTTGTTCTCAGATTCTACGCTCCCAAGGATATCACCTAGTGCATCTGAGGCTTCAAAGATGCATCTGTTCAGCTCACCAGACTGCAACGACATAAGTCAGTCACGATGACGAATATAATAATTTAAATACAACCGTTCGTTCAAACTTACCACTTTGTTGACGAGGGGTGCAAACTCCCTAAATCCACTGCGCATGTCTCTGATGCCGGTCTGGTAGGCCTCTTCCTTCGGGTCATCCCTCTCTAGATCTGCGATGTCTTCCACCGTCCACCGAGGCCTGAGACAAAGATGGTGCTTCTGGCCATCATCGTACCACCTCATGTGTCGGCCCTCGTAATCATTCCAGTCGGTCACTCTCCTCTCCCTATCTTTACGATACCTTTGTTCGTTCCACTCCGTCACATGAGTTTTATGCTCCTCTCCCCAGTCTGTGATCGACTGATTCTTCTGCCGGCTCATCCTGCCAGGCATAGGCCACAAAAAACATCATAATAAAGTCGCCACGCAATGAAATCATGTGCAGAGAGAACAAAGCGCTCATAGGTGGAGCGCGTGGCTGCCGGTATCGGTGGGCTGGCCCAGTGGGGTATGCTGATACACCCCAAACTGCGTGGTCACGCAGTGTGGCAAGTGCCACTCGATGGCGTACACATAGATCATGGGCACCATGCACCGCCAGAGAACACGGTCCGCATCACACATCACGTTCAGAGCAAAGTCCCACTCTCGGTCATACGGACAACAGTTTACCTATTACATATACGTTGGTAAGTTCCCACTCTCGGTCAAAAGTGGAATCAAAGAGAAAGGTGTTGAGCGAGTTCATATACCTACGTATGTGTCAAAGCGTCCAACTCGTTGGTGTAGGTATTGTACGAAGTCTTGTTTAGGCCCGTGCAGAGTTTGACAACGTCCCACTCATAAGCTACGGTGGGGTGTCGAGTCTCATCGCCGTCTTCACTATAGGCACCCCATGGGTGTCTTCGCATCTTCTCCGGATGCCCCACCGGCAGCCGCTCCCACATCCAAATGGAGAAGACCCAGACAAAGCCACCCATATTGGACTTATCTCCCGTCCTCTGCGTTGCGTCATCAAGCTGCAAAACATCAAATAAGGATCAGATATAACAAAATATCATGGACACACTTTCGTAGGTAGGTAGGAAATTAGATACTCTCTTACCGAACAGTATAGGTAGGCGAGAGATGCGGTCCCCCAACTGTACCCTGCCTCCCAGTCCGCTAGGAAGAAGAGATACGACCAGTTGGCAGAGTTCCCGGAGCTGTGTGGAAACACGACCTCCGTGAGAATGTACCATAGGTAGGCCCTCGCGTACCACTCCACAGTCGTCTCGTCGGTGCCTTCGGGGCATTTGTGCCGGTGCTCCGAGAGCCAGATCAACGGCCCACCGGATGTACGGTTACCCTTAGCAACGGGGCAGTCGCCGATGTGGGTGGCAACCCTCTCCTGCTAGTTGTTCCTCTCCACTCGACCGGTGAGTGCATGACCCTCGATCAGCATGGCAGTAATCATCGCCCAATCCTCGAGAGTCACCGTCATCTCCCCTCATGGCTGATGGAACGAATGGGTCTTCGGTCTCCACCGGTCAATCAACGCTGTCAGAGCTGCGTGGACAAGTGTCGGTGGCTGACGCTTGAACTGCAACACAAAACCCAACATACGGACTTTCTTGAAGAACGGTGCGTAGCGCTCGTCGTAGTGCATATGCCCATATATCCCGTGACCCCTCATGCGCAGTGGCTGGAGCATCTGTCAGAAAGTGAACGCCAAAAGTTAGGAAATTATTTTCATCAATCCGAAAACTTTGATCAATATTTCATTCATATCACTTACCTCTCCGTTCTCTATGAAACGTGCACGATGACCCTTGTTGAATGCCCAGTCCAGCATGGAGTACCGTGGGCCGATGTTGTCCGCAAGAGGTGGCCACCTTAATAGAATTTCATAAACAAAAGCATCATAAGCATAAGCATACATAAACAAACAATGAAATGAAATCATTTCAAAATCATACCAACATGCATCATATCAAAATAAAATCTTAAGCATATTCGTGCAACAACATCTACTACACATGATGGATCAAATCATACCAACATGCATCATATAAAAAAAAATCCTCCAACATACATCATATCATCATATTTTTAAATAATTGTGTCCAACAACATCTTCATATCAACATGCATCATAAAACTAGGGTTCATCTTCACACTACATCATGTCATCATATCAACATGCATCATCAAACTAGGGTTCATCCTCATATCAACATTACATCATAATTATTTTAACAAAAAAAAATTATGAACTAGGGTTCATCTTCACACTAACATATGAACTATTGATTAGAGTTCATATTCAATACCACTAGTTACTAAAGAACTAAGAACTAGAACTACAATCAAACTAAAACAATCTTAGGTGAAAAAAAATTCAATCTAATTTCAAAAATATGAGGGATTTCAAGCAAATAATGCGTCGAATCGGAAGCAAGTTTGCAAAAACTAATTGGAGGGATTGGATGAGCTTACGTTTCTCTCTTCGGGGCCATCTCGATCCGCAAAAACGGTGAAGAATCGGTGTAGATCCGAGGGGGGAGTGGAGGAGATGAGAGAGGGAGAGATGGGCGACTTGGGGGAAAAAGAGGAGAAACTGCCGACGGGGGGAGGGGGAGGGGTGGGGAGATGGGCAGGGGCGCGGGGTCTCGGGCGAAATACCTGCCCGGACCCTACCGCCAGGTGTCCTGGCGGTAGGGTTAGACATGCTACCACCAGGTGCCCTGGTGGTGGGGTGCGATGGAGTGGAATGGCGGCCGTCTCTGTGTGCTGAGGTGTATAAGTACCCTACCGCCAGGGGCCCTGGCGGTAGGCTATCTAACCTTACCGCCAGAGCACGTGGCGGTAAGAAAAAGGGTCAAATCCCTTATTTTTCAAACCGGGGTCAGATCCCGAATTTCTATCGGAAAGGGGTCAAAGCACGAAATTTTGCCAAAGTTCGGTAAAATTGATTTTTCTGCTGCGTGACTAGATAATATATCCAGTGCACGAAGGTGTTGTTCCGGTCACTATTTTCTTTATTTTTTAATACAGTACAGACACAAACACTTATACACTCATCCCTATAAACGCTCACATGCATATCATGTCTCTATGAGCATCGTCGAGAGACTGAGTCGGCATATCATCTTGAGATTTACGAGGTTAGAGTGTCTCCTCCCACTGAAAGTGTATCGCAGGAAATTCTGAAATAAATCCAGAAATAAGGCGAACACCAGGACATGAACCATGGTGGACTGAGGATACCACTATCGCTCTAACCATCCAACCACGGGTTGGTTCGCATTTTCTTTGTCTTCTTATGAGTAACATGAACTGGTATAATTGTTTTCATGCTAAATTGCACGTCTATAGTACACTACCCTATGTGAGCGATGTAATTTCTTGAGAATTTTTTAGCTTTCAAATAATTTTTTACTCCTCTAAACTAAGGGCGCAAGTGCACCCGGGAGAAAAAAATACATTCTCCTTTACTCCATTTTTCTACTAGCAAATTCAGCTCTTTAGTCACCGCCATATCAGAATTCAGGAACACAACAGTCATGAGTTGTTTGCCTGACGTGTGTTTTGTGATGCGTCTGCGAGGAATCTCTTACTAGGATGATTTGAGCTACCACTGGCAATGCACGACGAAGAACGAGCTGAGGGGCGACACCCACTTGACGATGATGTGGCAAGAAGAGCAACAATGGGGCTAGGCATGACGCAAAAGCAATTTTTTTGTGATCTTCTTGTATTTATAAAAATTAAAACACGGTGTCCCGTTACTAACTATGGATCCCTGGGCCCTGATACAATCCCTCGATGGGTGGAAAGAAGGGAGGAAGACAGTGGATCCGCGCAAAAATGTCAAACCTAAGGGGCAGGGCTTATGAACAACATTATGTGATTCTCGAAAAACAAAATGAACAACATTACGAATGTATGTGTGCTACCTCTTGAGCTCGCGTTGTTTTTTCCTTTGAAGAGGAAAGAGTGATACAACAAAGTAGAGTAGGTATGTACCTCAGTTTAAGAATCAAGGTATCAATCCAGTAGGAGATTATGCACAAATCGTCAAATACCTGCACAAACAATCAAACAACTTGCACCCAACGCTTTAAAGGGATTGTCAATCCCTTCACGGTTATTTGCAAAAGTGAGATCTGATAGAGATAGGTAAACTAAAAAGTAAATATTTTTGGATTTATAGATTAAAAATTAAAAAATTAAAAAATAGTAGATCTAAAACTTATAAGATGTAAAATAGACCCAGGGGCCATATGTTTCACTAGAGGCTTCTCCTATGATAGCAAATATTACGGTGGGTGAACAAATTACTGTCAAGCAATTAATAAAAAAACGCAAATTTATGACGATATCTAAGGCAATGATCATGAATATAGGCATCACGTCCGTGTCAAGTAGACCGACTCCTGCCTGCATCTACTACCATTACTCCACACATCGACCAGAATGATTCTGCATCTAGAGTATTAAGAGCATCTCCAACAGCCGCGCTACACGCCGCGCCCAAAAAATGCATTTGCCGCGCGCGCTTCGGCTGGTTTAGCGCGCGGATAGGCGCCAGCTCCAGCAGCTGCGCTATAATGCAGCGCGCGCGCCGCTCCAGCAGTGCCCAAAAATGCAGCGCGCGCAGCAAGCACAAACCACATATACAATTCAAAAAATAGGAGAAAAACGATCAAACAAACAAAATAAATCAACAATAAATAGTTATTACAACTCAAACAAATAGTTTATCGTTCAATACAACAAATAATGCAATAAACACAACCAATAGTTCATGAACAATACAATACAAATAATGCAATGAAATCATGCTCTTTATCGTCCATGCCATGCCCATCACTCTTCAATCAGATCCTTCTGAAGATCATTGTGTGTTGCGGGACGCCGAATGGCATGATAGGAGGCAACAAAACGGGCTACCCTTTCAGCCCTCCGTCGCACTCGCACGGGATGTCCCAAGAGCTCATACTGTGAGTAGTGTAAATCTTGGCCACGCTCATTCTCGATGATCATGTTGTGCATGATCACACAAGCGTGCATGATGTACCAAAGCATTTTTTGATCCCAAAATCTAGCCGGTCCTCTCACAATAGCAAATTGGGCTTGCAAAATCCCAAATGCTCTCTCCACATCTTTTCTAGCAGCCGCCTGAGCATTGTGGAAATCAAGATTTTTCTTACTTTCTGGCTTTTTCAACGGCTTCATGAAGATTTGCCACTTTGGATAGATGCCATCCGCTAGATAATAGCCATAGTTGTACGTATGGCCATTTGCTACAAACTGCACCGGTGGCAACTCACCATTCGCAATCTTATTCATCAGTGGTGACCGGTTGACAACATTGATGTCATTCAAAGATCCAAGCATTCCAAAGAATGCATGCCAAATCCAAGTCTCCTGATCGGCCACCGCTTCAAGGATTATAGTGGAACCCTTTTTTGGCCGTGGAATTGCCCATGCCATGCCTTTGGACAATTCTTCCAACTCCAATGCATGCAATCTATTGAGCCAAGCATGCCAGAAAAGCCGCGAGATTTGTTCATTGCCAATAGCCTTGCGGCGTCTTCAGAAGTGGGAGATCTCAAATACTCCTCGCCAAACACTTGCACAATTCCCACTGCAAAGCGCTTGACACACATGATGGCTTGGCTCTCACCCATAGCCAAGTGATCATCAACTAGATCGGCCGGGATACCGCATGCCAACATACGCAAAGCGGCTGTCACCTTCAGAAAGATGCTATGCCCGAGCTCTCCGGCGGCATTCCTCCTTTGCTGGAAAAACCGGTCATGGCTCGCTAGTTTCTCTGCAATGCGCTTGAACAAGTCTGTGCTCATCCTAAACCGGCAACGAAAATACGACTCCGGGTATGTGGGATTCTCCATGAAATAGTTCTTCATCAATCTGTTATGGGCATCAATCCTATCTCTCCAAATTTTATCCCGACCCATAACCGAACCACCGTGCTTCGTTTTTTTATTGATATGCATCGCTATGATCATTGCAAGATCCTCCTACTCTTCCATATCAAATTCTTCTTTGGAAGAATCATACGACGAACTCATCTACAATGTTCAATACTATACTATCAGAACTACAATTCAAAATATGCACCAAATTCATAAGTTTGGAGCAATACATACCTTGTAGGCGTTTTGTCGAACACCTTGCGGGCGCGGCGCGGCAGCGAGCCCTCGGGCGCTGTTCCTCGGACGTCGGAGGCGCGCGAGGTCCGGCCGGACTAGGAGGGGGTGGGGCGGAAGCGCAGCGGCGCAGGGAGGTCGGCGAAGCGCCTGAACGGTCGCCGGCGGGCGCGGGCGGCGGCCACAGCGGAGACAGACCGGGGAAGCGCTTGAGTGGTCGCCGGCGGGCGCGGGCGGTGACGGCGGCGCGGAGATAGGCCGGGGAAGCGCTGAACGGTCGCCGGGGGCGCGAGCGGCGGCGGCGGCGCGGTCGGATGGGGGCGGCAGCGTGGTCGCGAGAGTGGAGGAGGGAGCGAGCGAGCGCGGGAGAGAGCAGCGAGCGAGCGCGGGAGAGTCGGGCGCGCGCGAGCCGGCGCAGCAAATAATGGGCGCGGGATTGCGTTTCGGACAGCGCGCTGAATTGGAAATGGCGCGCGCACCATTTTTGCGCGCCCGCTGGAGCTGCTCGCCGCATTGCGCGCGCGCTAAAACTGCCTTTTTTACGGCGTGACGCTTGTATAGGGCGGCTGTTGGAGATGCTCTAAGTTCATAAGAACAGAGTAACGCATTAAGTAAGATGACATGATGTAGCAGAATTAACTCAAGCAATATGATGAAAACCCCATCTTGTTATCCTCGATGGCAACAATACAATAAGTGTTACGTCCCCTACTATCGCTGGGATTGAGCACCGCAAGATTGAACCCAAAGCAAAGCACTTCTCCCATTGCAAGAAAAACCAATCTAGTTGGCCAAACCAAACCGATAGCTCGAAGAATTACTAAGATATCAAATCATGCATATAAGAATTCAGAAGAGACTCAAATAATATTCATAGATAATCTGATCATAAATCCACAATTCATGGAATCTTGGCAAACACACCGCAAAATAAGATTACACCGGATAGATCTCCAAGAACAATGAGGAAAACATTGTATTGAGGATCAAAGAGAGAGAAGAAGCCATCTAGGTACTTGCTATGGACCCGTAGGTCTGTGGTAAACTACTCACACTTCATCGGAAGGGCAATGGTGTTGATGTAGATGCCCTTCGTGGTCGAATCCCCCTTCGGCAGAGTATCGGAAAAGGCCTTCGGATGGGATCTGGCGAGAACAGAAGGTTACGACGGCGGAAAAGTGGTTTCGATGGATGTTATGATGTTTCTAGAATATTTGGGAATTTATAGGTGGGAGAAGTAGGCCAGGGGGGTCTCGGGGGGAGGGGGGCACAAGGTAGGGGCGCGCCCTACCCCCCAGGGTACGACCCCCACCCTTGTGGCCGCCTCGAGGCTCCCCTGGTGTGTACTCCAAGTCCTCTGGATGTCTTCTGGTCCAAGAAAAATCCTCATAAAGTTTAATTCCGTTTGGACTCCATTTGATATTCCTTTTCTGCGAAACTCAAAAATAAGAAGAAAAACAGAAACTGGCACTGGGCTCTAGGTTAATAGGTTACTCCCAAAAATCATATATAATAACATATTAATGCATATAAAACATCCAAAACAGATAATATAATAGCATGGAACAATCAAAAATTATAGATACGTTGGATACGTATCAAGCATCCCCAAGCTTAATTCTTGCTCATCCTCGAGTAGGTAAATGATAAAAGCTGAATTTTTGATGTGGAATGCTACACAACATATTTATCGATGTAATAGTCTTTATTGTGGCATGAATGTTCAGATCCACAAGACTCAAAATAAAAGTTTATCGATATCAAAACAATAATACTTCAAGCATACTAAAAAGTAATCTATGAAGCTTCAAAAATAACATGGCTAAAGACAGTTATCCCTACAAAATCATATAGTCATTTATGCTCCCTCTTCTTAACACAAAGTATAAATCATGCCCATCCCGGTGTCAATCAAGCAATTGTTTTCATACTTTAACTTTCTTAAACCTTTTCAACTCTTCACGCAATACATGAGCGTGAGCCATGGATATAGCACTATGGGTGGAATAGATGGTGGTAATAGACAAAAGGAGGGATAAAGTCTCACATTGACTAGGCAAATCAACTGACTATGGAGATGTCCATTAATCGATATCAATGTGAGTGAGTAGGGATTGCCATGTAACGTATGCACTAGAGCTATAAGTGTATGAAAGCTCAAAAGACAACTAGTGGGTGTGCATCAACTTGCTTGCTCATGAAGACCAAGGGCATTTGTGGAAGCCCATCGTTGGAATACACAAGCCAATTTCTATAACGATAAAATCCCACTAGTAATAAATGAAAGTGACAACATAGGAGACTCTCTATCATGAAGAACATGGTGCTACTTTGAAGCACAAGTGTGGAAAAGGATAGTATCATTGTCCCTTCTCTCATTTTTTTATAGTCTCCTCTCTTTTTCTTTGGAGACCTTTTCTCTTTTTTTTGGAGACTCTTTTGGCCTCTTTATTTATAACCTCACATGGGACAATGTTCTAATAACGATGATCATCACACTTTTATTTACTTACAACTCGATATTACAACTCGATATTACAACTCAATACTAGAACAAAAATATGACTCTATATAAATGCCTCTGGCGGTGTACCAGGATGTGCAATGATCAAGAGTGACATTTATGAAAAATATGAACGGTGGCTTTGCCACAAATAATATGTCAACTACATAATCATGCAAAGCAATATGACAATGATGAAGCGCGTCGTAATAAACAGAACGGTGGAGTTACATGACAATATATCTCGGAATGACTATGGAAATGCCATAATAGGTAGGTATGGTGGCTGTTTTGAGGAAGGTATAAGGAGGGTTTTATGCACCGGTGAAAGTTGCGCGGCACTAGAGTGGCTAGCAAGGTGGAAGAGTGAGAGTGCGTATAATCCATGGACTCAACATTAGTCATAAATAACTCACATACTTATTGTGAGAAAAATTATTAGCTCTCAAAGCAAAGTACTACGATGCATGCCCCTAGGGGGGAGGTTGGTAGGAGTTAACCATCGCGCGCCCCCGACCTTCACGCAAAGACAAACACTCGAAATACAAAGTGCTCCAATTTGGTTACATAGTTAGGAGACCATATGTGCATGCTACGAGAATCACAAACCTTAACACAATTATTTCTTTAACCTCACAAACTACCACTAGCATGACTCTAATATTACAATCTTAACATCTCAAAACAACTACAAGGAGTCAAACTTCATATATTATTCAATGCTCTATATATGAAAGTTTTTATTATATCTCCTTTGGATGTCTATCATATTAGGACTAAATTCATAACCCAAGCGAATTACCATGTTGTTCTTAGAGACTCTCAAAATAATGTAAGTGAAGCAAGAGAGTTCAACAATTTCTATAAAATAAAACCATCACCGTGCTCTAAAAAGATATAAGTGAAGTACTAGAGCAAAATTGCCTAGCTCAATGGATATAAGTGAAGCACATAGTGTATTCTAATAAATCACAATTGAAGCGTGTCCCTCTCAAAAGGTGTCTACAGCAAGGATGATTGTTACAAACTAAAAAGCAAAGACTCATATCATACAAGACGCTCCAAGCAAAACACATATCATGTAGTTAATAAAAATATAGCCTCAAGTAAAGTTACTGATGGATGAAGATGAAAGAGGGGATGCCTTCCTGGGGCATCCCCAAGCTTAGGCTCTTGGCCGTCTTTGAATTTTAACTTGGGGTGCCTTGGGCATCCCCAAGCTTAGGCTCTTGCTGAGGGAGTCCTGGATTAAGGGGTCCTCGGGTGGCCGGATTACTCGTTATGGGCCGGACTGCAGGGCCGTAAAGATTATCGCTGAAGATTATCCCCCGTATCCGGATAGTACTCCTATGTGTGTAATATTCCCTTCCTCTGCAAGATGATCATGTACAACCCTAGGTCTTTCCGGTGCATATATAAACCGGAGGGTTTAGTCCGTAGAGACAGAATCACAACATCATAGGCTAGACTTCTAGGGTTTAGCCATTATGATCTCGAGGTAGATCAACTCTTGTAACCCTATATACATCAAGATCCATTAAGCAGGAAGTAGGGTATTACCTCGATAGAGAGGGCCGAAACCTGGGTAAACATCGTGTCCCCAGTCCCTTGTTACCATCGATCCTCAGGCACACAGTTCGGGACCCCCTACCTGAGATCCGCCGGTTTTGACACCGACATTGGTGCTTTCATTGAGAGTTCCACCATGTTGTCGACAGAAGGATTGATGGCTCGCTTCGTCACCAGCAACAGCGCCGCCCCTGGGGAGGTTTTTCCTCCCGGACAACTTTTCGTGTTCGGCGGCTTCATGCTATGCGCCAACTCGGATGGCCACCTCAAGCAGGTTGACAGCTTCGCCCTTGGTCATCAAATAAGGTTTGGAAACTTGAATTATGTTGCTGACATCCGAGGATACTTGATCTTCGATGGATTCACACCCACGGCTGCTGCTACCTTCCCACACAATGAAGATGTCTTAGACCTATCATTAGATCCAATCCAGGGGTCAACAACCACGACGGCTCTGGCCCTAGATCCAGAGCAGACCGCTTGGTCCGAAGACGGGAGGGTAAACACCGCCATGGAATATCAAACCACAGACTTAGCGGCGGTTGAGCCGCTCACAGACCCAGAATTGAGCGGGATCCTCCCCGCCGCTGGAAAGCCAAACTTGTCTCAAATTACGAGCTCTGGACTTATGGGATCCACACTCTCCGGGATCAATGGAGCGGTTATCACTGAGCCTGGCCCCGCAGACCCCCAAACTCCAATCTAGCTCTCGCTCTTAAACGAGGTGCTAGATTTGCTGCAATCCCTCACCATAACAGAGGATTCTTAGCCGAACTATGCCCAGTTTAAACTGGGGGCTGAGGACATGGAATTTTGCTTCCCACCCACCAGCCACTTGGTAGCCACGGTCAAGGACTTACCAACATACTAGACTATGCTTCCGAAGACATCGATGGGATGGACCATGACGTCAAAGCAGGTCTAGGTACAAACCCGCCTGTGACCAGGCGATGGACGACCACTTCTACCTACGATGTGTACATGGTGGATACGCCCAATGAGAAAGAAGACGACGGAGATAAAGATCCAGAGCAGGATAAGCCCGTCGATGAACCTCCTAAATGCCGGCGCCATAAGCGCCGCTCACGATCGTGTCGAGGAAAGGAAAGTAACACCGGCACCAGAGACAATGAAGATCCAGAGGAAGCCGAACACCCTGTAGATCTAGCGGTGGAGCAGGATAAGCAAGGGGGTGGACAATGCAGTCCCGAACAACTCACCGATCATAATGATTCCGAAGACAGTAATTATCTACCTGTCTCCGAAGAGGATGTTAGCCTGGGAAACGAGGAATTCATAGTCTCAGAGGAACCCCTCGAACAAAAACGTTTTCAGCAACAACTTATTGCCACAACAAGGAGCTTGAAAAAATAGCAGCAGCGGCTTAAAGCCGAGCACAATACGCTCAATGATAGATGGAATGAAGTGCTAGACGCTGAAGAGAGATACAACCGTGAGCGCCAAACAAAGAGCTATCCCACACGCAAATTGCTGCCCCAATTGGACGACGAGGCCCTTGCGCCAATTCCGTCGAAGTACGATCAGGCTGAGCAACCGGACCGACCACCTCATGGACGGGACAAAGCGGCTAGCAATGCCGTACACCAGCCCACACCTCCCTACCATAAAGGAAAGGATCCAACAGCTCAGGGCCATCAGTACGATTTACGTCAGGGCCTGAATAAAAAAGGCGGTCAGGACAGATCAATCTACAGATCAAGAGAACGTGCTCCCACATGGTACGGTGGCTATGAAGCCAAGCACGCCGGATACAATCAAGTTCGGGGTCAGCACCGAACACAAATGCCGTCCAAACTATACCACGATGTCACACGATATAGGGGCGCCGTGCACCCTCTGTGCTTTACCGATGAAGTGATGGATCACCAATTTCTGGAAGGGTTTAAACCTGTCAACATCAAGGCATATGATGGAATGACGGATCCCGCGGTATGGATCGAAGACTTCATTCTTCACATCCACATGGTCTGTGAAGATGACCTCCATGCCATTAAATACTTACCTCTCAAGCTGAAAGGGCCAGCTCGGCACTGGTTGAACAACCTCCCAGAGAACTCCATTGGAAGCTGCGAAAATCTAGAGGATGCTTCCCGGGCTAACTTTCAGGGGACTTATGTCCAGCCTACGGATGCTGATGATCTAAGTCACATAATCCAACAACCCAAGGAGTCAGCCCGCAAGCTTTGGAGCCGGCTCTTAACTAAAAAGAACCAAATTGTCGACTGTCCGGACACCGAGGCCTTAGCGGCATTCAAACACAGTGTTCGGGACGAATGCTTGCAAGACACCTCGGCCAAGAGAAGTCGAAGACAATGGCAGCCCTTACTACACTTATGACCCGCTTTTGCACGGAAGAAGATAGCTGGGTAGCTCGTAGAAGCAATAGTACCAGCAATCCTCACACTTTCGAGGTCGGGGACGGCAATGGTAAGCCACGACGCAACAAGAACAAGCATCAGAACAATGTTGTAGAAATAGATGAAACCATAGTGAATGCCGGATTCGGCGGCTCCAGGCCCGGTCAACGGAAGAAGCCGTTCAAACTTCAAAGGCAACAGAGATAGTTCGTCAAGCCTGGACAAAATATTAGAGAGACCTTGCCAGATTCACGACACCCCTAACAAACCTGCAAATCACACCAATAGAAACTGTTGGGTCTTCAAGTAGGCCGGCAAGTTAAATGCCGAACACAGGGGGAAATGACCTCAAAGAGAGGTCGAAGATGAGCTTCGCCAACCAAACACGGGGGATGGGGGGAGAAGAAATTTCCCCTGAGGTGAAAACGGTGAATATGATCTATGCCACCCATATCCCCAAGAGGGAACGCAAACGCGCACTCAGGGATGTTTATGTTGTAGAGCCCGTCGCCCCAAAGTTCAACCCATGGTCAGCTTGCCCGATCACCTTCTATCAAAGGGACCACCCAACCAGTATCCGTCACGGAGGTTCGGCGGCCCTAGTACTCGATCCTATAATTTATGGATACCATCTTACTCAAGTCCTTATGGACGGCGGCAACAGTCTAAACCTGATATACCAAGACACTGTCTGCAAGATGGGGATAGACCCGTCAAGGATTAAGCCTAGCAACACTACCTTTAAAGGAGTGATACCTGGCATAGAGGCCGGCTGCACGGGTTAACACCGGAAGTAGTATTAGGCTCTCTAGACAATTTTTGAAGCAAGGAGTTAATCTTTGACATCTTTCCTTTCCGAAGTGGCTATCATGCACTACTCGGGAGAACGGCCTTCGCCTGCTTTAACGCAGTCCTGCACTATGCTTACTTGAAGCTCAAAATGCGTGGACCAAGCAGCGAAATCACGGTCAATGGAAACATGGAGCACTCCCTTCGTACAGAGGAGGACACTTCGGCCCTAGCAGCCAAGGTTCAAAGCGGATTATTCAGGCCAAACAGTTCATCGGTCATCAAGACCAGAGAGACTGCTAAACGTGTCCAGCCTGCACTACAATGTGACAGCTGATACGTCTCCATCGTATCTATAATTTTTGATTGTTCCATGCCAATATTCTACAACTTTCATATACTTTTGGCAACTTCTTATACTATTTTTTGGGACTAACATATTGATCCAGTGCCCAGTGCTAGTTCCTGTTTGTTGCATGTTTTTCGTTTCGCAGAATAACCAGATCAAACGGAGTCCAAATGGGATAAAAACGGACGGAGAATTGTTTTGGAATATATGTGAATTTTGGGAAGCAGAACCAACGTAAAACGATACCCGGGTGCCCATGAGGGTGAGGGTGTTGGGGAACATAGTATTTTAAAACTTTCCTACGATCACACAAGAGCTATCTACCAGATGCATAGCACCGAGAGGGGAGAGTGTGTCTACGTACCCTCGTAGACCCTAAGCGAAAGCGTCAAGTGATGCGGTTGATGTAGTCGAACTTCTTCGCGATCCAACCGATCAAGCACTAAACGTACGGCACCTCCGTGTTCGGCACACGTTCAGCTTGATGACGTCCCACAAGCTCTTGATCCAGTTGAGCTTCATGGGAGAGTTTTGTCAGCACGACGGCGTGGTGACGAATATGATGAAGTTACCGGCGCAGGGCTTCGCCTAAGCACTGGAACGATATGACCGAGGTATGTTTCTGTGGAGGGGGCACCGTACACGGCTAAACCAATTCAACTTGTGTGTTCTAGGGTGCCCCCTGCCCCCCTATATAAAGGAGCAAGGGGGAGGCCGGCCAGCCCCTATGGCGCGCCTAGGAGGAGCAATCCTACTAGGAATAGGATTGCTATCCTATTCCTAGTAGGAATCACCAAGAGGGAGAAGGGGGGAAGGAAGGAGAGGGAGAGGGAGAAGTAAAGGGGCGCCGGCCCCCCTCCTTCCTTGTGCAATTCAGACCAAGGGGTGGGGGGGGGGGGGGGCGGCCCAGCCCTGGCCTTGCTTCTCTCTTTCTCCTATGGCCCATTAAGGTCCATAGCTTCCGTGGGGGGTTCCGGTAACCCCCCGTCACTCCGGTTAATTTCAAAACTTTACGGAACGCTTCCGGTGTCCGAATATAGACGTCCAGTATATCAATCTTTATGTCTCGGACATTCCGAGACTCCTCGTCATGTCCGTGACCTTATCCGGGACTCCGAACTACCTTTGGTACATCAAAACTCATAAACTCAGAATACTGATCGTCATCAAACATTAAGCGTGCGGACCCTACGGGTTCGAGAACTATGTAGACATGACCGAGACTCATCTCCGGTCAATAACCAATAGCGGAACATGGATGCTCATATTGGCTCCTACATATTCTACGAAGATCTTTATCGGTCAAACCGCATAACAACATACGTTGTTCCCTTTGTCATCGGTATGTTACTTGCCCGAGATTCAATCGTCGGTATCTCAATACCTAGTTCAATCTTGTTACCAGCAAGTCTCTTTACTCGTTCCGTAATACATCATCTCGTGACTAACTCATTAGTCATTTTCTTGGAAGGCTTATTATGATGTGCATTACCGAGAGGGCCTAGAGATACCTCTCCGACACTCGGAGTGACAAATCCTATTCTTGATCTATGCCAACACCACGAATACCTTCGGAGACAGCTGTAGAGCATCTTTATAATCACCCAGTTATGTTGTGACATTTGATAGAACACAAGGTGTTCCTTCGGTATACGGGAGTTGCATACTCTCATAGTCATAGGAACATGTATAAGTCATGAAGAAAGCAATAGCCGTAAAACTAAACGATCATAGTGCTAAGCTAACGGATGGGTCTTGTCCATCACATCATTCTCCTAATGATGTGATCCCGTTGATCAAATGACAACTCATGTCTATGGCTAGGAAACATAACCATCTTTGATCAATGACCTAGTCTAGTAGAGGCATACTAGGGACATACTGTCTTGTCTATGTATTCACACATGTACTAAGTTTCCGGTTAATACAATTCTAGCTTGAATAAAAGACATTTATCATGATATAAGGAAATACAAATAACATCTTTATTATTGCCTCTAGGGCATATTTCCTTCAGTCTCCCACTTGAACTAGTGTCAATAATCTAGATTACAAAGTAATGATCCTAACACCCATGGAGTCTTGGTGCTGATCATGTTTTGCCCGGGGAAGAGGCTTAGTCAACGGGTCTGCAACATTCAGATCCGTGTGTATCTTGCAAATCTCTATGTCTCCCTCCTTGACTAGATCGCGGATGGAATTGAAGCGTCATTTGATGTGCTTTGTTCTCTTGTGAAACCTGGATTCCTTCGCCAAGGCTATTGCTCCAGTGTTGTCACAAAAGATTTTCATTGGACCCGATGCACTAGGTATAACACCCAGATTGGATATGAACTCCTTCATCCAGACTCCTTCATTTGCTGCTTCCGAAGCAGCTATGTATTCCGCTTCACACGTAGATCCCGCCATGATGCTCTGCTTGGAACTGCACCAACTGACAGCTCCACCGTTTAATAAAAATACATATCCGTTTTGTGACTTAGAGTCATCTGGATCAGTGTCAAAGCTAGAATCGACGTAACCGTTTACGACGAGCTCTTTGTCATCTCCATACACGAGAAACATATCCTTTGTCCTTTTTAGGTATTTCTGGATGTTCTTGACCGCTGTTCAGTGATTCACTCCTGGATTACTTTGGTACCTCCCTGCTAGACTTATAGCAAGGAACACATCAGGTCTGGTACACAACATTGCATACATGATAGATTCTATGGCTGAGGCATAGGGAATGACTTTCATTTTCTCTCTATCTTCTGCAGTGGTCGGGCATTGAGTCTTACTCAACTTCACACCTTGTAACATAGGCAAGAACCCTTTCTTTGACTGATCCATTTTGAACTTCTTCAAAACTTTATCAAGGTATGTGATTTGTGAAATTCCAATTAAACGTCTTGATCTATCTCTATAGATCTTGATGCCTAATATGTAAGCAGCTTCACCGAGGTCTTTCATTGAAAAACTCTTATTCAAGTATCCTATTATGCTATCCAGAAATTCTATATCATTTCCAATCAACAATATGTCATCCACATATAATATAAGAAATGCTACAGAGCTCCCACTCACTTTCTTGTAAATACAAGCTTCTCCAAAAGTCTGTATAAAACCATATGCTTTGATCACCTCATCAAAGCGTATATTCCAACCCCGAGATGCTTGCACCAGCCCATAGATGGATCGCTGGAGCTTCCACAATTTATTAGCACCTTTAGGATCGACAAAACCTTCTGGTTGCATCATATACAACTCTTCTTTGAGATATCCATTCAGGAATGCAGTTTTGACATCCATTTGCCAGATTTCATAATCATGAAATGCGGCAGTTGCTAACATGATTCTGACAGACTTAAGCATCGCTACGGGTGAGAAAGTCTCATCGTAGTCAACTCCTTGAACTTGTCAAAACCCTTTCGCAACAAGTCGAGCTTTGTAAACAGTAATATTACCGTCTGCGTCGGTCTTCCTCTTGAAGATCCATTTATTTTCGATAGCTTGCCAATCATCGGGCAAGTCAACAAAAGTCCATACTTTGTTCTCATACATGGATCCCATCTCAGATTTCATGGCCTCAAGCCATTTTGCGGAATCTGGGCTCATCATCGCTTCCTCATAGATCGTAGGTTCATCATGGTCTAGTAACATGACTTCTGGAACTGGGTTGCCGTACCACTCAGGTGCGGAACGTACTCTGGTTGATCTAAGAAGTTCAGCAGAATTTTGATCTGAAGTTTCATGATCATCATCATTAGCTTCCTCACTAATTGGTGTAGGAATCATTGGAACTAGTTTCTGTGATGTACTACTTTCCAATTCGGGAGAAGGTACAATTACCTCATCAAGTTCTACTTTCCTCCCACTCACTTCTTTCGAGAGAAACTCCTTCTCTAGAAATGATCCATTTTTAGCAACGAATATGTTGCCTTCGGATCTGTGATAGAAGGTGTACCCAACAATCTCCTTTGGGTATCCTATGAAGACACATTTCTCCGACTTGGGTTCGAGCTTATCAGGTTGAAGCTTTTTCATATAAGCATCGCAGCCCCAAACTTTAAGAAACGAAAACTTTGGTTTCTTTCCAAACCACAGTTCATAAGGTGTCGTCTCAACGGATTTAGATGGTGCCCTATTTAACGTGAATGCAGCTGTCTCTAAAGCATAACCCCAAAATTATAGTGGTAAATCGGTAAGAGACATCATAGATCGCACCATATACAATAAAGTACGGTTACGACGTTCGGACACACCATTACGCTGTGGTGTTCCAGGTGGCGTGAGTTGTGAAACTATTCCACATTGTTTCAAATGAGGACCAAACTCGTAACTCAAATATTCACCTCCATGATTAGATCGCAGAAACTTTATTTTCTTGTTACGGTGATTCTCTACTTCACTCTGAAATTCTTTGAACTTTTCAAATGTTTCAGACTTGTGCTTCATTAAGTAGATATACCCATATCTGCTCAAATCATCAGTGAAGGTCAGAAAATAATGATACCCGCAGTGAGCTTCAACACTCATTGGTCCACATACATTAGTATGTATGATTTCCAACAAATCTGTTGCTCGCTCCATTGTTCCGGAGAACGGAGTTTTAGTCATCTTGCCCATGAGGCATGGTTCGCAAGCACCAAGTGATTCATAATCAAGTGATTCCAAAAGTCCATCACTATGGAGTTTCTTCATGCACTTTACACCAATATGACCTAAACGGCAGTGCCACAAATAAGTTGCACTATCATTATTAACTTTACATCTTTTGGCTTCAATATTATGAATATGTGTATCACTACTATCGAGATCCAACAAGAATAGACCACTCCTCAAGGGTGCATGACCATAAAAGATATTATTCATAAAAATAGAACAACCATTATTCTCTGATTTAAATGAATAACCGTCTCGTAACAAACAAGATCCAGATATAATGTTCATGCTTAACGCTAGCACCAAATAACAATTATTTAGGTCTAAAACTAATCCCGAAGGTAGATGTAGAGGTAGCGTGCCGACGGCGATCACATCGACTTTGGAACCATTTCCCACGCGCATCGTCACCTCGTCCTTAGCCAATCTTCATTTAATTCGTAGTCCCTGTTTCGTGTTACAAATATTAGCAACCGAACCGGTATCAAATACCCAGGTACTACTACGAGCATTAGTAAGGTACACATCAATAACATGTATATCACATATACCTTTGTTCACCTTGCCATCCTTCTTATCCGGCAAATACTTGGGGCAGTTCCGCTTCCAGTGTCCAGTCCCTTTGTAGTAGAAGCACTTAGTTTCAGGCTTGGCTCCAGACTTGGGTTTCTTCGCGGGAGTAGCAACTGTCTTGCTATTCTTTTTGAAGTTCCCCTTCTTTCCCTTGCCCTTTTTCTTGAAACTAGTGGTCTTGTTAACCATCAACACTTGATGCTCCTTTTTGATTTCTACCTCTGCAGCCTTGAGCATAGCGAAGAGCTCGGGAATTGTCTTCTGCATCCCTTGCATATTATAGTTCATCATGAAGCCTTTATAGCTTGGTGGCAATGATTGAAGAACTCTATCAATAACACTATCCTCGTCAACTTTGCAACCTAGTTGAGTCATATGATTGTAGTACCCAGACATTCTGAGCAAGTGTTCACTGATATCACTATTCTCCTCCATCTTGCAGCTGTAGAACTTATTGGAAATCTCATATTTCTCAATCCGGGCATTTTCTTGAAATATTAACTTCAACTCCTGGAACATCTCATATGGTCCATGACGTTCAAAACGTCATTGAAGTCCCGGTTCTAAGCCGTAAAGCATGGCACACTGAACTATCATGTAGTCATCAGACCGCGTCTGCCAAACGTTCAAAGCGTCTACATTAGCGGGAGGGGGCTTGTCACCTAGCGGTGCTTCAAGGACATAACTCTTCTGTGCAGCAATGAGGATATTCCTCAAGTTACGAACCCAGTCCATGTAATTGCTACCATCATCTTTCGACTTAGCTTTCTCTAGGAATGCATTAAAATTCAAAGGAATGGTAGCATGAGCCATTGATCTACAAAAACATAGATATGCAAAAACTATCAGAACTAAGTTCATGATAAATTAAAGTTCAATTAATCATATTACTTAAAGAACTCCCACTTATATAGACATCCCTCCGGTCATCTAAATGATCACGTGATCCAAATCAACTGAACCATGTCCGATCATCACGTGAGATGGAGTAGTTTCAATGGTGAACATCTTATGTTGATCATATCTACTATATGATTCACGCTCGACCTTTCGGTCTCCAGTGTTCCGAGGCCATATCTGCATATGCTAGGCTCGTCAAGTTTAACCCGAGTATTCCGCGAGTGCAAAACTGGCTTACACCCGTTGTATTTGAACGTAGAGCTTATCACACCCGATCATCACGTGGTGTCTCGGCACGACGAACTTTCGCAACGGTGCATACTCAGGGAGAACACTTATACCTTGAAATTTAGTAAGGGATCATCTTATAATGCTACCGTCGAAATAAGCAAAATAAGAAGCATAATAAGATAAATATCACATGCAATCAAAATATGTGACATGATATGGCCATCATCATCTTGTGCTTTTGATCTCCATCTCCAAAACACCGTCATGATCACCTTTGTCACCGGCGCGACACCTTGATCTCCATCGTAGCATCGTTGTCGTCTCGCCAACTATTGCTTCCACGACTATCACTACCGCTTAGTGATAAAGTAAAGCAATTACATGGCGACTGTATTTCATACAATAAAGCGACAACCATATGGCTCCTGCCAGTTGCTGATAACTTTACATAACATGATCATCTCATACAATAACGTATAACTCATCATGTCTTGACCATATCACATCACAACATGCCCTGCAAAAACAAGTTAGACGTCCTCTACTTTGTTGTTGCAAGTTTTATGTGGCTGCTACGGGCTTAGCAAGAACCGTTCTTACCTACGCATACAAAAACCACAACAATTTTTCATCAAGTATGTGTTGTTTTAACCTTTACAAGGACCGGGTGTAGCCACACTTGATTCTGCTAAAGTGAGAGAGACATACACCCGCCAGTCACCTATAAGAAACGAGTACTCATAACGGTGAAACCAGTCTCGCGTAAGCGCACGCGTAATGTCGGTCCGGGCCGCTTCATCTCACAGTGCCAACGAACCAAAGTATGACATGCTGGTAAGCAGTATGACTAGTATCATCCACAACTCATTGTGTTCTACTCGTGCATATCATCTACGCATAGACCTGGCTCTCATACCACTGTTGGGGAACATAGTATTTAAAAATTTTCCTAAGATCACGCAAGATCTATCTACCAGATGCATAGCAACGAGAGGGGATAGTGTGTCTACGTACCCTCGTAGACCGTAAGCGGAAGCGTCAAGTGACACGGTTGATGTACTCGAACTTCTTCGCGATCCAGCCGATCAAGCACCGAACGTACGGCACCTCCGCGTGCAGCACATGTTCAGCTTGATGACATCCCACGAGCTCTTGATCCAGTTGAGCTTCACGGGAGAGTTTCGTCAGCACGACGGCGTGGTGACGGATATGATGAAGTTACCGGCGCAGGGCTTCGCCTAAGCACTGCAACGATATGACTGAGGTGTGTTTCTGTGGAGGGGGGCACCGCACACGGCTAAAGCAATTCAACTTGTGTGATCTAGGGTGCCCCCCTGTCCCCGTATATAAAGGAGCAAGGGGGTAGGCCGGCCAGCCCCTATGGCGCGCCTAGGAGGAGCAATCATACTAGGAATAGGATTGCAATCCTATTCCTAGTAGGAATCACCAAGAGGGAGAAGGCGGGAAGGAAGGAGAGGGAGAGGGAGAAGGAAAGGGGCGCCGGCCCCCCTCCTTCCTTGTCCAATTCGGACCAAGGGGTGGGGGGCGCGCGGCCCAGCCCTGGCCTTCCTTCTCTCTTTCTCCTATGGCCCATTAAGGCCCATAGCTTCCCCGGGGGTACCGGTAACCCCCCGGCACTCCGGTTAATTCCAAAATTTACGGAACGCTTCCGGTGTCCGAATATAGTCATCCAATATATCAATCTTTACGTCTCGGATATTCCGAGACTCCTCGTCATGTCCGTGATGTTATCCGGGACTCTGAACTACCTTCGGTACATCAAAACTCATAAACTCATAATACCGATCGTCATCAAACGTTAAGCGTGCGGACCCTACGGGTTCGAGAACTATGTAGACATGACCGAGACTCATCTCCGGTCAATAACCAATAGCAGAACCTGGATGCTCATATTGGCTCCTACATATTCTACAAAGATCTTTATCGGTCAAACCACATAACAACATACGTTGTTCCCTTTGTCATCGGTATGTTACTTGCCCGAGATTCAATCGTCGGTATCTCAATACCTAGTTCAATCTCGTTACCGGCAAGTCTCTTTACTCGTTCCATAATACATCATCTCATGACTAACTCATTAGTCATTTGCTTGCAAGGCTTATTATGATGTGCATTACCGAGAGGGCCGAGAGATACCTCTCCGACACTCGGAGTGACAAATCCTATTCTTGATCTATGCCAACACCACGAATACCTTCGGAGACACCTGTAGAGCATCTTTATAATTACCCAGTTACGTTGTGATGTTTGATAGCACACAAGGTGTTCCTCCGGTATACGAGAGTTGCATAATCTCATAGTCATAGGAACATGTTTAAGTCATGAAGAAAGCAATAGCAGTGAAACTAAATGATCATAGTGCTAAGCTAACGGATGGGTCTTGTCCATCACATCATTCTCCTAATGATGTGATCCCATTGATCAAATGACAACTGATGTCTATGGCTAGGAAACATAATCATCTTTGATCAATGACCTAGTCTAGTAGAGGCATACTAGGGACATACTGTCTTGTCTATGTATTCACACATGTCCTAAGTTTCCGGTTAATAAAATTCTAGCATCAATAAAAAGACATTTATCATGATATACGGAAATACAAATAACATCTTTATTATTGCCTCTAGGGAATATTTCCTTCAGAGGGGCGCGCCCAGGGGGGCAGGCGCGCCCTGGGCCCTCGTGGCCACTCCGTAAGGCGGTTGATGCCCTTCTTTCGCTGCAAGAAAGCTAATATCTGGATAAAAATCGTGTCCAAAATTTAGCCCAATCGTGCTCTTCTTTCGCTGCAAGAAAGCTACTCTTCTCCTCGGCATATCATCCACAAACGGACGGCCAAACGGAGGTGACGAACCGCACGCTTTCGACACTTCTTCGCGTGTTGATCAAGAAGAACATCAAGGAATGGGAGCAATGCTTGCCCATTGCCGAGTACGCCTACAACCTCGCAAGACATTCGACTACCGGCAAGTCCCCTTTCGAGGTCGTCTACGGCTTCAACCCTTTGTCTCCATTGGACATTCTACCTCTACCTCTACAAGAACGCATCAACTTGGATGCAAGTGCTCGAGCAAGCTATCTCAAGAAGGTGCATGAAGATACAAGGGAAACGATCGAGAGGCAAGTACATCGTCTAGCGTCCAAGCTCAACGCCAACAAGAAGCCTATGGTGTTCCAACCGGGAGATCTCGTATGGCTACATCTTCGCAAGGACCGTTTCCCCCTGATGGCTTCTCGCCCCTCGTTGGTTACCCCAAGTGGAAGGTTTGAGATGCAGTGTAGCGGAAGTTTTCCCTTGGCAAAGATACCAAGGATCGATTTCCCCTGAGACTCCCAGTTTCAACAAGAAGGTGTCAACTGCTAACGGCGCCAGATATTAGCAATCAACGTGGACCTGCACACAGATACAAATAACTTTGCTCCCAACGAGTACAGAGAGGTTGTCAATCCCTCCGGCCTTGTCGTTTACAAAGGATCAAACGCAAGTGATAATAGTGATAGGTAATGCTGCAAATAGTAAGTAAAAGCAGAAAGTAAATAGCGGATGTGATCAGTGATGGTAATATGGACCGGGGTCCCATGATGTTCACTAGTGATGTCTCTCTCCCAAAAGACGATAAAACAGCCATGTGAGGTAAACGAATTACAGCTGGGTAATTGACAGAATTATGTGCGCAAACCAATGCTAACTATGTTGCAAGAAAGGTAGAGGTTCAAAGCATGGGCGGTACGCCAAGGCAAGTAGACCGAAATCCATCTGCATCTACTACTAATCATCCACCTTGAGATATCTATCCAGAACATCTCGCTGGTATTAAGTTGAGAGCCCCGCCCATAGTGTAAACTCAAAGCAATAGACAACTGCATTAAAAGAACTTTGCGTAAAGTAAACAATCCTTGCACCCGCGGGCACAAGCACCGTTGTTTTCCCCCTTGTGGCAACAGCGCATCCCCTAGACTCATGTTTCTGTCACTCAAGCTAGTCATCGAGGGGCATGAACCCACAATCGAGCATAACGTTCCCTCTTGGAGTCACTACCTACTACTTGGCCAAAGCAATAAATAGCAACGGAGAACATGCAAGAATTACTTATGAACATAAATATAAAAGAGGTAAATCAAATATATTACTCAAACACAATCTGAACATAATCTCACAATCCATCGGATCCCAGCAAAGTCATCATAGCAACAGCATAAGGATTACATATGTGCCTCGATCATGTAGGGCAGCTCACGAGGTCTAATTAGTGAAGCACAAGAAGGGGAGGAGAACATCACATAGCTACTGGTCATGGACCCATGGTCCAAGGGAGACTACTCACAACTCATCCGGGAGGCGTCCATGGTGGTGGAGAGGCTCCCGGTGGTGATCCTCCCCTCCGGCAGGGTGTCGGGAAGAGTTCTCCTGGTGCTCCCGATCTTGGAAGCGCGGCGGCGGCGGAACAGAGATGAGATCGCGAAAAAGGGTTCCCATCTCGAGGGTTTCGGGACACGATATAAATATATGCCAAAGGGGGGCATCAGCCGAGGCCTGGGGGGCCCAGGTGCCCCCCCCCGGCGCGGCCAGGAGGGGGGCCGCGCCACCAGGGCGCCTGGAGCCCTGGTGGCCCCCCTCCGGCTCTACTTTGGCTGCCGGGAAGCTTCTGGAACACTGATTTTTTATATAATTTTTCCGGAATTTTTCTGGCAGTTTACGTGATGGGAAAACATGAAATACAAAAACAGCAGAAAACAGAAACTGGCACTGGGGTGCACTGAGTTAATAGGTTAGTCCAAATATGATCAAAAGTGTATGGAAGTGTATAAATATCATAGCAATATCACCCAAAAGAGGCATGGAGCAAGCAGAAATTATAGATACGTTTTGGACGTATCAACATCCCCAAGCTTAATTCCTGCTCGTCCTCGAGTAGGTAAATGATAACAAGAATAATTTCTGTGGTGACATGCTATTAACCATATAGGACTTTTTATAGTCATATGACAAAAGCTTACTGAGACAATGAATCTGTAGTATTTAAGTTGCCTCATGAGAAAATCACAAAGAACTGAAAGTTTTACAATATGATACTAAAACATCAAATAGATTTGTAATGAGCATGGTGCGCAAATATGATAAAGTGATATCTCGCTTGCCCCCTTTAGTGAAGCAAAACATAAATGCAGGAGCACCTCCAAGGTTTAAGTGATGACTAGATACAATGATTTCAGAATAAACGATATCACAATCATGCAAAAGACAATGCTACTTTGGGACAATGCACATTACACTCAGAATGACAATCATGCTCTCAGTAGTTGGTGCTTTAAAAGAAGGTGGAGACTCTCGAACCGTGGCTTTTGTTGGCAAGGTTGAAAACACGTAGTCGGAAACAAAGACAAAGCATGTACCAGAGCTCTTGGTTTTAAAAGCAGAGGTAATAATTTTTTTTAGATTATGCATGTTTCGTCAACGAATGCTAGCAGACAACTCAATCACTTCTTGAGATGGACAAGTTTCGAGGAACGGCTCCCGAATGAGGACGATCACATCCTCTTAATCTCCTTTGTTTATCACTGCCAAAGTTTTCTGATTTCTCATGAACAAAGCGTGAAGGAGGGTTTGTTTGTTATATTATTTTTGAGCTGGGCGCACTATTTGCTAGTTCCTTCTCGTATTATGGGTTTGCACATTAGACATGCAATCCCGGGGTGAAGCTTGTCCAACTTAAAAAGGTCATGAATTAACTACTACTTCCTCATGAACTAAAATAGAGGCACAAAATAGGAATGCTTTTTTTTGAATAATTTCGAGATGGCACATGAAAGTATTCGTTAGGAATGGCAGGCAAATACCATGTATAGGAAGGTATAGTGGACTCATATGGCATAACTGGTTTAAAAGAATTTGGATGCACAAGCAGTCAGTCCGCTTAGTACAGGTTGAGGTTAGCAAAAGACTGGGAGTGACCAACTAAAAGAGCAATGACGGTCATAATCATGCAGAGCGACAAAGCAACATTGAATCAGGCATGGAAGTTATATCGCTACTCAGAAACAAAAGATCATCAAGGCTTGACAGACTTTCTTTACAGTCTTAAATATGCGTGAGCATACGCCAAGTCAATCAAAATAAATTCTTGAAGGAAGATATTACGAAACCATACCACATCATAGGCAAACAAATCATGTTGGTACTCCAATAACACATTGGGAACCCCCCCAGCTATTTGAGACTAACCATAAGAAAACATGAACTACTAAGCGCCATTATGCACGTAGCATCTTTATCATAGACATATCAACCAATGCAACAGAAGCAAACTCTCTTAATAAGATAAGCATGATAACTAAAGAGAGTTCAAGCAACCAACTAAACAAAAGCTCTTTAAAAAGATAAGCATGAAAACTAAAAGCTAAGCATGATAGTAGCTATTGAAAGACAAAGAACACACATAGCAAAGATAGACATGAAAATTCTATGTTATGTTCTAGGTAGAAGTGGAGCGTGTTTCTCTCCCACACAAAGAAAGCTGAGTTCTGACTCGTTATGAAAAGCTAAAGAAAACTAAAAAGGAAACTAAAAGCAAGACGCTCCAAGCATAGCACATAACACATGAAGTGATAAAAATATAGTGGAACGAAAGACGAACTGATAATGTTGATGGAGAAGGGGATGCACGGGGGCATCCCCAAGCTTAGACGCTTGAGTCTTCTTGTATATTTCTTGGGGGTGCATGGGGGCATCCCCAAGCTTGAGCGTTTGACACTCCTAAATCTTTTTATCATCTTCCCTAGCACACGTGAAAACTCCCTTCATACATAACTCATCATAATCTGATTAGCGATGTTAGTACCCATAATAATATAATTGTTCCTTGCTGGAAATAAGGATATTCTTGAAGGTATACTGTTTCTCAAGATTGCCAAAAGGTTTTTGCAAAGAAAAAGCAAGCTCAAGGTTTGCAAAATGAAGGAAAGGCAAAACAGGACAGAATCTGTGAAAAACAGAACAACAGGTAGTAAATGATTTTTTCGGGGCACTTCTGCAACTCTAATAAAAAAACTCAGAACAGACGCACGAAAGACAATTATATAGAGCACGCTGTCGAAAAAAATTCAGACCAAAAAGATGATCTGGTGATTTTATACGAATTTTTCTATCCAAGGACAGAATCTGTTTCCTGGACAGCACGTCACAACTTTTGAACTTTCTTGCAATCAGAGGCTACACTTGGCACAAAGTTGAAAAGTACAGATACAATGATGATGCTACTGTAGTAACAACATCAAGACACAACAAAAGCAAAATAAAATTTTATTCATGTGGGCTGCGTCCCAAAAGCGCTTTCTTTTATGCCTTTAAGCTAGGCAAAATGCAAAGAGGAATCAGTAACCTTCATAATAATCGGAGTTATAAATTGCTTCAAATGGTTCCTCAACAAGTTCACTCTTGTTCCTTCTAGGAAAGGGGTACACACCTTTTGCCTTTCCGCGTAAGCGGATTTGTCCCTTACCTATATCGATGAAGCCTTTTACCGCTCGGAAGAAGTCCCTTACAAGCACTATATTTCCTTGGTTTGGCTCCATGATGAAGAAATCAACCATTGTAATCCCTTTAAGGAATTTAACTGGCACGTCTTTTATTCTTCCCTGGATTTCAGAAATATCTCCATTAGTATGTTCATGATAAGATGGTAATCTATCCATGTTAAATTTTAAAGAATCATGAACAATTTTTGGCATAGTAGAAACCGATCCAATATCACAATAAGCAAGGAAGTCTTGATTAGAGATGCTAATCATAACAAAAGGCTCCCAATCATTGTCTATTTCCAAAATGTCTTTCTTATTGGGTTTGGGTTTCTCTACCTTCATCAAGTCTAGAGCATCCATTCTCTTCTCAATAGTAGCAAGTCTATCTATGACAGTATCAAAGTTATGATCATAAACAAAGTAACTAGATAGACCATGTATAATTTCAAGAGCTCTAGCTTCATCACACTCTAGGAAATCTCCTTCAGCTATAATATCAAGAGAGTGTTTACACCATTTAAAAAGATCATGGTAAAAATTTCTAAGCACAATTTTTATAGGTATCCAAGGCATAATTCTCCTATGTGCATCAGAAATTCTGTCCCATGCCTTCTTCATATTTTCTCCATCCCTTTGATGGAAATCTAGAACTTCTGATTCCCTCAAAGCACCAAATCCTAACATGCTTGACTAAACAGAAAGGAGTACTAGCAAATAATTAATTTTTTTTTTGTGGTTTTCGATAAAAGATACTAAAGCAAAACTGAAAGGTAAACTAACAAGACTAAAAAGCAAAGGTAAAAGATAGCGTGCAACTCCCCTATCTTGAAGAGTGGAGTCCCCGGCAACGGCGCCAGAAAACTTTGCTTGATGGCTTCTCGCCCCTCGTTGGTTACCCCAAGTGGAAGGTTTGAGATGCAGTGTAGCGGAAGTTTTCCCTTGGCAAAGATACCAAGGATCGATTTCCCCTGAGACTCCCAGTTTCAACAAGAAGGTGTCAACTGCTAACGGCGCCAGATATTAGCAATCAACGTGGACCTGCACACAGATACAAATAACTTTGCTCCCAACGAGTACAGAAAGGTTGTCAATCCCTCCGGCCTTGTCGTTTACAAAGGATCAAACGCAAGTGATAATAGTGATAGGTAATGCTGCAAATAGTAAGTAAAAGCGGAAAGTAAATAGCGGATGTGATCAGTGATGGTAATATCGACCGGGGTCCCATGATGTTCACTAGTGATGTCTCTCTCCCAAAAGACGATAAAACAGCTATGTGAGGTAAACGAATTACAGCTGGGCAATTGACAGAATTATGTGCGCAAACCAATGCTAACTATGTTGCAAGAAAGGTAGAGGTTCAAAGCATGGGCGGTACGCCAAGGCAAGTAGACCGAAATCCATCTGCATCTACTACTAATCATCCACCTTGAGATATCTATCCAGAACATCTCACTGGTATTAAGTTGCGAGCCCCACCCATAGTGTAAACTCAAAGCAACAGACAACTGCACTAAAAGAACTTTGCGTAAAGTAAACAATCCTTGCACCCCGCGGGCACAAGCACCATTGTTTTCCCCCTTGTGGCAACATCACATCCCCTAGACTCATGTTTCTGTCACTCAAGCTAGTCATCGAGGGGCATGAACCCACAATCGAGCATAACGTTCCCTCTTGGAGTCACTACCTACTACTTGGCCAAAGCAATAAATAGCAACGGAGAACATGCAAGAATTACTTATGAACATAAATATAAAAGAGGTAAATCAAATATATTACTCAAACACAATCTGAACATAATCTCACAATCCATCGGATCCCAGCAAACTCATCATAGCAATAGCATAAGGATTACATATGTGCCTCGATCATGTAGGGCAGCTCACGAGGTCTAATTAGTGAAGCACAAGAAGGGGAGGAGAACATCACATAGCTACTGGTCATGGACCCATGGTCCAAGGGAGACTACTCACAACTCATCCGGGAGGCGTCCATGGTGGTGGAGAGGCTCCCGGTGGTGATCCTCCCCTCCCGCAGGGTGCCGGGAAGAGTTCTCCTGGTGCTCCCGATCTTGGAAGCGCGGCGGCGGCGGAACAGAGATGAGATCGCGAAAAAGGGTTCCCGTCTCGAGGGTTTCGGGACACGATATAAATATATGCCAAAGGGGGGCATCAGCCGAGGCCTGGGGGGCCCAGGCGCCCCCCCGGCGCGGCCAGGAGGGGGGCCGCCCCACCAGGGCGCCTGGAGCCCTGGTGGCCCCCCTCTGGCTCTACTTTGGCAGCCGGGAAGCTTCTGGAACGCTGATTTTTTATATAATTTTTCCGGGATTTTTTTGGCAGTTTACGTGATGGCAAAACCTGAAATACAAAAACAGCAGAAAATAGAAACTGGCACTGGGGTGCACTGAGTTAATAGGTTAGTCCAAATATGATCAAAAGTGTATGGAAGTGTATAAATATCATAGCAATATCACCCAAAAGAGGCAAGGAGCAAGCAGAAATTATAGATACGTTTTGGACGTATCACCCCCACGAGCGTAAGTCCAAACTACTACCTCGGGCCGACGGACCATTCAAGGTGCTAGCACGCTACAACAACAACGCATACAAGCTCGACCTTCCACGCGACAAGTACAATGTGAGCGATGTATTCAACGTCAAGGATCTCTCCACTTTCCATGGTGATGAAGATTTCGATCCGAGGTCGGATCTTTCCCAAGGGAGGGGAGATGATGCGGAGCATCCCAAGGTCATCCCCATGGACCTACCTTCGTCTCACCAAGTGCCAAGTGGACCCATGACACGTGCTCGAGCACGAGCTCTCGAGACCAAGGTGACTTCACTCCTCTCTCTACATCACTATGATTCACATGAGACATGGCTGCTACCCTCATCAGAGACTCTTTGCATACTCAGGCACCTCGGGAGCAACCATGGAGAAGTAAAGGGACAAGAAGAATTGAAGGAGGAAGAAGGAGGAGAAAAACAGGGACAAGAAGAATGGAAGGAGGAAGACTCTGCCTGCCCGGACGATCCGGACGATGTCCCGGACGATCCGGCCGAAGCCCGGATGATCCGGACAAACATCCGGACGATCCGGCAAATGTGCCCGAAGACACCCGAAGCTCCACGCCGAAGCCGGATCGTCCGGACCCCAGGCCAGATCATCCGGACGCACCCGGACATTCGGACGGAGACCCGGACATCCGGGCCACCTGCAGCGGTTCGGACACGCCCGGATCATCCGGCCGCCGCCCCGGATCATCCGGACCCCCGAAGCCCGGGTCATCCGGACAAACATCTGGATCATCCGGACAGTGCCTGCGTGCATAGTGTTGGGCCGAGGCCCATGTACCCCTTCGCCCCTCCTAGCCTATATATAGCACTCTACCTAAACTATCTAGGGTTAGCTTTGTGTTAGCTCATACCAAAACCTTAGTGGTTCCTCTCCTACGAGACCGCGGCCTCTTCAGAGAAGATCCACCGGATTCAAGACCTCATATACGGAGAAGAACATCAAGACCTCCTCACAGAGATGACTACCGCCACTTGTATCATCCTTAGTTGATCGTGTATCGTGTATCGCACTTTGTGTACCCAGATCTAGCATTTGTGTGACCTAAGTCGGTTGATTTGAGTGTTTTCTCCTTGTCACTCTTGTGTTTTTCCTCGTGTCCCTCGTGTTCTTCCTCGGGATCCCTCCTTTTCGTGAAAGATCGGCCACGTAGGGTTCCACCCTACATCATCTATGGTATCATGAGCCTTGGTTGATCACGAATTTGGAACCCCACACCTTGTTTTCTAGCTTGTTTTTGTTGTTTTTCGTCCAAATTCGAAAATCCCCACAAAAATAGCCCCACAATTTTTTTTGTGATTTGTGTGTTTTGATGAGATTTTGTTGATTGTGATCCGTGGTTGAGTTGTGTGACAAGTGGATTACCCTTTTCCCCACCTCCCCCACCCTAAATCCGCCCAAAAACCACCGAAAATCCGAGAAAAAAAATCTTTTTCCACCTCTTCCCCGAGCTCATCTCGCAAGGTTTGACAAACCCGTTTCATCCGGACATTCATCCGGATCATCCGGCCAGACATCCGGATCATCCGGCCAACCCTGTCGAAACTACATTTTGCAGTTTTTCTTCGCCACATTTCCGCCACCGCAAAAACCCTAGACACATTTTCTGCTATACACCCCCACTACCATAACATAACAAACATCACTACGGTCTTACCCCTTTGTGTCTTGGATCATTTTGAGTTGTGGTTTTCTCCATTTCCGTTTGTGTTTCGGCTATCTCGGAGCGGAACGACATCGACAAGACCACCTCTCAACCTTGACAAGGACGGTAACATCGACGACACCTCGTTTACTACCTTGCAATTGCATTGATAGACCCTCATCGACCATTTTGTGTAGCTTTCCTACCGAGACTAGCCATTTGAGTATTGCCGGGCCACGACACTTGTGCACATTAGTGATACTCATAGACATTGCATACTACATACTTGATCATAGCATCTAGTGTAGTTGAGTGGTACTACATCATCAAATCTACGTGTGACACAAGAGTGTTCCGCATACACAATAGCTACCTTGATCCGAGAAGCATGCATAAGTGGCCAAAGAAAGAGCTCACAAGCTTCTAAGCAAAAGAGCCATCCAAAGCTTATATGCAAAAGCACAATAGCATCAAACGCCTTGCATCCAAATAGATCATATGAGATAGCAATACTTCACCTTGTGTTAAAAGCATCGGCACATCATACATTCATAGCATACTTGTGATAGGAAGTCGTTACTTTGATCTTATAGGTCGTGCACAAGTGCGTATCCGCCTATTAAGCAATCGGTTAGCGTCTCTCTAGCATTGTGCAACACGAGCATTTTCCGCGGATTCCACATTTTTGCTCACTTTTGGTTGCACAACCACATTTATCTATCCGTGCGTGTGTTCTGTGTGCTACTTCTTGCTTGTGATCTACTTGTTGCATGAGCCGATTGTGAATCATTTTCAACATCGTTGAATCTTACTCACTTTTTGCATTGAATTTTTGCCACCATCCTAACCAAGCTCCTCTCAAAGCTTTACTTGTGTAGGTGTGAGAATCGACAAGACTTGGTACCAATAGTGCTATTTTCGGGTTACATTATAGAGTGATCATTGATCGATTGTCAACTTCGGTCAAGGTGCATTTGGTATTGTCTTCTCCTTTCTCCCACTCACATACTTGCTTGTAACGATGGATATGCCAAGTACATCTACGAACCCGCTCTTCGATGATCCTCAAGAATCGAACAACTACGTCACCAAACTACATCTCTTTGGTGTCCAACGAGCTCTACATCAAGAAAGTGAAGCTATGCGAGAGCACATTGAGCAAGTTGCCGTCGACGCGCGTCAATTTGAAGCAAGAACAAGAGAGCAATTCGACATCATCAACACCAACATGGCTACTCAATTCGATGCGCTACGGACTTTCATAGTCAACCGACGCTCTTCTTCCACATCCTCTCAAAGACGAAGCCGCTCAAGTCACCACATCGACTCAACGAATGGCTCAAGTACCCCTACATCGAACACTCTTCGTCAAGCCGCACGTCAAGCTCAACATGACAACCGGAATCCACTTCATGACAAGAGCTCCCAAGACCTACTCGACGAGCAAGACAGCCGACATCGTCAAAACCAAACTACATTTGAGCAAGCACAAGAACGGCAAAGACTACGCCAACAACAACAAGAGCGAGCACGTCAACACCAAGAAGAACAAGATGCCGAAGCTCATCATCAAGCACAACAACGCCGAGAAGCTCAAGCTCTTGAGGCGCAACACGCATTACGTGATGCACATCGCAATGTGGCAACTCGCAATCGACACACTCATCAAGAAGAGGATTTCCTTTGTGATGAGATGCAAGAGAGGCACTGTCGGGTAACGTAGCATAATTCAAAAAATTTCTACGCTTTCACCAAGATCCAACTATGGAGACATCTAGCAACGAGCAAGTAAGAGTGCATCTACATACCATTATGTAGATCGCGAGCGGAAGCTTTCAAAGAAGCGTGGATGAAGTAGTCGTACTCTTCACGTTCTTCGTCACCGATGATCTAGCGCCGAACAGACGGCACCTCCGCGTTCAACACACGTCCGGTACAGCAACGTCACCTCCTTCTTGATCGAGCAAGGGGGGAGGAGAAGTCGTCAGAGATCCAGCAGCACAACAGCGTGGTGGTGGATGCAGTGGAGATCGCAGCATGGCTTCGCAGGGCGCCCTGCGTTGGAGTATGGAGGTGTGACGGGAGGGGGAGAGGCGCCAGGGCTTGGGTGCGGCTGCCCTCTCCCCTCCCACATATATATAGGGGGCCAGGGGGTGCGCCAGGGCCCCTGCAGATCCAATCTGCAGGGGGGGGGG
>LR738713.1:672112344-672261925 GCA_902687465.1 Secale cereale | reverse complement strand
CCCAAGGGGGGAGTCCTTGCCCCCCAAGGCAAGTGGGGCGCCCCCTCCCCCCTAGGGTTTCAACCCTAGGCGCATGGGGAGGTGGGCCCCTAGTGGTGCGCCAGCCCATTAGGGCTGGACACTTCCCCTTTCGGCCTAGGGGCCCCACCGGGATGGGTGGCCCCACCCAGTGGACCCCCGGGGCCCCTCCGGTGGTCCCGGGACGCTCCCGGTGACCCCCGGAGATCACCCGTTGGCCGAAACCTGACTTCCTATATATCAATCTTTACCTCCGGACCATTCCGGAACTCCTCGTGACGTCCGGGATCTCATCCGGGACTCCGAACAACTTTCGGATCTCCACGTGCATTTATCTCTACGACCCTAGCGTTACCGAACCTTAAGTGTGTAGACCCTACGGGTTCGGGAGACACGTAGACATGACCGAGACCACTCTCCGGTCAATAACCAACAGCGGGATCTGGATACCCATGTTGGTTCCCACGTGTTCCTCGATGATCTTCATCGGATGAACCACCGTGTCAAGGATTCACTCAATCCCGTATGTTATTCCCTTTGTCCATCGGTACGGTACTTGCCCGAGATTCGATCGTCGGTATCCCCGATACCTTGTTCAATCTCGTCATGGCAAGTCTCTTTACTCGATCCGTAATCCATCATCCCGTGACTAACTACTTAGTCACATTGAGCTCATTATGATGATGTCTTACCGAGTGGGCCCAGAGGTACCTCTCCGTCATACGGAGTGGCAACATCCCAGTCTCGATTCGTACCAACTAAACAGACACTTTCGGAGGTACCCGATGCATACCTTTATAGCCACCCAGTTACGTTGTGATGTTTGGCACACCCAAAGTATTCCTACGGCATCCGGGAGTTGTACAACCTCATGGTCTAAGGAATAAATACTTGACACTGAAAAGCTTATGCATTACGAACTATACGATCTCGTGCTATGCTCAGAATTGGGTCTTGTCCATCACATCATTCTCCTAATGATGTGATCCCGTTATCACTGACATCACATGTCCATGATCAGGAAACCGTGATCATCTGTTGATCAACGAGCTGGTAACTAGAGGCCTACCAGGGACTCATTTTGGTCTATATATCCACACATGTATTGCTGTTTCCGTACAATACAATTCAAGCATGAATAACAGACAATTATCATGAACAAGGAAATATAATAATAATACTTTTATTATTGCCTCTAGGGCATATTTCCAACAGTCTCCCACTTGCACTAGAGTCAATAATCTAGTTACATTGTGATGAATCGAACACCCATAGAGTTCTGGTGTTGATAATGTTTTGCCCGTGAAAGAGGTTTAGTCAACGGGTCTGCGACATTCAGATCCGTATGCACTTTACAAATATCTATATCTCCATCCTGAACATAATTCCGGATGGAGTTGAAACGGCGCTTGATGTGCTTGGTCTTCTTGTGAAACCTGGGCTCCTTGGTAATAGCAATAGCACCAGTGTTGTCACAGAAGAGAGTCATCGGGCTTGACGCGCTTGGTATGACTCCTAGATCGGTGATGAACTCCTTCATCCAGACTCCTTCCTCTGCTGCTTCGGAAGCAGCTATGTACTCCGCTGCACATGTAGACGCTGCCACCACGCTCTGTTTGCAACTGCACCAGCTGACTGCCCCTCCATTCAAAATATACACGTATCCGGTTTGAGACTTAGAGTCATCCAGATCTGTGTCGAAGCTAGCATCAACGTAACCCTTTACGACGAGCTCTTCGTCACCTCCATAAACGAGAAACATATCCTTAGTCCTTTTCAGGTACTTCAGGATGTTCTTGACCGCTGTCCAGTGTTCCGTACCGAGATCACTTTGGTACCTCCCTACCAAACTTATGGCAAGGTTCACATCAGGTCTGGTACACAGCATGTCATACATGATAGAACCTATGGCCGAGGCATAGGGAATGACACTTATCTTTTCTCTATCTTCTGCCGTGGTCGGCGACTGAGCCTTGCTCAATCTCATACCTTGCAAAACAGGCAAGAATCCTTTCTTTGACTGATCCATATTGAACTTCTTCAATATTTTGTCAAGGTATGTACTTTGTGAAAGACCAATGAGGCGTCTCGATCTATCTCTATAGATTTTGATGCCTAATATGTAAGCAGCTTCTCCAAGGTCCTTCATTGAAAAACTTTTATTCAAATAGGCCTTTACATTTTCCAAGAATTCTATATCATTTCCCATCAGCAATATGTCATCCACATATAATATGAGAAATGCCACAGAGCTCCCACTCACTTTCTTGTAAATACAGGCTTCTCCATAAGTCTGTATAAAGCCAAACGCTTTGATCACTTCATCAAAGCGAATATTCCAACTCCGAGATGCTTGCACCAGCCCGTAAATCGAGCGCTGGAGCTTGCATACCTTGTTAGCGTTTTCTGGATCGACAAAACCTTCCGGTTGCATCATATACAACTCTTCCTTGAGGAAGCCGTTAAGGAATGCTGTTTTGACGTCCATTTGCCATATCTCATAATCATAGAATGCGGCAATAGCTAACATGATTCTGACTGACTTCAACATCGCTACGGGAGAGAAAGTCTCGTCGTAGTCAATCCCTTGAACTTGTCGATAACCCTTAGCGACAAGCCGAGCCTTATAGATGGTCACATTACCATCCGCGTCTGTCTTCTTCTTAAATATCCATTTGGTTTCTATGGCGTGCCTATCATCAGGCAAGTCCACCAAAGTCCATACTTTGTTTTCATACATGGATTCTATCTCGGATTTCATGGCTCCTAGCCATTTATTGGAATCCGGGCCCGCCATCGCTTCTTCATAGTTCGAAGGTTCACCGTTGTCTAACAACATGATTTCCAGGACAGGGTTGCCGTACCACTCTGGTGCGGAACGTGCCCTTGTGGACCTTCGAAGTTCAGTAGTAACTTGATCAGTTTCTTCATGATCATTATCATCAACTTCCTCCCTTGTCGGTGTAGGCACCTCAGGAATAGTTTCCTGCGCTGCGCTACTTTCCGGTGCAGGAGGGGTGACTGTCACCTCATCAAGTTCCACTTTCCTCCCACTCACTTCTTTCGAGAGAAACTCTTTCTCCAGAAAGCATCCATTCTTGGCAACAAAGACTTTGCCTTCGGATCTGTGGTAGAAGGTGTACCCAATCATTTCCTTTGGGTATCCTATGAAGACGCATTTTTCCGATTTGGGTTCGAGCTTTTCAGGTTGAAGTTTCTTGACATAAGCATCGCAACCCCAAACTTTTAGAAACGACGGCTTCGGTTTCTTGCCAAACCAAAGTTCATACGGTGTCGTCTCAACGGATTTTGACGGAGCCCTATTTAAAGTGAATGCGGCAGTCTCTAAAGCATAACCCCAAAAAGATAGCGGTAAATTGGTGAGGGACATCATAGATCGCACCATGTCCAACAGAGTACGATTTCAACGTTCGGACACACCGTTACGTTGAGGTGTTCCGGGCGGTGTCAATTGCGAAACAATTCCACAGCTCCTAAGGTGTGTGCCAAATTCATGACTTAAATATTCACCCCCATGATCCGATCGCAAGAACTTTATTTTTCTGTCACGTTGATTCTCAACCTCATTCTGAAATTCCTTGAACTTTTCAAAGGTCTCAGACTTGTGTTTCATCAAATAGATATACCCGTATCTACTCAAGTCATCTGTGAGGGTGAGAACATAACGATAGCCTCCGCGAGCCTCAACACTCATTGGACCGCAAACATCGGTATGTATGATTTCCAACAAGTTGGTTGCTCGCTCCATTGTTCCGGAGAACGGAGTCTTGGTCATCTTGCCCAAGAGGCATGGTTCGCACGTGTCAAATGATTCATAATCAAGAGACTCTAGAAGTCCATCTAAATGGAGCTTCTTCATACGTTTGACACCAATATGACCAAGGCGGCAGTGCCACAAGTATGTGGGACTATCATTATCAACTTTACATCTTTTGGCATCTACACTATGAATATGTGTATCACTACGTTCGAGATTCATCAAAAATAAACCATTGACCATAAAACATATCTCTCAAATAAATAGAACAACCATTATTCTCCGATTTGAAAGAGTAGCCATCTCGCATAAGACGAGATCCAGAAACAATGTTCATGCTCAAAGCTGGTACTAAATAACAATTATTGAGGTTTAAGACTAATCCCGAGGGTAGATGTAGAGGTAGCGTGCCGACGGTGATCACATCGACCTTGGAACCATTCCCGACGCGCATCGTCACCTCATCCTTTGCCAGTCTCCGTTTATTCCGCAGCTCCTGTTTTGAGTTACAAATGTGAGCAACTGCACCGGTATCGAATACCCAGGAGCTACTACGAGTGCTGGTAAGGTACACATCAATAACATGTATATCATATATACCTTTGACGTTGCCGGCCTTCTTGTCTGCTAAATATTTGGGGCAGTTCCCTTGCAACAAAAGCACTCTGTCTCAGGCTTGGGTCCATACTTTGGCTTCTTCCAGGCAACAGGCTTGCCAGGCGCGGCAACTCCCTTGCCGTCCTTCTTGAAGTTCTTCTTACCCTTGCCTTTCTTGAACTTGGTAGTTTTATTGACCATCAACACTTGATGTTCTTTCTTGATGTCTACCTCCGCTGATTTCAGCATTGAATATACCTCAGGAATGGACTTCTCCATCCCCTGCATATTGAAGTTCAACACGAAGCTCTTGAAGCTTGGTGGGAGCGACTAGAGGATTCTGTCAACGATCGCTTCTTCTGGGAGATTCATTCCCAGCCGAGACAAGCGGTTGTGCAATCCTGAAATCTTGAGGATGTGCTCACTGACAGAACTGTTCTCCTCCATCTTACAGCTGTAGAATGCGTCGGAGACATCATATCTCTCGACTCGGGCATGAGCTTGGAAAACCATTTTCAGCTATTCGAACATCTCATATGCTCCGTGGTGCTCAAAACGTTTTTGGAGCCCCGACTCTAAGCTGTAAAGCATGCCGCACTGAACCAGGGAGTAATCATCACTACGCGACTGCCAGACGTTGAAAACATCTTGGGCCGCATCGGGAGCAGGTGCATCACCTAGTGGTGGTTCTAGGACATAAGTTCTCTTGGCAGCTATGAGGATAATCCTCAGGTTAGGGACCCAATCCGTATAGTTGCTACCATCGTCTTTCAGCTTGGTTTTCTCTAGGAATGCGTTGAAGTTGAGGGAAACCTGAGCGTGGGCCATTTGATCTACAAGAGATTTTGTAAAGAATTTTGACTAAGTTCATGATAATTAAGTTCATCTTAATCAAATTTTAATGAACTCCCACTCAGAATGACATCTCTCTAGTCATCTTAAGTGATACACGATCCGAATCGACTAACCCGTGTCCGATCATCACGTGAGACGGACTAGTCATCAACGGTGAACATCTTCATGTTGATCGTATCTTCTATACGACTCGTGTTCGACCTTTCGGTCTTCCGTGTTCCGAGGCCATGTCTGTACATGCTAGGCTCGTCAAGTGAACCCTAAGTGTATCGCGTGTGTAAATCTATCTTACACCCGTTGTATGCGAACGTTAGAACCTATCACGCCCGATCATCACGTGGTGCTTCGGAGCAACGAGCTTTAGCAACGGTGCACAGTTAGGGGAAACACAATACTTGAAATTTTAGTGAGAGATCATCTTATTTACTACCATCGTTCTAAGTAAACAAGATGCATAAACATGATAAACATCACATGCAATCAATTAAAGTGACATGATATGGCCAATATCATCTTGCTCCTTGGATCTCCATCTTCGGGGCATCATGATCATCTTGTCACCGGCTCGACACCATGATCTTCATCATCATGATCTCCATCATCGTGTCTTGAAGAAGTCGTCACGCCAACTATTACTTCTACTACTATAGCTAACGTTTAGCAATGAAGTAAAGTAATTACATGGCGTTATTCAGTGACACGCAGGTCATACAATAATTAAGACAACTCCTATGGCTGCTGCCGGTTGTCAAGTTCATCGACATGGAAGTCGTGATTCCCTATTACAAAAACATGATCAATCTCATACATCACATATATCATTCATCACATCTTCGTTTTGGCCATACCACGTCACATAGCACATGCTGCAAAAACAAGTTAGACGTCCTCTAATTGTTGTTGCAAGTTTTACGTGGCTTCTATAGGATTTCTAGCAAGAACGTTTCTTACCTACGCCAAAACCACAACGTGATTTGTCAATTTCTATTTACCCTTCATAAGGACCCTTTTCATCGAATCCGATCCGACTAAAGTAGGAGAGACAGCCAGCCGCCAGCCACCTTATGCATCTAGTGCATGTCTGTCGGTGGAACCAGTCTCACATAAGCGTACGTGTAAAGTCGGTCCGGGCCGCTTCATCCCACAATACCGCCGAATCAAGATTGACTAGTAACGGTAAGAAAATTGAACAAACTCAAACGCCCACAACTTTTTGTGTTCTACTCGTGCAAGATGCTACGCATAAAACCTAGCTCAGATGCCACTGTCGGGTAACGTAGCATAATTCAAAAAAAATTCTACGCTTTCACCAAGATCCAACTATGGAGACATCTAGCAACGAGCAAGTAAGAGTGCATCTACATACCGTTATGTAGATCGCGAGCGGAAGCTTTCGAAGAAGCGTGGATGAAGTAGTCGTACTCTTCACGTTCTTCGTCACCGATGATCTACCGCCGAACGGACGGCACCTCTGCGTTCAACACACGTCCGGTACAGCAACGTCACCTCCTTCTTGATCCAGCAAGGGGGAAGGAGAAGTCGTCAGAGATCCAGCAGCACAACGGCGTGGTGGTGGATGCAGTGGAGATCACAGCAGGGCTTCGCCGGGCGCCCTGCGTTGGAGTATGGAGGTGTGACGGGAGGGGGAGAGGCGCCAGGGCTTGGGTGCGGCTGCCCTCTCCCCTCCCACATATATATAGGGGGCCAGGGGATGTGCCAGGGCCCCTGCAGATCCAATCTGCAGGGGGGGCGGCGGCCCAAGGGGGGAGTCCTTGCCCCCCAAGGCAAGTGGGGCGCCCCCTCCCCCCTAGGGTTTCAACCCTAGGCGCATGGGGAGGTGGGCCCCTAGTGGTGCGCCATCCCATTAGGGCTGGACACTTCCCCTTTCGGCCTAGGGGCCCCACCGGGATGGGTGGCCCCACCCGGTGGACCCCCGGGGCCCCTCCGGTGGTCCCTGGACGCTCCCGGTGACCCCCGGAGATCACCCGTTGGCCGAAACCTGACTTCCTATATATCAATCTTTTCCTCCGGACCATTCTGGAACTCCTCGTGACGTCCGGGATCTCATCCGGGACTCCGAACAACTTTCGGGGTCTCCACGTGCATTTATCTCTACGACCCTAGCGTTACCGAACCTGAAGTGTGTAGACCCTACGGGTTCGGGAGACACGTAGACATGACCGAGACCACTCTCCGGTCAATAACCAACAGCGGAATCTGGATACCCATGTTGGTTCCCACGTGTTCCTCGATGATCTTCATCGGATGAACCACCGTGTCAAGGATTCACTCAATCCCGTATGTTATTCCCTTTGTCCATCGGTACGGTACTTGCCCGAGATTCGATCGTCGGTATCCCCGATACCTTGTTCAATCTCGTCATGGCAAGTCTCTTTACTCGATCCGTAATCCATCATCCCGTGACTAACTACTTAGTCACATTGAGCTCATTATGATGATGTCTTACCGAGTGGGCCCAGAGGTACCTCTCCGTCATACAGAGTGACAACATCCCAGTCTCGGTTTGTACCAACTCAACAGACACTTTCGGAGATACCCGATGCGTACCTTTATAGCCACCCAGTTATGTTGTGACGTTTGGCACACCCAAAGTATTCCTACGGCATCCGGGAGTTGTACAACCTCATGGTCTAAGGAATAAATACTTGACACTGAAAAGCTTATGCATTACGAACTATACGATCTCGTGCTATGCTCATAATTGGGTCTTGTCCATCACATCATTCTCCTAATGATGTGATCCCGTTATCATTGACATCACATGTCCATGATCAGGAAACCGTGATCATCTGTTGATCAACGAGCTGGTAACTAGAGGCCTACCAGGGACTCATTTTGGTCTATATATCCACACATGTATTGCTGTTTCCGTACAATACAATTCAAGCATGAATAACAGACAATTATCATGAACAAGGAAATATAATAATAATACTTTTATTATTGCCTCTAGGGCATATTTCCAACAGGCACCAGCAAGCACGAATGCACCAAGAAACCCCTCCTCAAGCGCGACAAGAGCAACAACCTCAACAAGAATCACAAGCTCGGCAAGTACACCATGACAATGAACATCTACTACGCCAAGAGCAACATGAGGTTGACAACCATCCAAATCATGAACGCCCTCCCAATAGGCAAGCAAACAATGAAGAGCATCGCTATGGCAAGCTTAAATTCACCATGCCAAAGTTTTCCGGAAGCATTGATCCCGAAGACTACCTCTCATGGGCATTGAAAGTCGATGAGATCTTCTGCTTACACAACTTCGATGAAGAGAAGAAAATTTCTATGGCCTCCCTTGAGTTGAAAGACTATGTTCTCATTTGGTGGGAGCAAATCATAGAGGGAAGAGAAGCAAAAGGCTAACCTCCTATCACTACTTGGGCTCAAATGAAGGGAGTCATGAGAGCATGCTTCGTGCCAACACACTACAACCGTGACTTTTTCAAGAAGCTACAACTCCTCAAGCAAGGTACCAAGTCCGTTGAAGAGTACTACAAGGAGATGGAGATTGCCATGATACGAGAAAACATCACGGAAGATGAAGAACAAATGATGGCGAGATTCTTGAATGGACTCAACTATCCCATCAAGAAGATTGCGGACTTTCAACCATACACCAATCTCCTCGAGCTAGTACATCAAGCCACCAAAGCTGAGCGACAAGTTCAAGAGGACTACAAGTACTCCAAGTTCACCTCCAAGAACTTTGGCTCCTATAACCAAGCTTCAACGACTTCGGCTACTCCTACCTCTACCAAGCCATCTACAAACTTCGGCGACAAGTCAAGCTACAAGAATGCGACTACATCAAGTCGGCCACCTTCTACAACAAACTTCAAGCCAAAAGCTTCATCCTCTACAACTCCAACCGAGGACAACTCCAAGACGAGTTCCATCAAATGCTTCAAGTGCCAAGGGCGAGGCCACAAGTCATTCGAGTGCAAGACCGTTCGTACCATGATCATCAACGATGACGGATCTTATGACTCAATGAGCGACGATGAAATGGAAGCCCTCGAACATGTAGCTATGCATCGCCAAGTGAATGAAGACGAAGACCACCAAGTGTTTTGCGACAATGACTCGAGTCCCAATCTTGTTGTATCCAAGGTCTTGACACTCCAACATCAACAAGATGACGATCAAAGATGTCATATCTTCCATACCAAGGCTGGCATCAATGGACGCTCCATCAAGGTCATCATCGATGGAGGAGAAACTTGGCAAGCGACGAGCTATGCGACAAGCTCAACTTGGTGAAGTCAAAGCACCCTCATCCCTACAAGGTCCAATGGCTTAACGACGCCGGAACTCTTCGAGTCGAGCACACCGTGCAAGTATCCTTCAAGATAGGCGCCTACGAGGACACACTTGAGTGTGATGTGATCCCCATGTCCGTGTGCCACCTTATTCTTGGACAACCATGGCAATATGATCATGGAGTCACACACAATGGACGGACGAACCACTATACCTTCAAGATGAAAGGAAAGGAGTTCGTGATACGACCAATGTCTCCAACTCAAGTAGCCGCTGACAAACACTTGCCTACCAACAATCGTGGAGAGAATGGTGAGAGAGTGAGCCACCAAAAGGAGAGTGAGAGCCACAAGCCAAATATGAGCGACTCCACGATGAGCGACAAGAAGCAACTAGTGCTATTTGCCACCAAAAGTGAGATGAGAGAAGTGCGTGAGAACCCCTCGAGTGTCTTTCACCTTGTGCTTTTATGCAAAGGGGAAGCCAAACCTACTAACACTTCACCACCTCCACCTTTAGTGTTGTCTAAATTTTTGCAGGAATTCTCGGACGTCTTTCCCGATGAGCTACCTCCGGGTCTACCTCCACTTCGCGGAATCGAACACCGCATCGACCTCATACCCGGCGCACCACTTCCGAACAAGGCTCCCTACCGCGTCAACCCCGAGGAAACCAAGGAGATACAAAGGTCATGTACGTGAAACCTTGAGCCCTTGTGCCGTTCCGGTTATTCTAGTGCCTAAGAAAGATGGAAGTTTTCGCATGTGCTTCGATTGTAGGCTGATAAATGCTATCATCGTTAGATACCGTCACCCTATCCCACGCTTAGACGACATGCTTGATGAATTATGTGGTGCCACCATCTTTTCGAAAATTGATCTTAAAAGTGGTTACTACCAAATTCGCATTCAAGAGGGTGAGGAGTGGAAAACGGCTTTCAAAACCAAGTCTCGGTTATATGAGTGGCTTGTCATGCCAATGGGTTTATCGGAAGCACCCGGTTCTTTTATGCGTCTTATGCATTTTGTTCCACGACCCTACATAGGCGTCTTTGTAGTGGTTTACTTTGACGACATCCTCGTTTTTAGCAAGTCGCTTGAGGACCATGTGACACACATCCGTATGGTTTTGCAAACCCTTCGGAAAGAGCGCTTATATGCTAACATGGAAAAATGCACTTTTGGCGTTGACAAGGTCGTTTTCCTAGGGTTTGTCATTTCTTCACAAGGTGTTCACGTTGATGAAACTAAAATTGAAGCAATTAAAACTTGGCCTCAACCAACAAACCTCCAACAAGTGCGTAGCTTTCTTGGTTTAGCCAGTTTCTATCGATGTTTTGTGAAGGACTTTAGCACAATTGCTATGCCTCTACACGCCTTGAGCAAGAAGAACCCACCCTTTGTTTGGGGCCCTTCGCAAGACACCGCGTTCATTAAGCTCAAAGACTTGCTCACGCACGCACCACTTCTTGCCCTACCGAACTTTGATAAACCTTTTGAGATTGATTGTGATGCTAGTGGTACCGGCATAGGTGGCGTGCTCATGCAAGAAAAACGCCCAATTGCATACTTTAGTGAGAAGCTATCCGGAGCGCAACTTAACTACCCCATCTATGATAAAGAGCTATATGCCTTGGTGAGAGTTTTACGTGTTTGGGAACATTACCTTAGACCTCATGAATTCATTCTTCATACGGACCATGAGACTCTCAAGTATCTCAAGGGTCAAACTAAGTTGAACAAGAGTCATGCTAAGTGGAGTGAATTCATTGAGTCTTTTCCCTACGTCATCAAGTACATCAAAGGCAAAGAAAACATTGTGGTGGATGCACTTTCCCGCAAATGCATGCTTGTCACAAAACTTGAGTTGAATGTTATTGGCTTTGAGCACATAAAGAACTTATATGAGCATGATCCTTTCTTTGAAAACCCTTATGCTAAGTGTTTGGCTCACACTTCTTGGGAACACTACTACATAAAGGATGGATATCTTATGAGAGCTAACAAACTTTGCATTCCCGAGTCTTCGCTACGTTTGCTCCTTTTGCAGGAATCTCATGGAGGAGGACTCATGGGGCACTTTGGTCGCAACAAGACATTTGCTACGCTCTCTAAGAACTACTTCTGGCCCAAGATGCTACGTGACGTCTCACGCCTCACCAACCGATGCTCAACATGTCGCAAAGCTAAGTCAAAAGCTCAATCTCATGGTCTTTACATGCCACTTCCTATTCCATACCATCCATGGGAAGACATAAGCATGGACTTTGTACTTGGATTGCCTAGGACTCAAAATGGAAAATATTCCGTGTTTTTTGTCGTGGATAGATTCTCTAAAATAGCTCATTTCATTCCTTGTAACAAGATCGACGATGCTTCACATGTGGCAAATCTCTTTTGTAGGGAAATCATTCGTCTACATAGAGTGCCCAAGACGATCGTGTCGGACCGGGACGTCAAGTTCTTGAGCTACTTTTGGAAGACTCTATGCGCCAAACTCGGCATCAAGGTACTCTTCTCCTCGGCATATCATCCCCAAACCGATGGCCAAACGAAGGTGATGAACCGCACATTTTCGACACTTCTTTGCGTGTTGATCAAGAAGAACATCAAGAAATGGGAGCAATGCTTGCCCATCGCCGAGTACGCCTACAACCGCGCAAGACATTCGACTACCGGCAAGTCCCCTTTCGAGGTCGTCTACGGCTGCAACCCTTTGTCTCCATTGGACATTCTACCTCTACCTCTACAAGAACGCATCAACTTGGACGCAAGTGCTCGAACAAGCTATCTCAAGAAGGTGCATGAAGATACAAGGGCAAAGATTGAGAGGGAAGTACATCGTCTAGCGTCCAAGCTCAACGCCAACAAGAAGCCTATGGTGTTCCAACCGGGAGATCTCGTATGGCTACATCTTCGCAAGGACCGTTTCCCCCACGAGCGCAAGTCCAAACTACTACCACGGGCCGACGGACCATTCAAGGTGCTAGCACGCTACAACAACAATGCATACAAGCTCGACCTTCCATGCGACAAGTACAACATGAGCGATGTATTCAACGTCAAGGATCTCTCCACTTTCCATGGTGATGAAGATTTCGATCCGAGGTCAGATCTTTCCCAAGGGAGGGGAGATGATGCGGAGCATCCCAAGGTCATCCCCATGGACCTACCTTCGTCTCACCAAGTTCCAAGTGGACCCATGACACGTGCTCGAGCACGAGCTCTCGACACCAAGGTGATTTCACTCCTCTCTATACATCACTTTGATTCGCATGAGACATGGCTGCTACCCTCATCAGAGACTCTTTCCATACTCAGGCACCTCGGGAGCAACCATGGAGAAGTCAAGCGACAAGAAGAATTGAAGGAGGAAGAAGGAGGAGACAAACAGGGACAAGAAGAATCGAAGGAGGAAGACTCAGCCTACCCGGACGATCCGGACGATGTCCCGGACGATCCGGCCGAAGCCCGGATGATCCGGACAAACGTCCGGACGATCCGGCAAATGTGTCTGAAGACACCCGAAGCTCCACGCCGAAGCCGAATCGTCCGGACCCCAGGCCGGATCAGCCGGACGCACCCAGATTATCCGGACGCCGCCCCGGATCATCCGGACCCCCGAAGCCCGGATCATCCGGACAAACGTCCAGATCATCCGGACAGTGCCCGTGTGCATAGTGTTGGGCCGAGGCCCATGTACCCCTTCACCCCTCCTAGCCTATATATAGCACTCTACCTAAACTATCTAGGGTTAGCTTTGTGTTAGCTCATACCAAAACCTTAGTGGTTCCTCTCCTACGAGACCGCGGCCTCTTCGGAGAAGATCCACCGGATTCAAGACCTCCTATACGGAGATGACTACTGCCACTTGTATCGTCCTTAGTTGATCGTGTATCGTGTATCGCACTTTGTGTAGCCGGATCTAGCATTTGTGTGACCTAAGTTTGTTGATTTGAGTGTTTTCTCCTTGTCTCTCTTGTGTTTTTCCTTGTGCCCCTCGTGTTCTTCCTCGGGATCCCTCCTTTTCGTGAAAGATTGGCCACGTAGGGTTCCACCCTACATCAAAGTGCATATGATCCAAGAAGAGAAAGTATGTTAGCTTATGCCTCTCCCTCAAATAAAATTGCAATAGTGATTACCGGTCTAGTTATCGATTGCCTAGGGACAAATTACTTTCTCGTGACAAGACGCTCTCTACTAAAACAAATTTAGTTGTGTCTTTATCTTAATAGCCCCTAGTTTTATTAACATGCTCTTTATATTCTTGCAAACCTAACCCACAAAAACTACAAAGTACTTCAAGTTTCATACTTGTTCTAGGTAAAGCAAACGTCAAGCGTGCATAGAGTTGTATCGGTGGTCGATAGAACTTGAGGGAATATTTGTTCTGCCTTTAGCTCCTCATTGGGTTCGACACTCTTACTTATCGAAAGAGGCTACAACTAATCCCCTACACTTGTGGGTTATCAAGACCTTTTTCTGGCGCCGTTGCCGGGGAGCAATAGCATGGGGTGAATATTCTCGTGTGTGCTTGATACATCTCCAACGTATCTATAATTTTTGATTGTTCCATGCTATTATATTATCCTTCTTACACTTTTATATGATTTTTGGGACTAACCTATTAACCCAGAGCCCAGTGCCAGTTTCTGTTTTTCTCCTATTTTAGGGTTTTACAGAAAAGGGATATCAAACGGAGTCCAATTGACGAGCCAATTTTTTATGATTTTTCTGGACCAAAAGAAGCCCCAAAGCAAAAGAGTTGGGCCAGGAGAGCCACGGGCTGCCCTCTAGGGTGGAGGGCGTGCCCTGGGCAGGGGGGCGCGCCCCCTATCTCGAGGACGGCCCGTAGCTCCCCTTTACTTGGCCCCAACTCAAAAAATTCCTATAAATACTGAAACCTTCGGAAATTAACCTAGATTGGGAGTTCCGCCGCCGAAAGCGTCTGTAGCCACCGAAAACCAATCTACACCCGTTCTGGCACCCTGCCGGAGGGGGGGAATCCCTCTTCGGTGGCTATGTTCATCATCCCGGCGCTCTCCATGACGAGGAGGGAGTAGTCCACCCTCGGGCTGAGGGTATGTACCAGTAGCTATGTGTTTGATCTATTTCTCTCGTGTTCTTGAGATGGCACGATCTTGATGTATCGCGAGCTTTGCTATTCTAGTTGGATCTTATGATGCTTCTCCCCCTCTACTCTCTTGTAATGGATTGAGTTTTCCCTTTGAAGTTATCTTATCGGATTGAGTCTTTAAGGATTTGAGAACACTTGATGTATGTCTTGCACGTGTTTATCTGTGGTGATAATGGGATATCATGTGATCTACTTGATGTATGTTTTGGTGATCAACTTGCGGGTTCCGTGACCTTGGGAACATATGCATAGGGGTTGGCACATGTTTTCGTCTTGACTTTCCGGTAGAAACTTTGGGGCACTCTTTGAAGTTCTATGTGTTGGTTGAATAGATGTTTCTGAGATTGTGTCATGCATATCGTATAATCATGCCCACGGATACTTGAGGTGACAATGGAGTATCTAGGTGACATTAGGGTTTTGGTTGATTTGTGTCTTAAGGTGTTATTCTAGTACAAACTCTATGATAGATTGAACGTTACTACGGACTCTTGAATAAATCGATCAGAAAGAATAACTTCGAGGTGGTTTCGTACCCTACCATAATCTCTTCGTTTGTTCTCCGCTATTAGTTACTTTGGAGTGACTCTTTGTTGCATGTTGAGGGCTAGTAATATGATCCAATTATGTTATCCTTGTTGAGAGAACTTGCACTAGTGGAAGTATGAACCCTAGGCCTTGCCAACTATCATTGCAACACCGTTTATGCTCACGTTTACCACTTGCTACCTTGCTGTTTTTATGTTTTCTTATTACAAAAACCTATATCTACCATCCATATTGCACTTGTATCACCATCTCTTCGCCGAACTAGTGCACCTATACAATTTACCATTGTATTGGGTGTGTTGGGGACACAAGAGACTCTTTGTTATTTGGTTGCAGGGTTGCTTGAGAGAGACCATCTTCATCCTACGCCTCATGCGTATTGATAAACCTTAGGCCATCCACTTGAGGGAAAATTGCTACTGTCCTACAAACCTCTGCACTTGGAGGCCCAACAACGTCTACAAGAAGAAGGTTGTGTAGTAGACATCAAGCTCTTTTCTGGCGCTGTTGCCGGGGAGGTGAGTGCTTGAAGGCATATCTTTAGATCTTGCCATCGAATATTTTAGTTTCTTGTTTTATCACTAGTTTAGTCTATAAAAGAAAACTACCAAAAAATGGAATTGAGGGTACCTCATATGCTTCATCTTTTTAATATCTTTCGTGAAAACGATCGGAAGGAAAATTGTGCTCAAGTACTAGAAGAAGAATTACATAGAATGCTTGGCATAAAATATGTGCATGATGAGCATGTTTGCAATGTTGTTAGCGTGAATCCCTTGAATATCCATGATGCTAATGATATGCAATGGCCCAAGCTTGAGGAGGCTATGTTTGATGAAGATGATATTTTTAGTCCCCCAAGTTTTGATGAGCCAATTTATTATTATGAAAGCATGCCTCCTATCTACGATGAATATTGTGATGACACCTATGCTATAAAGAATAAAGATAACCATGAAACTTGTCATCATGATTTTAGTTTTCAATTGGGTTATGCTTCACATGATAGTTATTTTGTTGAATTTGCTCCTCCCACTATTCCGAATGAAAAGAATTTTGTTTATGTGGAGAGTAGTAAAATTTCTAATCAAGTAGATCATGAAAATAATGCTTTATGTGCTGGTTATATTGTTGAATTAATTCATGATGCTACTGAAAATTATTATGAGAAAGGATCATATGCTTCTACATATTGCAATAATATCAAGTTTCCTCTCTATGTGCTTAAAGTTTTGAAGTTATGCTTGTTTTCCCTTCCTATGCTAGTTGATTATCGTTCCCATAAGTTGTTTGCTCACAAAATCCCTATGCATAGGAAGTGGGTTAGACTTAAATGTGCTATTCATATACTTCATGATGCTCCCGTTATGTTTCAATTCTTATCTTTTATATGAGCATCATCGTGCCTAGCTAGGGGCGTAAAACGATAACGCTTGTTGGTAGGCAACCCAACTTTATATTTTTTGTTTTTGTTGCTGTTAGGGAATAAATATTGCATCTAGCCTCTGATTAGATGTGGTTTCATGTTTTTTTAGTGTTTTTGCCAAGTAGAACCTTTGGGAAGACTTGTGTGAAGTTTATGTGATCTTGCTGTGAAAAACAGAATCGTTAGCGCTCACTAAAGTAGTCGTGGGATTTTACTGGAGCGTGCTTTTTAGTTGATTATCTTTGCAGAGGATTCTTAGACAAATTTCGCAAATTTACCAGTTTAGTTTGAATTCTTTGTAGTTCCAGAAGTAGGCGAACCCTGCAGATTACAGCAGACTATTCTGTTTTTGATAGATTCTGTTTTTCGTGTGTTGTTTGCTTATTCCAATGCATCTATGAGTAGTATTGGAGGATATGAACCATAGAGAAGTTGGAGTACAGTAGGTTTAACACCAATATAAACAAATAATGAATTCATTGTTTTACCTTTGAGTAGTGGTTTTTTTTCTTTTACTAACGGAGCTCACGTGAATTTTTGTCTAAGTTTTGTGTTGTGAAGTTTTCAAGTTTTGAGTATTGCTTTGATGGACTATGGAACAAGGAGTAGAAAAGGCCTAAGCTTGGGGATTCCCATGGAACCCCAAGTAAATTCAAGATAATCAAAAGCCTAAGCTTGGGGATGCCCCGGGAAGGCATCCCCTCTTTCGTCTTCATCCATCGGTAACTATACTTTGAGCTATATTTTTATTCGCAGCATGTTATGTGTTTTACTTGGAGCGTCTTGTATAATTTGAGTCTTTGCTTGTTAGTTTGCTGCAATCATCCTTGCTGGACACACCTATTTGAGAGATTTAAATATGGCCTAGAAATTGTTAGAACACTCTATGTGCTTCACTTATATCTTTTGAGTTGAATAGTTTTTGCTCTAGTGCTTCACTTATATCTTTTAGAGCACGGTGGTGGTAATATTTTGTAGAAATTGTTGAACTCTCATGCTTCACTTATATGTATTTGAGAGTCTATTAAAACAGCATGGTAATGTGTTTAGGCTAAAGAAACTAGTCTTCACATGATAGACGTCCAATGTCAATGTAGTAAAAAAAATCACACCAAGTGCATTGAATAGAATGAGATGTTGGATGCTTGATATTTGTTGTGAGAGATGAGGATAGTGATATTAGATTCATGCTAGTGGAGTTATTATGAAATTGAGAATTACTTGTGTTAAGGTTAGTGATTCCCGTATCATGCACGTATGGTGAACCGCTATGTGACGAAGTTAGAGCATGAGGTATTTGTAGAGTGCCAACCTTTGTGTGGAGGTCGGGGGCACGCGATGGTTAACTCCTACCAACCTCCCCCCTAGGAGAATGCGTTGATTGCTTTTTTTTGATGACTCGTAGATTTTTGCAATAAGTATATGAGTTCTTATGACTATTGTTGAGTCCATGGATTATACGCACTCTCACCCTTCCACGATTGCTAGCCTCTCGTGTACCGCACAACTTTCGCCGGTACCATAAACCACTATATATCCTTCCTCAAAACAGCCACCATATTATTCCTCAAAACAGCCACCATACCTACCTATCATGGCATTTCCATAGCCATTCCGAGATATATTGCCATGCAACCTTCCACCGTTCCGTTCATATGACACGCTTCATATTGTCATATTGCCATGCATGATCATGTAGTTGACATCATATTTGTGGCAAAGACACCATGCATAATTTTTATACATGTCACTCTTGTTTCATTGCACATACCAGTACATCGCCGGAGGCATTCATATAGAGTCATACTTTGTTGTAGTATCGAGTTGTAATGAAAGTGTGATGATCTTCATTATTAGAGCATTGTCCCATGGGAGTAAAGGCTAAATCTATAAAGCCCCTCCACGAAAAAAAGAAAAAAAAGAAAGGCCAAAGAAAAAAAAGGAAGGCCCCCAAAAGGGCCAATTGCTACTATCTTTTTTCCACACTTGTGCTTCAAAGTAGCACCATGTTCTTCATGATAGAGAGTCTCATGTTTAGTCACTTTCATATACTAGTGGGAGTTTTCCTTATAGAACTTGGCTTGTATATTCCAACGATGCGCTTCCTCAAATGCCCTAGGTCTTCGTGAGCAAGCAAGTTGGATGCACACCCACTAGTTTCTTTTGTTGAGCTTTCATTCATATTTAGCTCTAGTGCATCCGTTGCATGGCAATCCCTACTCACTCACATTGATATCTATTGATGGGCATCTCCATAGCCCGTTGATACGCCTAGTTGATGTGAGACTATCTCCCTCCTTTTTGTCTTCTCCACATCCACCTCTCTATTCCACCCATAGTGCTATGTCCATGGCTCACGCTCATGTATTGCGTGAAAGTTGAAAGGTTTGAAAATATAGAGTATGAAAACAAATGCTTGGCTGAAATCGGGGTTGTGCATGATATGAATATTTTTGTGTGATAACAAGGGAGCATAGCCAACACTGTATGATTTTGTAGTAATAACTTTCTTTAGCCATAGTATTTTGAGAAGACATGATTGCTTTGTTAGTATGCTTGAAGTATTATTGTTTCTTATGTCAATATAGACTTTTATCTTGAATCTTTCAGATATGAACATTCATGCCACAATTAAGAGAATTACATTGAAAAACTATATTGGTTAGCATCCCACATCAAAAATTCTGTTTTTATCATTTACCTACACGAGGACGAGCATGAATTAAGCTTGGGGATGTTGATACGTCTCCAACGTATCTATAATTTTTGATTGTTCCATGCTATTATATTATCCTTCTAGGATGTCTTATGGGCTTTATTATACACTTTTATATGATTTTTGGGACTAACCTATTAACCCAGAGCCCAGTGCTAGTTTATGTTTTTCTCCTGTTTTAGGGTTTTACAGAAAAGGAATATCAAATGGAGTCCAATTGACGAGCCAATTTTTTATAATTTTTTCTGGACCAAAAGAAGCCCCCGAAGCAAAAGAGTTGGGCTAGGAGAGCCACGGGCTGCCCTTGAGGGTGGAGGGCGCGCCCTATGCAGGGGCGCGCCCCCTATCACGAGGACGGCCTGAAGCTCCCCTTTACTTGGCCCCGACTCCAAAAATTCCTATAAATACTGAAACCTTCGGAAATTAACCTAGATTGGGAGTTCCGCCACCGAAAGCCTTTGTAGCTACCGAAAACCAATCTACACCCGTTCTGGCACCCTGGGGGAATCCCTCTCCGGTAGCTATCTTCATCATCCCGGCGCTCTCCATGACGAGGAGGGAGTAGTCCACCCTCGGGGCTGAGGGTATGTACCAGTAGCTATGTGTTTGATCTCTCTCTCTCTCTCTCTCTCTCTCTCTCTCTCTCTCTCTCTCTCTCTCTCTCTCGTGTTCTTGAGATGGCACAATCTTGATGTATCGCGAGCTTTGCTATTCTAGTTGGATCTTATGATGATTCTCCCCCTCTACTCTCTTGTAATGGATTGAGTTTTCCCTTTGAAGTTATCTTATCGGATTGAGTCTTTAAGGATTTGAGAACACTTGATGTATGTCTTGCACGTGTTTATTTGTGGTGACAATGGGATATCATGTGATCTACTTGACGTATGTTTTGGTGATCAACTTGCGCGTTCCGTGACCTTGGGAACCTATGCATAGGGGTTGGCACACGTTTTCGTCTTGACTTTCGGGTAGAAATTTCGGGGCACTCTTTGAAGTTCTATGTGTTGGTTGAATAGATGTTTCGGAGATTGTGTGATGCATATCGTATAATCATGCCCATGGATACTTGAGGTGACAATGGAGTATCTAGGTGACATTAGGGTTTTGGTTGATTTGTGTCTTAAGGTGTTATTATAGTACGAACTCTATGATAGATTGAACGTTACTATGGACTCCTGAATAGATCGATCAGAAAGAATAACTTTGAGATGGTTTCGTACCCTACCATAATCTCTTCATTTGTTCTCCGCTATTAGTTACTTTGGAGTGACTCTTTGTTGCATGTTGAGGGCTAGTAATATGATCCAATTATGTTATCCTTGTTGAGAGAACTTGCACTAGTGAAAGTATGAACCCTAAGCCTTGCCTACTATCATTGCAACACCATTTATGCTCATGTTTACCACTTGCTACCTTGCTGTTTTTATATTTTCTTATTACAAAAACCTATATCTACCATCCATATTGCACTTGTATCACCATCTCTTCGCCGAACTAGTGCACCTATACAATTTACCATTGTATTGGGTGTGTTGGGGACACAAGAGACTCTTTGTTATTTGGTTGCAGGGTTGCTTGAGAGAGACCATCTTCATCCTACACCTCCCGCGGATTGATAAACCTTAGGTCATCCACTTGAGGGAAATTTGCTACTGTCCTACAAACCTCTGCACTTGAAGGCCCAACAATGTCTACAAGAAGAAGGTTGTGTAGTAGACATCAATGCTTGTTTGCTTTATCACTATGTAGTTTTTATTTGCTGCTCTAAGTTGTTCTCTATCTTTAGTTATGGATATGGAACACGAAATACCAAAAACATTAGGTGTACTTGCTACTCATGGAGATGGGGAACCTCCTAAAACCCTAGATGCTCATTATGTGAAAGATATTATGTACTACTTTGATAATCCTAAGAAAACCACATCTAACTGTATAATGGGAGTAACATTGCATCAACGTGAATACTTTAGGGATTATCGCTTGACACAAAAAGGGAAACTATTATGGGATCAAATTTATATGTTGCATTAGTATGCTCGGCAACTATGCTTGGGTTATGATCATACTTGTTGCTCTAGGATGAAGGCTCCACACCTTCCCTTTACATGCAAATTTAATGATAATGAAACCTTAGCTTCTTATGCTAATGGTATATATGATTATTACGATGTGGAACAAATAGAAGAATTTGTTGCTTTTAAGGGTGCTTATGAAATTGAATCTCTGTTTAAAAAGTATGAAGCTTTTGATGATGATGTTTATATGCCTGAAAATCTTGCTATATTGAAATATTGCTATTTGAATTATGAATATAACTCCAATATTGATGCGTTTATTGAGAAAGCCTCCGCTGTCCAAGAAGAGAGTAATATTTTGCAGGAAACTATGGAAGAAGAAACTGATGACATTGTGAGCTTATTAGATGAAAAAGATGACGAGGAGAGCGAAGAACAAAAGGAGGAAGAGAGGATTAGCTACCCGTGCCCACCTTCTAATGAGAGTAACTCTTCAACTCATACATTGTTTAATTTCCCTTCGTGTTTACCGAAGGATGATTGCTATGATGATTGCCATGATCCCTTTGATTCGTTTGAAATATCCCTTTTTGATGATGCTTGCTATGCTTGTGGCTAAGATGCCAATATGAATTATGCCTATGGAGATGAACTTGCTATAGTTCCTTATGTTAAACATGAGATTGTTGCAATTGCATCCACTCATGATAGTCCTATTATCTTTTTGAATTCTCCAAACTACATTATATTGGAGAAGTTTGTACTTATTAAGGATTATATTGATGGGTTGCCTTTTTCCATTACACATGATGATTTTGAGGAGTATAATATGCATGTGCTTGCTGCTCCTACTTGCAATTATTATGATAGAGGAACTACATCTCCGCCTCTCTATGTTTCCAACACGATAAAATTGCAAGAAACTGCTTATACTATGCATTGGCCTTTACTTGATGTGCATGAATTGTTCTGGTATGACATGCCTATGCATCGGAAGAGAGTTAGACTTCGTTGTTTCATGACACATATCACTCTATGATCACTACTAAATGCCAAATCATTGTTAATTAAAATTGGCTTTGATATACCTTGGGAAAGGGTGGATCCATTACTTGAGCACTATATGCCTAGCTTAATGGCTTTAAAGAAAGCGCTGCCAGGGAGACAACCCGGAAGTTTTAGAGCATCATTTATTTTGGTTGTATGCTTTTATAAAGTTTTAAAACAAAAAAAATAAAGAGGGGAACCTAAAACTTTTTCAAAAAGAAAAACGAAAGTGAGAAAAACGAGCATTGTTAAAGTGGGAGCTAGCCTTGAACTTTGTTCATGTCCATGGAAAATTTGTGAACCTTGACTACAGAAACTTTTCAACAAAAATAATTATCCCCTTGTACAATTCCATTGTATTATAAAAATAATGTGCCAAGAGTTTCCTTTAGGATGATTAAACTGTTTGTTGGTTTGTGCGGTGTAAAAACGGAAACTTTGGCTGTAGTGCGCGATTTTACATTTTTACTGGAATGTCAAAAGGATCTGAAACTTTTTGAAAAGTCTTTCTATACAAATTGTTGATTTTCCTAATTTTTCCAGAATTGTTAGAGTTACATAAGGATGGTTAATGTTCAGATTACTACAGACTGTCCTGATATCACAGATTGCTGTTATAGCTTGATTATTTGCATATGTTTGAATTCTTGTTGATGCCTCCTTGACTTGGGGCCATAGAATTGTGATAGCCTACAGTACTTAATGTTTGTTCATAATTATACAATAATGTTAGAGCAGTACATGATGGGATTTTATTGATCATATGCACTAACCCCGCCACTAAAAGTTCGGTTAAGTTTTGCGTGGATGAAGTGTTCGAAGATCGAGGAGGTCTCGATGTGAGAAGAAGGAGGAGAGGCAAGAGCTCAAGCTTGGGGATGCCCGAGGCACGCCAAGTAAATATTCAAGGAGACTCGAGCGTCTAAGCTTAGGGATGCCCCGGAAGGCATCCCATCTTTCTTCAACAAGTATCGATATGTTTTCGGATTCGTTTCGTTCACATGATATGCGTAAACTCTTGGAGCGTCGTGTGCTTTTTATTTTTCTTTTAATAAATGCACCATGCTGGTATGAGATAATCCTTGGTTGATTTATAGAATGCTCTTTGCACTTCACTTATATCTTTTGAGTATGGCTTTATAGAATGCTTCATGTGCTTCACTTATATCATTTGAAGTTTGGATCGCCTGTTTCTCCTCACATAGAAACCCGCCATTTGTAGAATGCTCTTTTGCTTCACTTATATTTGTTAGAGCGTGGGCATAAATTTTGTAGAAAGTATTAAAACTCTCTTGCTTCACTTATATCTATTTAGAGAGTTGACAGGAATTGGTCATTCACATGGTTAGTCATAAAATCCTACATAAACTTGTAGATCGCTGAATATGATATGTTTGATTCCTTGCAATAATTTTGCGACATAGAGATGCTAATATGTGGGAGGTACTAGTGAATGATTGTGGTTGAGTAAAAATATTGGTGTTAAGGTTTGTGATTCCCGAAGCATGCACGTATGGTCTCCTAACTATGTAACCAAATTGGCGCGCATTGTATTTTGATTGTTTATCTTTGCGTGATGGTTAACTCCTACCAACCTCCCCCCTAGGAGCACGCGTCGTAGTATTTTTGCTTCGAGGGCTAATAGTTTTTTCGTAATAAGTATGTGAGTTCTTTATGACTAATGTTGAGTCCATGGATTATACGCACTCTCACCCTTCCACCTTGCTAGCCACTCTAGTACCGCGTAATTTTTGTCGGTGCATCAAACCACCTTATATCCTTCCTCAAAACAGCCACCATACCTACCTATTATGGCATTTCCATAGCCATTTCGAGATATATTGCCATGTAACTCCACCGTTCTGTTTATTATGACATGCACCATCATTGTCATATTGCCTTTCATGATCGTAAGATAGCTAGCATGATGTTTCCATGGCTTGTCCGTTTTTTATGTCATTGCTATGCTAGATCATTGCACATCCCGGTACACCGCCAGAGGCATTCATATAGAGTCATATTTTTGTTCTAGTATCGAGTTGTAAGTAAATAGAAGTGTGATGATCATCATTATTAGAGCATTGTCCCTTGAAAAAAATAGAAAAAAGGGCAAATAAAAAAAGGAGAAAGGCCAAATAAAAAAAGGAAGGCCCAAAAAAAAGAAAAGAAAAAAGAAAAAAAGGAAAAGAAAAAGGGGACAATGCTACTATCTTTTTTCCACACTTGTGCTTCAAAGTAGCACCATGATCTTCATGATAGAGAGTCTCCTATGTTGTCACTTCCATATACTAGTGGGAATTTTTTGTTATAGAACTTGGCTTGTATATTCCAACGATGGGGTTCCTCAAATGCCCTAGGTCTTCATGAGCAAGCAAGTTGATGCACACCCACTAGTTTTATTTTGAGCTTTCATACACTTATAGCTCTAGTGCATCCGTTACATGGCAATCCCTACTCACTCACATTGATATCTATTGATGAGCATCTCCATAGCCCAATGATACGCCTAGTCGATGTGAGACTTTCTCCCTACTTTTGTCTACTACCACCTTCTATCCCACCCATAGTGCTATGTCCATGGCTCACGCTCATGTATTGCGTGAAGAGTTGAAAAAGTTCGAAAAAGTAAAGTATGAAAACAATTGCTTGGCTGACACCGGGATGGGCATGAGGGGTACCTTGTGTTAAGAAAAGGGAAGCATAAAGACTATATGATTTTGTAGGGATAACGTTCTTTAGCATTGATATTTTGAAAGACTTGATTGTTTGTTGCGATGCCCGAGTATTAAATTCTTTTATGTCAAATGATAGACTATTTCTTTGAATCACTCGTGTCTTAATATTCATGCCATGATTAGATTACATGACCAAGATTAAGCTAGGTAGCATTCCACATCAAAAATTATCTTTTTTATCGTTTACCTACTCGAGGACGAGCAGGAATTAAGCTTGGGGATGCTGATACGTCTCCGTCGTATCTATAATTTTTTATTGTTCCATGCCAATATTCTACAACTTTCATATACTTTTGGCAACTTTTTATACTAATTTTTTGGACTAACATATTGATCTAGTGCCTAGTGCCAGTTCCTGTTTGTTGCATGTTTTTTGTTTCACAGAATATCCAGATCAAACGGAGTCCAAACGGGAAAAAATGGACGGAGATTTTTTTTTGGAATATATGTGAATTTTGGGAAGCAGAACCAACATTAGACGATGCCCGGGTGGCCCACGAGGGTGAGGGGCGCTGCTACTTCTCGAGCTTGCATTGTATTCCCTCGAAGAGGAAAGGGAGATGAAGCACAGTTGCGCAAGTATTTCCCTCAGTTTTTGAGAACCAAGGTATCAATCCAGTAGGAGACCACGCGCGAGTCCCTCGCACCTGCACAAACAAATAGGAACTTTGCAGCCAACGCGATAAGGGGTTGTCAATCCCTTTACGGTCACTTACGATAGTTTATATTTTTGGTATTTTTGTTTATAAGAACAGAAAGTAAAAGCGGAAAAAGTAAAGTAGATATAGATTGATATGTTGAGAATAGACCCGGGGGCCATAGTGTTCTCTAGGGGCTTCTCTCATGATAGCGATATTCTTTGGCGGGTAAACAAATTATTGTCGAACAATCGATAGAAAAGAGAATAATTATGAGACTATCTAGGCATGATCATTGTATATAGGCATCACGTCCGAGACAAGTAGACCGACTCCTGCCTGCATCTAGTACTATTACTCCACACATCAACCGCTATCCAGCATGCATCTAGTGTATTGAGTTCATAAGAACAAAGTAACACCTTAAGCAAGATGACATGATGTAGAGGGGTAAACTCAAGCAATATGATATGAACCCCATCTTTTTATCCTCGATGGCAACAATACAATACCTGCCTTGCTGCCCCTACTGTCACTAGGAAAGGACATCGCAAGATTGAACCCAAAGCCAAGCACTTCTCCCATTGCAAGAACTACAGATCTAGTAGGCCAAACCAAACCAATAATTCGAAGAGACTTGCAAGGATATTATGAGCACACATAAAGAGTTCAGAAAAGAACCAAATACTTCTCATAGATAATCTTGATCATAAAATCACAATTCATCGGATCTCGACAAACACACCGAAAAAAGAGATTACATCGAATAGATCTCCTTGAAGACCGAGGAGAACTTTGTATTGAGATCCAGAGAGAGAGAAGAAGCAATCTAGATACTAGCTATGGACCCGAAGGTCTGTGGTAAACTAGTCACAACTCATGGTGAGGGCGATGATGATGATGTAGAAGCAATCCGTGATGGATCCCCTCTCCGGCGGAGCTCCGGAACTGGCTCCAAGATGGGATCTCATGGGAACAGAAGGTTACGGCGATGGAATTAGGGTTTTCTCTCTATTGCTGATGGTTTCGGGGTACGTAGGCTTATATAGGAGGAAGGAGGACACCGGGGGACTCACGAGGGCCCCACGAGGCAGGGGGCGCACCCTGGGAAGGGGGGGTATGCCCCCCACCCTCGTGGGCACCTCATGGCTCCCCTGACATGGTTCCCAAGCCTCCCGTGCGTGATTTTCTCCAAAAATATCTCTCCCGAAGGTTTCATTCCGTTTGGACTCCGTTTGATATTCCTTTTCTGCAAAACCCTGAAACAGGCAAAAAACAGCAATCTGGACTGGGCCTTTGGGTTAGTAGGTTAGTCCCAAAACTGATATAAAAGTGTATGACAAAGCCCATTAAACATCCAAGACATCATAAATAATAGCATGGAACAATAAAAAATTATAGATACGTTGGAGACGTATCAGGCGCGCCCTTGGCCCTCGTGGCCACTCCGTAAGGAGGTTGATTTCCTTCTTTCGCCGCAAGAAAGCTAATATCCGGATAAAAATCGTGTCCAAAATTCAGCCCAATCGGAGTTACGGATCTCCGGGAATTTAAGACATGGTGAAGGGCCAGAATCTGGGAACGCAGAAACAGAGAGAGACAGAGAGGCAGATCCAATCTTGGAGGGGCTCTTGGCCCTCCCACGCCATCGAGACCATGGACCAGAGGAGAAACCCTTCTCTCATCTAGGGAGAAGGTCAAGGAGGAAGAAGAAGGAGGGGGGCTCTCCCCCCCTCGCTTCCGGTGGCGCCGGAGTGCCACTGGGGCCATCATCGTCACTGCAATCTACACCAACAACTTCACCGCCATCATCACCAACTCTTCCTCCCTCTATGCAGCGGTGTAACCCCTCTTCTACCCGCTGTAATCTCTACTTAAACATGGTGCTCAACGCTATATATTATTTCCCAATGATGTATGGCTATCTTATGATGTTTGAGTAGATCTGTTTTGTCCTATGGGTTAATTGATGATCGTGATTGGTTTGAGTTGCATGTTTTATTATTGGTGTTGTCCTATGGTGCTCTCCGTGTCGCGCAAGCATGAGGGATCCCCGTTGTAGGGTTTGCAATATGTTCATGATTTGCTTATGGTGGGTGGCATGAGTGACAGAAGCACAGATCCGAGTAAGTAGGTTGTTTGCATATGGGAATAAGAGGACTTGATACTTTAATGCTATGGTTGGGTTTTACCTTAATGATCTTTAGTAGTTGCGGACGCTTGCTAGAGCTCCAATCATAAGTGCATATGCTCCAAGAAGAGAAAGTATGTTGGATTATGCCTCTCCCTCAAATAAAATTGCAGTAGTGATTACCGGTCTAGTTATCGATTGCCTAGGGACCAATAACTTTCTCGTGACAAAAAGCTTTCTACTAAAACTAATTTAGTTGTGTCTTTATGTTAACAGCCCCTAGTTTTATTAAAATGCACTTTATATTCTTGCAAACCTAACCCACAAAAACTATAAAGTACTTCTAGTTTCATACTTGTTCTAGGTAAAGTAAATGTCAAGCGTGCGTAGAGTTGTATCGGTGGTCGATAGAACTTGAGGGAATATTTGTTCTGCCTTTAGCTCCTCGTTGGGTTCGGCACTCTTACTTATCAAAAGAGGCTACAACTGATCGCCTACACTTGTGGGTTATCAAGAGCAGCTGACAAGAAACCGAGCTCGATTAGCAGTTACGCCCCCGCCGGCTGCCTTACAAGGTGGCAGCATATGTACCTCCGTACACAATTATGCCCTTAAAATACCTTGGGCAGCACCGGGGGCACACTGCATAAAAACAATCCATAGTTAGGCTTGACCCTATTCGTACTCTAAAATTTATTTTCTTTAAAAGGATCATTAAAAGAACCCACATTATCTACGGCTGTGCAGCGCATTCTTTTCGAGAGTTCCCCTTCCTTTTTTTCGCAGGCAGCCATCATAACTCCCCTCTCCAAGGACATATTAAAAGGGAGAAACAGCACAGGCATGCAGCAGGGGCCCCCATCGAAATTTCTTTTTTCGTTAGATTCAGTCTCTGTGTAAACCTTTTCCCTTTTTAGTTTCTTTTCTTCTTTTGGCATGTAAAATGCCCAGGATGTTCTTGGCATTCTCTGTAACCACGCGGTTCGCCATATTGAACGGGATATAAAAGAAGCAGTTTGGTTCCAATTTGCTTGGAGTTCATTTTATTACCACATGTGTTCTCTCCCTACGTCAGATTGCCACATGTGCCCTAAATTTGGACTTAATACCAAGGGATGTATTCGGCCTGGCACACCTCCATGTCCGAACACCTATAGGGAACTGTTCGGCGTGTCGGATATTGCATTATATGCATCGGCTCCGAATCATGTTTTAGGTCTATAGTTGGGTTGCCTGGCTCCTGTGCTTACCACCTTACATTCTGCATTGTTTTGCTAAGGTCGTAAAGGGAGAACAACTGTGATTGTATTTCTGGTTTATCCGATAAAGTACCTCAGTAGAGAAAGCCGAAAACTGATTATCATGATAAGTGAGAGCTGGTCTATGATTCAGCGACTTAGTGTTATACTACTATCGTTAGCGATCTACCTCTTGTTATACGAGGGGCTGGTCTTCGCCCAACCACGTATAGTGGGCACCATAATTCGGATAGCCGCACAACGCACCAGGGGCTAGTACTTAGCCCCACAAGTCAAGCTCCTATGGCTAAGTGAAAGCAATAAAGGCGCATAGTCTAATTGTCTGGTTCGCTCCGCAGACACCTCCTTTACGGTCAAAAATGTTGGATAAAGAGTGATCACGAGCAATACCAAACACCCCAGTAGTATCTACATGGGGGCTAAAGCCGACGACTGGAAGTTTCTCGAGGCATGGATTATTTATCCAATTGCTGATAGTTAGTGGGTAAGTCATGTTCATTGTGTCCCCAAGAAGGGAGGCATTACTGTTGCACCTAATGATAAAGATGAATTGATCCCGCAAAGAGTTGTTATAGGTTATAGAATGGCAATAGATTTTCGTAAATTGAATAAAGCTACTAAGAAAGATCATTACCCTCTACCTTTTATTGATCAAATGTTAGAAAGACTATTCAAACATACACATTTTTGCTTTGTAGATGGTTATTCTGGTTTCTCTCAAATACATGTGTCAAAAGAGGATCAAGAAAAGACTACTTTTACTTGCCCTTTCGGTACTTTTTCATATAGACGTATGCATTTTGGTTTATGCAATGCACCTGCTACCTTTCAAAGATGTATGACTGCTATATTCTCTGACTTTTGTGAAAAGATTGTTGAGGTTTTCATGGATGATTTCTCCGTTTACGGAACTTCTTTTGATGATTGCTTAAGAAACCTTGATCGAGTTTTGCGGAGATGCGAAGAAACTAATCTTGTATTGAATTGGGAGAAGTGTGACTTTATGGTTAATGAAGGTATTTTCTTGGGGCATAAAATTTCCGAAAGAGGTACTGAAGTTGATAAAGCTAAAGTGAATGCTATTAAAAAGATGTCCTAAAGATATCAAAGGTATTAGAAGTTTTCTCGGTCATGTTGGTTTCTACAGGAGGTTTATTAAAGACTTTTATAAAATTTCTAGGCCTCTCACTAATCTCTTGCAAAAAAGATGTTCCTTTTGTTTTTGATGATGATTGTGTAGAAGCATTTGAAATACTTCAGAAAACCTTGATTTCTGCACCTATTGTTCAACCACCTAATTGGAACCCTTGAAATTATGTGTGATGCGAGTGATTATGATGTTGGTGTTGTTCTAGGACAACGAGTTGATAAAAAATTGAATGTTATTCATTATGCCAGTAAAACTCTAGACAGTGCCCGGAGGAATTATGCTACTACTAAAAAAATAGCAGTTGTTTTTGCTTGTGAAAAGTTTAGATCTTATATTGTTGATTCGAAAGTGAATGTTCACACCGATCATGCTGCTATTAAATATCTTATGGAAAAGAAAGATGATAAACCTAGACTTATTAGATGGGTTCTCTTACTACAAGAATTTGATTTGCATATTATTGATAGAAAGGGAGCTGAGAACCCCGTTGCAGATAACTTTTCTAGGTTAGAAAATGTTCTTGATGACCCACTACCTATTGATGATAGCTTTCTTGATGAACAATTAGCTGGCATAAATTAATGCTTCTCATAATGCTCCATGGTATGCTAATTATGCTAATTACATTGTTACTAAATTTATACCACCTAGATTCACATACCAACACAATAAAAAGTTTTTCTATGATTTAAGACATTACTTTTGGGATGACCCACACGTTTATAAAGAAGGACTAGATGGTGTTATTAGACGTTGTGTACCTGAGCATGAACAGGAACAGATACTACGCAAGTGTCACTCCAAGGCCTATGGATCACTGGTACGCGTCGGTCCTAAACAAATGGTTTTAAACCCCTTTCTGCGACGACATTTGGAACCGTCACCAAGTAAGTGTGGGCGATAGGGGGGTCCTTCCCACACGACCCAGAAACCATCGGGGATATTCTGTCCTGGCACACACGCTCGGCAAAATGAGGTCGTGTGCGACCGGCGAGCACTCAAATACAGAAATATGTATAGTAGTGTGATGAACCACAAGTGTAGGGGATCTATCGTAGTCCTTTCGATAAGTAAGAGTGTCGAACCCAACGAGGAGCAGAAGGAAATGATAGGCAGTTTTCAGTAAGGTATTTTCTGCAAGCACTGAAATTATAAGTAACAGATAGTTTTGTGATAGGATAATTGGTAACAAGTGACAAAAGGTAAAAGTAAATAAGGTGCAGCAAGGTGGCCCTATCCTTTTTATAGCAAAGGACAAGCCTCGACAAGCTCTTATATGAAGGAAAGCGCTCCTGAGGACACATGGGAATTATCGTCAAGCTAGTTTTCATCACGATCATCTGATTCGCGTTCGGTACTTTGATAATTTGGTATGTGGGTGGACCGGTGCTTGGGTTCTATCCTTACTTTGACAAGCCTCCCACTTATGATTAACCTCTATTGCAAGCATCCACAACTACATAAGAAGTATTAAGGTAAACCTAACCATAGCATGAAACAAGTGGATCCAAATCAGCCCCTTACGAAGCAAAGCATAAACTAGGATTTAAGCTTCTGTCACTCTAGCAACCCATCATCTACTTATTACTTCCCAATGCCTTCCTCTAGGCCCAAATAATGGTGAAGTGTCATGTAGTCGACGTTCACATGACACCACTAGAGGAGAGACAACATACATCTCATCAAAATATCGAACGAAGACCAAATTCACATGACTACTTATAGCAAGACTTCTCCCATGCCGTCAGGAACAAAAGTAACTACTCACAAGACATAATATTGTTCATGATCAGAGGGGTATTAATATGCATAATGGATCTGAACATATGATCTTCCACTAAATAAACCAACTAGCATCAACTACAAGGAGTAATCGACACTACTAGCAACCCAGACGTACCAATCTGAGGTTTGGGTACAAAGATTGGATACAAGAGATGAACTAGGGTTTGAGAGGAGATGGTGTTGGTGAAGATGTTGATGAAGATAGCTCTCCCCAAGATGGGAGAGGTGTTGGTGATGACGGCAGTGACGATTTCCCCCTCCCGGAGGGAAGTATCCCCGGCAGAACAGCTCTGTCGGAGCCCTAGATTGGTTTCCGCTTCGGTTTCGCCTCGAGACGGCGGCGTCTGATCCCGAAAGCCTCCTTATGATTTTTTCCAGGTCAAAACACCTCATATAGGAGAAGATGGGCATCGGGGGGCCTTCGGGGGGCCCACGAGACAGGGGGGCCGCCCAAAGGGGGGGCACATCCCCCACTGTGACGCCCCAAGACCGACGCTCCAGAAGACTTCCATATGTTCCGGGTTTCGCCGTGTGTTTCATTTGTGCTTGCTTTATTTATGTTTGCACTGCATCATGTCATCATGCATCATGTCATAAATCTTTGCATCTCAACTAAATAAATTGTGTGGATCTTTGGTCCATTTAAATCGAGGGATATTCACAATGGTGATTTCTCTTTATAACATATACAAAGTCTCCTAATATTATTATGGAGCTATGATAAAAAATATTCCATTTGTTGGAAGTAACCATAACACACTTGCATAATATTCGCCATGCCTATTTCACTCCAAGTTTTGACTCTCAAACCTTGCCAACAATTCTTATCCTTTTTATCGAGGTTCCTCCAAAAATCTGAACATTTTTTGGGCATTACAAGTTGGTATTCAGAGCCTTCTCCGACCTAGGAGCCCCCTGATTGATCAAACTGCTGACGGTTGAGTCTAGGCACACACACAACATGTTCTGAGTCCTATATATATATATATATATATATATATATATATATATATATATATATATATATATATATATATATATATATATATATATATATATATATATATATATATATATATATATATATATATATATATATCAGAGAGTAGGATTTCTTTTACTCCTCATCCCCTTCATCGCTCTGGTGAGGACTCCTGGCGTTGTTTTATCTGCACTATTCTCAAAATTTCACCAATTTTTTTTAGGATCACGCGGGTATTGTTTGGATTGTTCCGATATCTTTGTGACGAGAACATTGTTCTCGATGCCTCCTATCATTTAGGGGTTGTGGCAGTGTCCCGGGGAGTTGAGCTCCGAGGTGTTGTCGTCACAAATGTATCGTAGCGGTTCTAGAATACCAGAGGCGGCCGACATCGAAAACTCTTCTATGCGGTTAGTGGTGAGATAACACCGACGTCACCCAGTACTGGCGTGATAGTTCGGGAGTATTGCCACAGCTTGTATAGCGGATGCGTTTCAAAGGTCCGTGGTAAACGGTTTCCGAAGATGACTGGTAATGTGTTGACGGATGGATACAACTGGATGTAGGTTTAGAGTTGAGTGCGCGGTGCTTCCCCTGTATCCCTAACACCAGATTGCATAACCGGAAAGCTTTGGGAATTAATAGGTGGGTTTCAAGTAGATCTTAGGTAATCTTCCAACAGGTGCATGGTATGAGGTTTGGGGTTCTACATTTAGTGAAGAGGTTTCATGGGCGCTGGTCCAATTGGGAGTTGCATCTTAAAGGATCCTTGGCTATGCTGATCCGGGGATTGCAAGGCCCTTTGTAACACGTGCCATGGGGCATTCAGCACGAACATGTGGGACGAAACCTCTACTATGTATTTGTTCCATCTATTACCTTGTTGGTTTATTCTATCATTTTGTTCTCCCAAGTGGCTTATCGACAAGTTGATGTACCATTAAGCTATGGAATTCATTCGTTCAATTCTCAGTTCGAGTGATATTGTGAAGATTATGTTGCAACATATCAAGCCCTCATTTTGTTTCGAGTTGTGGTATCCGAGTTGCTTCGATGTCAAGTGTTGATTCCATACATTTCCTAATCGGTGTTCTCATATTTCTATGGGAGTGCTAGTCCTTCTTGATCATCGATATTGTCATGTAAATTCTTTTCAACCGGCGTGCGTTTCTCTTCAAGTTAACCCGATCCTTTCAATATGTGTAAGACCAATTCTTGGTTTTTTCTGAACAGTGTTTGTTTCATTCATCCCAAGTTGTCTTTGTTTTCCCCACACTCCCACCCTTCTTCTTCTCGAAGCCAGAGATTCTCAAATAAATATCCATTTTATTGATATGATGTTTCTTCATTATTTCCTTCAATGCCCTTATCCGGTGATTCCCAGTAAGATGCTAAGGAATCTTCAAGTTAACATTCTTCGTTCTCGTTTCTTCTCCGATGGACTAAATTCAAGCTTCGGTGTTAATCATATCTCTTCTTTTCGTTTCACATGTTTTCCCATGTTGAAATTTCTTATTGTCTCTCTTGTTTATTCAACTCTCTCTAATTTCTTATCCGGAGTGTACAAGTTATCTCGGAAGATTCGTGTTTCCATTCTTAATCCGTTCAAGCTATTTCGAGGTTGTTACCTCGTTCAAGCCATTTAATTCAACCGGTGCAATATATCTTAAGTAATCAATGCCAACGGTATTTATTTTGAGTGGCCCCTCACCCACGGGTCTTTTCCCAGGATCTTACCAGACTCCTCTATTTTTTCGGAGTTATACTCAAATTCTTTTAAAATGTGACGTAAGAATGATTTCCATGAGTCACATGCCTTCTCCAAGATTGTTTCCAATTATTTTCATCTTTAGCTCCACCTTTGCCCCTTTTCATTCTTCTGGAGTATCCCAAAAATTCTTCATGGTATTCTCGTCGATCTTCTCAACATGTGAAGACCGGAGAAGAGTTTCTCTTAAAACTTGGTCCGTTCTCTTGAAGATTCGTGGTTCTAGCTTCATGCCATCCTCATTATTTTTTCGATTGCGTGGAATCTTTTCATATCATCCAAAGCATTTCATGAATTCTTCCCATTGTGATCCTCCAAAGGCCATCATTTCAGAAGATTTCTTCGTTCTCAGTTTGCAACTTCGTCCTCCAACTATTCTTAATTGATGCCTCTTCGTTCATCTCCATATTCTTATAGTGGTTCATTCAAGGTTACTCTTCCGTTGTTATCGTATCAATTCACTTGCTCTTTTCATAATCCTACCGGTGATTCGTTGAATACTTTCTCAAGATTGTGCGAGATCTCTTTAATTCTTTGCAACGAGAATAAGTAGTGTGCCAAATCCATTGGTTGTCATCAATTTAGATTGGTGAAGGATACTTATAACATAATTCTTATTCTAGGTCCTTCCAAGTAATTAATTCCTTCGTCTGGATTTTGTTCATGATATCAAATTATTGGTTGTTCATCTTTTCTTTCCGGAGTTCCAAATTCTCTCAATTATCTTGTCACGAAGCTCTATCTAAATCATTGCAAGGCTTCAATCTTATTCTTTTCATCCTTCACTTCTCATCCTTTTGTTACCAGAGTTTTCATGGTGGTTCATCATGATTTAATTCATCCTCGAAGTGTTCTTAAGATTCTTGTTGGAGGAGCTCAAGTATTCTTCATCGTGCACTCCGAAGTGCAATTCTTTCTACCTTTTCTTTTGAGGTGGTGTTATGTCATTCTTGACAATTCCCTTCATGTTTCATGATTCACAAGTTATCAAGAATGAGATATTTAAAACCATCATTTCTCTTTCTTGAGGAGATCCTTCGACCCTTCAATCTCTATGTTGGAGTAATCTTGGGTTATAATTCACCTAAAGCTTTCCCTAAGAATTGTTGCTATTTATGGTGCTTAAAAATAACCCAAGTTCTTCATTTATCCTCCCGGTGAAATAAGTTTTTCGTCTCCTTGTTGATCGCAATCCAATCAATGTTTTCGTCAGTGGCTGGTTGTCACCTCATAATTTTGAGATGTTTTCCATAAGCCCACAACAAGCTTATTTCTTTTGTTGTTGATTTTCCAACAACTTCATTCAATCATTCTTTCTAAGGATGCTCTTTCAAATTCAATTGTGGGAGAAATTGTCATTTTATTCTCTGTTCTTTTCTTTCCATCAATCTAGCTTCTATTCTTTCGTTCCAGAGGTATTGTGGTCTTGATCTCTTTGTTTCGTCATCTCGTTTGGTCAAGATCATGTTATTTTCCTTTCTGGTCCATTTAACAGGAGTGTTGTGACCTCCATTATAGTTATCTCATCTTATCAAGTTTTGACTCTCTTTTAATCGGAGTGTTGTCTGAAATCTTTCTTACCCCTTGTGCCATTCGTTCAATAGTTTCGGAGGTAGTGTGTTGTTGATTTCATCAAGTATCATCCCATCTTCTCGAGTTGATGCTCAATTCCTTCCATTTTCAGTCGGAGTGCTGTCCGAATTCTTCATTCTTGTTCCTTGCCTATCTCGTTATATCTGTGCACTTTCAAATTCATTTGGTTCGCTACGCTCTTGTTTCATGCCTTTCAACCTACAAGGTTCTCATAATGTTCCTTGTCCCTCCTTGCTAACAGAGTGTTTGCAAGCTCTTTCATCTAAATTGTTTTCTTTCTTTCAATTTGTTCAACTTCCAAAGGTGTGTGGTTTCACTCGTTTGTCGAAGAAGCAACTTTGTTTTACCTCTTCCTTATCCTCTTCTATCCGGTGCCATCCTTAGGATCTCGGGTCGAGATCCTCTGTTAGTGTGGGAGAGTTGTGATGCCCCAAGACCGACGCTCCAGAAGACTTCCATATGTTCCCGGTTTCACCGTGTGTTTCATTTGTGCTTGCTTTATTTATGTTTGCACTGCATCATGTCATCATGCATCATGTCATAAATCTATGCATCTCAACTAAATAAATTGTTGGATCTTTGGTCCATTTAAATCGAGGGATATTCACTATGGTGATTTCTCTTTATAACATATACAAAGTCTCCTAATATTATTATGGAGCTATGATAAAAATATTTCATTTGTTGGAAGTAACCATAGCACACTTGCATAATATTCCCCATGCCTATTTCACTCCAAGTTTTGACTCTCACCTTGCCAACTGTCGGGAAACTGATCGCCCACGAACACCTATGGGACCGGAGCCCCTTCTCGGTACGGCAGGGGGCGGAGGATGCACAAAGAGCGGATCGAGGCGAACACGCGAGCAGTTTACCCAGGTTCGGGCCGCACGGATGCGTAAAACCCTACTCCTGCTTTGGTTTGTTATTGATTTCTTGGCTCGGGAGCGAGGAGAGAAACAGTACGCTCTAACCGCTAGCTAGACCGAGCGTGGAGAGCGATGTTCCGAACCCCTCTACGTTGCGCATGGGCCTCCTTTTATAGGTCAAAGGGGTCACCGACAGGTGGCAACACAGATGAGGGTAAAAACGTAAAAAGAGTGGTAGTTGGAACAATGTTTGTATAGTGCCGTATACCTAACTCTGACGGCAGGGGACAAGGGCATTGAATGCCCGTCGCCGTCGCCCCAAACAGTGCAAATAGTGACCGTCAGGGCGCCACCGTCCGCCACGACGATAGCCTTGTCATCGCCGCTTGCCACCGTGTTCCCCTGGCTGCACAGCCTTCCGCCACGTGTGCCTGGAAGGGCCCCAGGGACACACATGGGTGGATGTGCTGGAGCGCGGGCACTGAGTGGAAGCTTGCCGCGGCAAGCGCCTTGCCGCGGTGGCTATCTTGTCGCTTCTGGGAGCTTGTCGCTCACCAGTCCTTGCCGGGACGCGTGGTGCGTCGCGGAAAGCTTCTTGATATGCCTTGGATGGCCTTCCCGGCAAGCTCCTCGTGTCGGGGTCTTGTCCCTTTGACTTGTATACTTTGTTCTTGAATGGCTCCATAGGAACCATGAGGGGTCTTGGCGGTCGCCTGGCTAGCCTTGCCACGGGACGCTGCAACTGCCCGTGCACAAGTTCGGGATACTAAGGTACCCCTACTTTAGTACACCGACGGGAGCCCCCGGGCCTGGGCCACACACGGTGCCGAGCGCTGTTGGGCCAGGCCCAAAACAGTGCATGGGCACGCGCGGCCTGGTTTGTGCCGAATCTTTCTCCGCATCCACCGCGCTCTCCCCGAACGGCACGCGTTGATTGCGGCATCGTGGGAGAGATCGTGGGGGTGTTCTTTAATCGATAATGCGGAACGTCCCCCCCTCCCCCCCTTAAAAGCAGGGGAAATAGGGGCAGTTCCTTCCATTCGCTCGTTGCTTCTTCAATCCTCAGAAACCCCCGCCGCTCCCCTCCTTCCCGAAGGCCGAAAGAGAGCAGCGCTCCGCCCTCCGTCGTCACCAGCACTACCAGCGCCGTCGACCTCCTTCACCGCTTCAGCCATGGCCCCGAAAGGCGAGAAGGGGAAATCCACGAAGTCGGCCGAGGCGCTGCGGCTCGCAGCGATGCGGAAGAAGAAGGTGGTCTTCCCTCCCAAGCTTGACGCGGAGGAGCTGAGGGATTCCTTCTACCTTTTTTGGTCGAGGGAGACGAAGGCGCATCCGCGCACCAAGGTACTCCCCGCCGTAGCCACTGAGATGTTCCCGAATGGCTATGCATTCTTCGCCCTGTTCTTCTACTGCGGGCTCTGCCCGCCCTATTCAGAGTTCTTCTGCGACATCATGAATACCTACGGGTTTCATCTCCTTGACTTCACCCCCAACGCCTTCCTGACAATGGCAGTTTTCGCACATCTGTGCGAAAACTTTGTCGGAGTCTTCCCTAATGTAGCTCTTTTCCGCCATTACTTCACGCCTCGAGTCGAGGCAGGGTCGCCTTTGTCTGGCGGAATCTCTTGGATCTCTAGGACCCACAAGAAGGAAGCTTACTTGTCGGGAGAGCTCCGCGGAAAGTGGGATGAGTGGAGAGCCAATTGGTGTTGGATCGTAGAGGATGACCGGCAGCCATTCACCGCCAGGGGCCAAGCCCCAGTAGTACGCGACAACGACTGGAGTGACTTGGCCCCGGAGGACAGCAGATTGAAGATTGCTACGACTCGAATCCTTCGCCTCAGGAATGCCGGGCTGACTGTTGGCGCGGTTGGAGCAGACTTTCTCCGCCGCCGCATCGCCCCCTTGCAGGAAAGGAAGAGGGCCGCCTGGGAGTTCGAGAACGCGGCGGACATCATGATGCTGCGCCCGGGCCTCAATTAGAATTTTACTGTCCTGGAGCTCAACGCGATGCTCCAGGCGCTGTTCAAGTACGACTCCGACCACCCAGAATGGTTCACGTTGCCGGAGGGCGTAGTTCCGCTGTGCAACAGCTCGTCGCTCAGCGCCATCCGTGTAGTGATGCCGCTGTGCGATTCCCACGGGATCGACCCCACTTGGCAAGAGCCTTCCGACGAAACTGTGCAGGCATTCTTCGACAACTTGGTGGAACAGCCAGTCGACCTCGACGAGAAGAAAAGCCTCACCCGCGACACCACTGACCAGGAGATGGCATATATTGCCACCAGGCTGGAGGAGGCAGCGGCAGCCGCGGCCGCGGGCGAGTTCGGGTACACAGTGGAGGAGGCAGAGGCAGCGGAGGCGACAAGCCTTGCCGAGCAGGAAGAGTTCCTCAAAGCGTGGAAGCTTGCCGGGAAGGTCGCCGAGACAAGCGAGCCCACCGAGCAGGGCGTCGAGTCGAGCGGGCTCGCTGAGCAGGGTGTCGGGTCAAGCGAGCCTGCCGAGGACTCGAGCGGCTCGCTGGACCTCGACTCCTCTTCTTCCTCGTCCTCGGGCAGCTCGCCACCACCAGCAAGTCCTCCAGCTCCACCAAGAAGACGCCTCCACAAGGCTGCAGACGTGCCGGGGCGGCAGGCGGGCCAGCAGCCGCAGCGCCACGCGGCGCGCGCCACCGCGACAAGCAAGGCCGCCAAGGGAGTGCCTCGTGCTTCAGCGGCAACTAGAGCGGGATCTTCCCGGACTGGTGCCTCTCCTCCCGCCGCCCCTCGCGCTTCGGCGGCAACCGGAGCGGGGTCTTCTCAGACCACCGTCCCTGCTCCCGCCAAGCGGCCGAGGGAGACCACTCCTCCGCCTCCTCGCGCCGGGACGCGCGAGCCAGATTTTGACTTCTCCGCGCTCAGTTCCGACGAGGAGGAAGAAGAGTAAGTCTTCGTAATCCTTGTTTTTCTTCGATTTTCTGTTGTTTCTTGCATCTCTTTTGCCTAACTCTGAACCTGTCCTTCTTTCAGAACTCTGGCCCAGAGGGCGGCGAAGAGGGCCAAGGTCCCGGTGATCGTCATCGAGGACGAGCCCGCCGCAACAGCAGGGGGTGCGCCCGCGACAAGCTTGCCGGACCCGGCAGCTGTTCTCCAGAGCAGCCCCCAGCGTAAGTGTGGTTCACTTTCCGCTTGTCGGGCGCGCGTGGGCACTACTTCTTCATTGACGTCTTGTTCGTTGACTTGCGTAGGAGCAGAGCAGCGGGACCAGGAGCGCCAAGTGACCGCCCCCGACGTGCCGCATGATTATATCACTCCGCCAAGGGGAGGCTCTCCGGCAAGGGTGAGCACTCCGCCAAGGACGAGCACCCCGCCAAGGGCGAGCACTCCGCCAAGGGATGGTGCTAGCGGCCCTCCGCCGGCGGGAGCTACCACCACGCCGCCGAGGGAGAGCTCCCCGGCAAGGAACCCCACCGAGGAGGAGGCCCGCGCAGGTAAAGCCTTGGACTTTTCTTCTTTCAATTGTTCTTTTTGGATATTTGCTTGACTGTGATTCTTTCCTTTTCCTCCGTCAGACCCGTCCGCAGTCGAGCCCATGGAGACGGATGTCGTCGCGGACGACGCCGCCGTTGCCGAGGAGACGGCCGGCGCGGACGATCCCGCCGCCGCAGAGGCCGCCAGGGCTGCCGCCGCGGCAGCCGGCGAAGAGGCCGGCGATCGCACTGACGGCACTCGGGCCGCAGGAGCGCTAGGCGCTACGTCGACCGCCGAGCCCTCCGCCGCAGCCGCAGCCCCCAACTCCGACAAGCCCGGGCCAAGCGCCTATCTAAAGGCCGGCGACGACGTCTTCATCCAGCTCCCGTGGGCGTCCATGTCTAGGGCGCCCGTCGAGGGAGAGGTCTTCGACGGGGAGGTCCTTGCCTCCGCCGGACTGAAGCTCGTCGACGCGCCGAGCAGCAGCAGCGAGCCCGAGGAGGAGCGGCTGCTGCGCAAGCTCTTGTCTTTGTACCGCGCCCGGCAGGCCAAGCTGGAGTCCCGAGAGGCTCTGGCCGCCAAGGCGGGAGTTGACTTGGAGAAGCGCACAGAAGAGCTCTGGGCCGTCAACCAAGCGGCTCTCCGGTCCCTGGCGGAGGAGCGGGAGCAGCTTGCCGAGGCGCAGCAGGCCTTCATCCTGGAGAAGGCCAAGGTGGAGGAGCAGCAGCGGCTTGCCGCTGAGCAGTTGTCCACGCTGGAGGGTGAGTTGACGCAGCGGAAGGTCAACCTCGATGGTCACGAGGAGGAACTTGCCGCGCGTGAACGATCTCTTGGCGGAGCTCTACAGGAAGCAAGGGATGCTGCTGCAGCTGCCGAGACCGCCAAGAGGGAGCTGGAAACGAGGGTGACACAACTGGAGGCCAACCTCAAGACGAGCGGAGAGGAGGTTGCCGCACTCAAGCTCGAGAGGGAGAAGGACGCCCACAGCCATTCCGAGCTGCAGGTTCGCCTCTCCGAGAATGGCAAGGAGCTCGCCGTCGCCAAGGACTCCATCGCCGATCTGGAGCTGAAGCTGTCCACTCTTACCACGACGCTGGACGGCGCCAGGGAGCGGGAGACGGCCCTGAAGGAGGAGCTCAGGGCCGAGAAGGTGTTGCTGGACAGTGCTGCCATTTCCCAGAATAACTTTAGGCGGACCGTCGAGCTATGGACGGAAGGCCTTATCAACGCCGCCGCGGACATCGACGCGGAGTTGGCGCAGCTGGGGGCGGAGCATCTCGGGTACTCCACCGACAAGAACCTCCACCCCAGCGCCAAGCTCACTCTGTTTTTCAAGGGCGTGGCGACGGCCCTCCAGCAACTCCGGGAGAAGATCCCGAAGCAGCTGGCGGACAAATCGCGCAGGCTCTGCGTGGGGGCTCTCCAAAAGGTGTTGATGAAGGTGGCTTACCGCAACCCAGGGCTCAACCTCACCAACGTCCTCAGGACCCTGCCTCCCGACGCCGACCAGGAGGCGCTCAAGGCCCTTGTCGCACCCATCGTGGACAAGGTGGGCGGGATCAAGAGGGTTGAAGGCGACCGCGCGGACTAGGCTTTTTACTTTCTTCTTTCCTTGTTGCTGCCAACCATGTTATGAACAATAGTCTATTAGAATTACGGCAAGTCATTTTGTAATATAACTCTATCTTAGGCGGTTAATGCAACGTTATTTCCTTTACTTGACTTACTTGCTTTGTATGTTTTTACCCTACGCTTTCAGGGAGCTTGCCGGCGTAGGCACCTTTGCCGCGAGATCAAGGGTGTATGTCTAGTAGACTGGGCATTGCACCATCTTCTTCCATATCTCCTCTTGCATCTGTGCAGATACATCCTTGTCGGGACCAGAGCTTGTCGGGGAAGCCCCCTTCTTGTCGCTGGATGTGCTTGCCGCGGCCGCAGGCTCATCATCCGCCTCCCTCTCCGCTACTAACGCAGCACTAACCACTTGATTGGTTGCCGCTAGGTACAACAACAACTTTTCTTGAGGCTTAGGTGCGACAAGTATTGGAGTGGAGGACAGGTACCTCTTCAAGTCATGCAACGCAGCCTCCGCTTCCGGAGTCCATTTCATTGGACCTGCCCTTTTCAAAATTTTGAAAAATGGCAGGGCGCGCTCAGCAGATTAGAGATAAACCTGCTAAGAGCAGCCACGCAGCCGGCAAGCCTTCGTATGTCCTTGACGCGCTTCGGTGCTTCGATCTGCTCAATGGCCTTGATCTTGTCGGGATTGGCTTCAATCCCCCTTTGGGACATGAAGAACCCGAGAAGCTTGCCGGAAGGGACTCCAAACACGCACTTCTCGGGATTAAGTTTGAGCTGGATCTTGCGCAGATTTGCAAAGGTTTCATCTAGATCTTGTATCAGAGTTGCCCTGTCCTTGCTCTTGACCACTATGTCATCCATGTAAGCTTCTACGTTTCTGTGTATTTGTGGCTCAAAAGCTGTGTGGACTACTCTTGCAAATGTTGAACCAGCATTCTTCAATCTGAAAGGCATGCGTATGAAGCAATAAGTGCCACATGGAGTAATGAATGTTGTCTTCTCCTCATCTTCTTCAGCCATGAAGATCTGGTGATATCCTGAGTATGCATCAAGAAATGAAAGAAAATCACATCTGGCGGTGGAGTCAACAATCTGGTCAATGCGCGGCAAGGGAAATGGGTCTTTGGGACAAGCTTTATTCACATCAGTGAAGTCAATACAAAGCCTCCACTTCCCGTTTGCCTTACGCACGACTACAGGATTGGCCAGCCACGTCGGATGGAGCACCCCTCTGACAAGGCCTGCTGCTTCCAGTTTCTTGATTTCTTCTGCTATGAACTCTTGGCGCTCCACCGCTTGCTTTCTAACCTTCTGGTTGACGGGCCGCGCATGAGGACAAACGGCAAGCTTGTGCTCAAACACTTTCCTGGGAACACCGGGGATGTCAGATGCTTGCCATGCAAACACATCGACGTTCGCCCGCAGGAAAGCAATGAGTGCGCTTTCCTATTTAGGGTCAAGCGTGGCACTGATGGTGAAGGTACCACCAGTGCCGTCCTCCTTGGCGGACACCTTCTTGGTTGCTGGCGGAGCTGCCATCTTCTTCTTGCACTTGCCGGTGGAGCTCGATGGTGCGTCCTCGACGGCAGCGCAGCACTCCGAAGAGGTGTGTTTGCCGGAGTGGGCCCCAGAGCTCTTGCCGGACTTGGTCTTCTTCCCCTCGGGAGCTTCAGCGGCAAGTGTCTTGCGTTCTGTTGCGGCTGCCGCATCCCGGTAAATTTTGTCGGCACAGATAAGGGCATCTTTCTTGTCGCCAGGGACAGAGATGACGCTTATCAGGCCTGGCATCTTGAGCATGTTGTAGGCATAGTGAGAGGTTGCCATGAACTTGGCGAGTGCTGGACCGCCAAGTATCCCATTGTAAGGCAATGGAATATCGACGACGTCAAAAGTGATCCTCTCAGTGCTGAAGTTCAACTCGCCGCCAAACGTTACTGGCAGCGTGATCTTCCCCTTCGGCTTGCTCCTTCCTAGGTTTATTCCTTGGAATGTGCCAGTTTCTTCGAGCTCGTTGTCGGGGATCTGGAGTTTCCGGACCACAGCGGAGGAGATCAAGTTCAGGCCGGCCCCGCCGTCAACTAACATCTTGGTGACCTTGAGGTTGCGAATAGTTGGTGAAACCAACATCGGCAAGCACCCGACCGCAGTTGTGCGATCAGGGTGGTCCTCAATATCAAAGATGATAGGCGTGCTGGACCACTTCAGAAGTTTGCGCGATTCGACAGGTGGTTCTGCCGCATTGACTTCACGCACCCACTGCTTGAGTTGGCGGTGTGAAGTATGCAGAGAAGCACCGCCGTTAACGCACAAAACTTCTATGGCTTTCTGAAACTCCTGCTCGCTGTTCTCTCCATCATCCATGTCTTCATTTTCGTCGTCGTCTTCGTCTTTGTCGCGGCCGCGGGGAGGTCTGTCTCCTTGCCGCTGCTTGGCCTTGCCGCGGCGTCCTCCCCAGCCGTTGAATGGTCGCTTCTTGCCCGATCCACCATCACCTCCTTGGGCCTTTTCCTTGCCGCGTCGCTCGTACTTAGCTTTTTGCTGCTCGACGAGGTATTCGACTTTCTTGTAGTTCTGGAGATCGTGGCCCTTGGTGCGGTGGATCTTGCAGTACTGCTTGTCGGTGCAGTCCTGCTTGTCGGCGGCCGCCACAGCCTAGCAGTTGGTGCACGCGGCAATCTCCTTGCCGGAGCTACCAACTTGGGCTTTCTTGGCGCCAGCCTCCTTGCCGGACTGCTCGACGACTAGCACTTCCTTGTTCTTCTTCTTCCTGTTGTTCCGCCGCCGGTTCTTCTTTGCCGGGGCGGCATCCTCACTATCTGATCCCCCTGCTCCAGTATCCTCTCCGGGGAGTTTCTTCCCCTCCTCAGCGCGTGCGCACTTGTCGGCCAGGGCATACAGCTCGCTGACGTCCCTGATCTTGCACATCGCCATCTCCTCCCTCATCCGGCGGTTACGCACATTCTGATAGAACGCGCTAATAACCGCGGCAGGGTGGACGTCTGGGATGTTGTGCTGGACACGGCTGAACCTCTGGATATACTTACGCAGGGGCTCTCCTTCCTTCTGGGCGAGTATGTGAAGGTCACTCTCCTGGCCATGGGGCTTGTGGCCACCTGTGAAGGCGCCGACAAACTGATGACACAGGTCAGCCCAAGAAGAAATGGAGTTCTCCGGCAAGTGCATGAGCCAAGATCTGACGTTTGGCTTGAGCACCAGCGGGAAGTAGTTGGCGAGCATCTTCTCGTCTCGTCCCCCAGTAGCCTGCACCGCGATGGTGTAGATGCTGAGGAACTCCGACGGATGTGTCTTGCCGTCGTACTTCTCCGGTACGTCGGGCTTAAAGTTCTTCATGCTGGGCCACTGGACCTGCCGCAGCTCACGGGTGAACGCAGGGCAACCTACCGCGTACGGCAAGTCGCCTGGTCCCCCGGGCGCGTGCATGTCAACAGCGGGCCCAGTGCGCTGGTCTGATTGACGTCGCGCTTCTCTTCGACGCTCGATTCGGGTTCGAGCGTCCTCTTACTGTCGGTCGTCAAGGACTTGGCGCTGATCGCGGCGAGCTCGTGGATCCGACGACGCGGTGGAGTCGTCGTCGATATTGATCCGGCGAGTCGGCGATTTTGGCCTTCGGGGCGGAGAGTGCACGGTGGTTGCACCCCCGGCAGTCTTGTCGCCATCGGCCCGCGCCTGGCTAACTTGCCGCGGCCGTGACGTGCTCGGCTGCTGTGGAGTGTCGCCGTTGGCGAAGGCGATGAGGCTCTGGATGGTAGCCCTCCAGTCGTCGGCCTTGTCTGCCGCTGGAGGGAAGTCTAGAAGCAGCTGAGCTCGTGCTGGAGCTTCTGCTGGAGTGGCAGGTAGCGGTGGCGAACGGTGCGAGGAGCGGGATATGCTCGGACTCCTAACTACGTTAGAAGGAGCAGCATCCCGTCCCGGCGACTGTGCTTTGCTCGTGCCGGCATGTTGGTGTGCATGCTAGCCTTGAGCGTCCCGGGATCCGCCAGCTTGACCTTGGCCTAGCAAGCGTATGGTACCTTGAGTACCACGTCGCTGCCGGTCCCGCGCCTCCTGAGATGGGCGCGGCGCATGTACGGACGCCGAGGCCTTGGAGTGCGCCCGGTCGTCCGTCTTGTCCATGGACTTGGCGGCACCATGAGTTTCCTCGCCGATGTTCGTCCTTCCGCCGGCGTCTACCCCACCAGACGTTGGCTCCGGCGGTGGCGGGATCGACGCGGACGGGCCTGCTGCCTCCGAAGCCTTCTTCTTCGGCGGCATGCTGATGGAGATGTTGAAGATTTCGCTCGCATGAACGCCGGATCAGGTTCACGCAACGTCGACGTCTCCCCCTACCTGGCGCGCCAAAGATGTCAGGGAAACTGATCGCCCACGAACACCTATGGGACCAGAGCCCCTTCTCGGTACGGCAGGGGGCGGAGGATGCACAAAGAGCGGATCGAGGCGAACACGCGAGCAGTTTACCCAGGTTCGGGCCGCACGGATGCGTAAAACCCTACTCCTGCTTTGGTTTGTTATTGAGTTCTTGGCTCGGGAGCGAGGAGAGCAACAGTACGCTCTAACCGCTAGCTAGACCGAGCGTGGAGAGCGATGTTCCGAACCCCTCTACGTTGCGCATGGGCCTCCTTTTATAGGTCAAAGGGGTCACCGACAGGTGGCAACACAGATGAGGGTAAAAACGTAAAAATAGTGGTAGTTGGAATAGTGTTTGTATAGTGCTCTATACCTAACTCTGACGGCAGGGGACAAGGGCATTGAATGCCCGTCGCCGTCGCCCCAAACAGTGCAAAATGTGACCGTCAGGGCACCACCGTCCGCCACGACGGTAGCCTTGTCATCGCCGCTTGCCACCGTGTTACCCTGGCTGCACAGCCTTCCGCCACGTGTGCCTGGAAGGGCCCCAGGGCGACACATGGGTGGATGTGCTGGAGCGCGGGCACTGAGTGGAAGCTTGCCGCGGCAAGCGCCTTGCCGCGGTGGCTATCTTGTCGCTTCTGGGAGCTTGTCGCTCACCGGTCCTTGCCGGGATGCGTGGCGCGTCGCGGCAAGCTTCTTGATATGCCTTGGATGGCCTTCCCGGCAAGCTCCTCTTGCTGGGGTCTTGTCCCTTTGACTTGTATACTTTTTCCTTGAATGGCTCCAAAGGAACCATGAGGGGTCTTGGCGGTCGCCTGGCTAGCCTTGCCACGGGACGCTGCAACTGCCCGTGCACTAGTTCGGGATACTAAGGTACCCCTACTTTAGTACACCGACACCAACAATTCTTATCCTTTTTATCGAGGTTCCTCCAAAAATCTGAACATTTTTTGGGCATTACACCCACCCTCGTGGACAGCAGGTGGCCCCCCTCGTGATCTTCCGCCAGATATTTTTTATATTTTCTGAAACGGAGTTCTGTGAAGTTTCGGGGCCTTTGGAGTTGCGCAAAATAGGTTTCCAGAGTTTGCTCCTTTTCTAGCCCAGAATTCTAGGTGCCGGCATTCTCCCTCTTCATGTAAACCTTGTAAAATAAGAGAGAAAAGGCATAAGTATTGTGACAAAACATGTAATAACAACCCATAATGCGATAAATATCAACATATAAGCATGATGTAAAATGGACATATCAACTCCCCCAAGCTTAGACCTCGCTTGTCCTCAGCGAAAGCCGAAATCGAAAAATATGTCCACGTGTTTAGAGATAGAGGTGTCGATAAAAGTAAAATACGGACATGAGGGTATCATGATCATTCTCATAGCAGCATATATATATATATATATATATATATATATATATATATATATATATATATATATATATATATATATATAATGTCATATGATTCTTATGCTAAAGTAACAATTCATCCACAATATAAAGCATGAATCATAAACTTCATTGAAAACTAACAAACTTTGATCTCGGTCATTGAAGCAATTGCAATTTATCGTAACATCAGAAAGAGTCAATATAAGAGCTTTTCATCCAACCTACATACTCAACTATCATATAGTCTTTCACAATTGCTCACACTCACGCAATACTTATGTTTATGGAGTTTTAATCGGACACAGAGAAAGATAGGGGCTTATGGTGTTGCCTCCCAACCTTTTACCTCAAGGGTAATGTCAACAGTAATAGACCATGAAAACTTACATCCAAGTGGGTATATATGTCAGGATATTTCCAACACAATGTGCTTGCCAAAGGATAAAATGTAAAAAGGAAAGGTGATTTCCACCTTGACTCTCAAGGAAGAATAATAGATAGGCCCTTTGCAGAGGGAAGCAGAGGTTGTCATGTGTTTTTATGGTTGGATGCACAAAGTCTTAGCATAGAAGAACGTCACTTTATATTGCCACTTGTGATAAGGACCTTTATTATGCAGTCCGTCGCTTTTATTACTTCCATATCACAAGATCGTATAAAGCTAATTTCATCCACACTAAGAAATCATACATATTTTAGCGAGTTTGCAACATGACAACTTACTTGGAAGTATCTTTCTCAATCCATGGGTAGGTATGGTGGACTCTCATGGCAAACTGGGTTTAAGGATATATGGAAGCACAAGTAGTATCTCTACTTGGTGCAAGGAGTTTTGGCTAGCATGAGGGGGAAGGGCGAGCTCAACATGTTGGATGATCCATGAGAATATACTTTATTTTGGATATAAGAAAACATAACCCATTATGTTGTCTTCCTTGTCCAACTTCAACTCTTTAGCGTGTCATATTTTAAAGAGTGCTCACAATCATAACAGATGCCCAAGATAGTATATTTGTATGTGAAGCCTCTCTTCTTTTATTACTTCCTTTTAATTGCAACGATGACCAAAACTATGTTTGTCAACTCCCAACAACTTCTATTCATCATACTCTTTATATGTGAGGTCATTACTTCCCATAAGATCAATATGATCTCTTGGATACTCTTTATGTTTTCTTTCTTTTTATCATGACCAAAGTAAGGAAATCAAGCCCTTGACTCAACACTAATCTTTATTATATAGCTCACGGACTCGATTACAAAGGATAAAGATCATAAAGAAAAAGCTCACAACTAGATCATGCTAACTATATTCTACTAGATCAAGATACTACCAAAAGGATCGAACTAAGAAAACGGTAAAGATAGGAGTGATGGTGATACGATACCGGGGTCACTCCCCCAAGCTTGGCAGTTGCTAAGGGGAGTGCCCATACCCGTATAATTATGTCTCCTTCTTCGGGCGTGGTGATGATGCTTCTTCCTTACCTTGCGCTTAAGGGCAGAATTTTGCTCCCTTAGGTCATTGATCTCCTGCTCAAGGTTTAGTATTTGCTTGCATAGTGCCTGCTTGTTTTCTTGCAAGAGGTGAAAAGGAATAAATTCGATCTTAGATTCGGTTGCTCTGTCGGGGAGGCTTGACTTTTTGAACTCCACATGCATGTCTCCAGGTTGAGGTAGTGGGACGTCGTCTTCATCTGAGCTAGTACAATCCTTCCTCTTTGAATCATGGTCTTCTTCTTCTTTCGTGGTCCAACCATAATGCTCCAAATCCCCATAGACTTTAGGGTCAGCAAGGGAATCAGCCACATAGCTTTCTCCCTCCGAATCCTCGGACGACATGTTGCTTTTATCTGTGACAGAAATAGCTCGAAACAAAAACAAAGGATTTTTGCGTGCTACAGAGGTCAAAACCTTCGGGAGTATATATAATGAATTTTTACCGACCAAAAGGAGTAACATACAAGAAATCGGAATTCGGGAGGCACACGAGCTGCCCATGAGGCAGGGGGCGCGCCCTCCACCCTCGTGGACGGCTCGTGTCTTTCCGGACTACCACTTATTTTTCTAAATATTCCAAAATGGAGAAAAATTGCCTTTAGAACTATTTTGGAGTTGGTTTACTTTCCGTATCACGTACCTCTTCCTTTTCGAAGTCTGGATCGTTCTAGAAAGTGTCCCTTATGTATTCCTCCTGGGTTATGGTTTCAATAACATTGGTTTCAACATTTATAGGGTTACCTAAGATATAATATTTGATTCTTTGACCATTCACCACCTTCGGATTTGTGCCTTCAAAGTTGTTGATTTTTATGGCACCGGAACGATAGACCTCCTCGATAATGTAAGGTCCTTCCCACTTAGAGAGAAGTTTTCCTGCAAAAAATCTTAAACGAGAATAGTATAGCAAGACATAATCACCTACGTTAAACTCACGCTTTTGTATCCTTTTGTCATGCCATCTTTTAACTTTTTCTGTAAACAGCTTAGCACTCTCATAGGCCTGGGTTCTCCATTCATCAAGAGAGCTAATGTCAAATAACCTCTTCTCACCAGCAAGTTTGAAATCATAATTGAGCTCTTTAATAGCCCAATATGCCTTATGTTCTAGCTCAAGAGGTAAGTGACAAGCTTTTCCATAAACCATCTTACATGGAGACATACCCATATGATTTTTGTATGCAGCTCTATAGGCCCATAGTGCATCATCAAGTTTCTTGGACCAATTCTTCCTAGACCTATTAACTGTCTTTTGCAAAATTAATTTCAACTCCCTATTACTTAGTTCTACTTGACCACTGGTCTGTGGGTGATAAGGGGATGCAATTCTATGGTTGACATCATACTTTGCAAGCATTTTGCGGAAAGCACCGTGATTAAAGTGTGAACCACCATCAGTCATTAAGTATCTAGGGACTCCAAACCTCGGAAAAATAACTTTTTAAGCATCTTAATAGAGGTGTTATGATCAGCACTACTAGTTGTAATAGCTTCTACCCACTTAGTAACGTAATCAACAGCCACTAAAATATGTGTGTACCCATTAGAGGCAGGAAACGATCCCATATAATCAAAGCCCCAAACATCGAATGGTTCAATAACAAGTGAATAATTCATAGGCATTTCTTGACGTCTACTGATATTACCAATTCTTTGACATTCATCACAAGATAAGACAAACTTACGGGCATCCTTGAAGAGAGTAGGCCAATAAAAACCGGATTGCAATACCTTATGTGCAGTTCTATCTCCCGCATGGTGTCCTCCATAAGCTTCGGAGTGGCACTTGCGTAGGATCTGTTCCTGTTCATGCTCAGGTACACAACGTCTAATAATACCATCTACTCCTTCTTTATAAAGATGTGGGTCATCCCAGAAGTAATGTCTCAAATCATAGAAGAACTTTTTCTTTTACTGGTATGCGAAGCTAGGAGGTACAAACTTAGCAACAATATAATTAGCATAATCAGCATACCATGGAGCAGTACTGTAGGATCGAAGAAGTATGTCTAGAGGGGGGGGTGATTAGACTACTTGACAAGATAAAAAATCTGCCTTTTGATTATGCAAAGTTTTAGGCAGTTTCACAATTAAGATCAAATCAAGTATCACACTACACATGCAATTCTAGAGTATGGGCAGTGGAAAGTAAATTGCACATATAGTAAAGAGAGGTGGAGAAGATCAAACGCAGTTTGGAGACACGGAGATTTTTGTCGTGGTTCCGATAGGTGGTGCTATCGTACATCCACGTTGATGGAGACTTCAACCCACGGAGGGTAACGGCTGCGCGAGTCCACGGAGGGCTCCACCCACGAAGGGTCCACGAAGAAGCAACCTTGTCTATTCCATCATGGCCTACGCCCACGGAGGACTAGCCTTACTCGGGGTAGATCTTCACAAAGTAGGCGATCTCCTTGCCCTTACAAACTTCTTGGTTCAACTCCACATCTCAAAGACGGAGGCTCCCAAGCGACACCTAACCAATCTAGGAGGCACCACCCTCCAAAAGGTAAAAGATGTTGTTGATGATGATGAACTCCTTGCTCTTGTGCTTCAAATGATAATCTCCCCAACACTCAACTCTCCTCACTGATATGGCTGTGGTGGAAGAAAGGATTGAGTGGAAAGCAACTTGGGAAGGCTAGAAATCAAGTTTCATATGGTAGGAATGGAATGGCTTGATCTCAACACAAGAGTAGGTAGTTCTCTTCTCAGAAAGTGTATGGTAGGAGTGGTAGACTTTCTGATGGCTCTCCTCACGAATGAAGAGGGGGTGGAGGGGTATATATAGCCTCCACACAAAATCCAACCGTTACACACATATTTGAGCAATCTCGGTGAGACCGAAGTGAAAACTCGGTCAGACCAAAAGTTCAAATATAGTGAACGTTGGGATTTTCGGTGGGACCGAAAATACCATCTCGGTGGGACCGAAAGTGTAAATGATATGAACGTTGGAGTTTTCGGTGGGACCGAGAAAGAAAACTCGGTTGGACCAATTTGAGAAGGGACAGGAACATGCCAGAATCGGTGAGACCAATAATGCAATCTCGGTGAGACCGATTTGAGCCAAGACAGAACCTGGTCAATTTCGGTAAGACCGAAAATGCAAACTCGGTTATTCCGATATGATATCAAATGGTTACAGAAGCTTGATAGTTCAGTTTCGGTGAGAACGATCTCAAACTCGGAATGACCGATTTTTCTAGGGTTTGGAATATGGCTGAAGTGGTTCATCTCGGTGGGACTGAGTTGGAAGAATCGGTTTGTCCGAGATTACTTATGGGTGTGTATAGAAGTGAAAGTTGCTGATAGTTGAAGGAGCTAAATCACTAAGCACTTGAGCAACCAGATCATCAACACAACCTCATCCCCTTTTAATAGTATTGGCTTTCCTATGGACTCAATGTGATCTTGGATCACTAAACCAAAAATGGAGTCTTGAGCTTTTGCCAATGCTTGCCTTAGCATTTGAGGGGTCCACTTCTTCAGTCATCTTGCCATTCCAATGTGATTGGGTTTCCTGAAACATACTTGATAAAAGCATTAGTCCAACCACAAAGTATGTTGTCATTAATTACCAAAACCACCCAGGGAGCAAATGTGCTTTCAATCTCCCCCTTTTTGGTAATTGATGGCAACACACTGAAATTATACTAAACAAGACATCAAAGCTTATTGAAAGAAAGACAGAATTATCATGAAAGCTTTGACAAGCATGTAGTACACAGGCTCCCCCTACAAGTGTGCAAGATTTTCATAGATTATGGTTTTGGACTACCACAAGCACACAAGAGAGATAAGCAAAATGTGCTACATGCAGCTTGGCTATATGCATCAGAGCAGATGAAAGAAAGTGAGTGATAATGCATATGTGCATGGTGATTTCTTGCAAACAAGTATTTACAAGCAAGTCACCATCATGCACATTCTGCAAGATGCATATACTTACCTTGAGGTTCCTTGGCATTGTACCTGAAGGGATAAACTTGAGAAAACAAGGTTAGATAACACAAGAGTATTCCTTCAACCAACTGCAAGAACATCAAGAGTACCAAGCCAGGGAGGACATGTATAAAGAGTGTCTCATATTGAGCACAAGCTTGAATCAGCAAACATGTCTTCGAAACTAAAAGATTTTCAATGAACTCTGAGAGATTTTGCTTTCCATAAGATATCAATTGTGAAGATTCCTCTAAGTCTTCTCCCTCTAAACTGAAAGATTCCATAAGATATCAGAACAAGGGGTTTTGATGGAAATAGCAAAAATCAAAAGAATGATGTCCAAATGTAAAACAGCTTTGATGTGATTCTCTCCCCCTTAAGATAAGATTAATTTTCTTCTCCCCCTAAGTCTTCTCTTCTCCCCCTACTCCCCCTATTCCCCCTAAGTCTTCTCCCCCTTTGACATCAAGTGCCGAAAAGGATAGCAAACTAGGTAGGACAGGAAAGATGGAAAGAAAGAAAGAAAGAAAGAAGTGGGATCCTTAAGAATCACAACAGGGCAAATAAGAACATTCAAGGAGAAACAATTTGAATTTAAATTTGAGTCTTCTCCTCCTTAAGATTTAAAATTTGAGTGGAGCTGCAGAAGTTGATGTCCTGGAAGATAAATCGGTGACACCGAATTAGATGGATCGGTGGGTCCGAATCCTTTTCGGTTAGACCGAAAATTTCAAATCGGTGACGCCGAGTTTATTCCAAGGAAATACAGAAATAATTCAGCTCACTTTGCGAGGAATGTTTCAAAAGATTTGCAATGAATTTGTAAAAGATTTTCGGGGAATTGATCAGAGCCAGAAGGATATACACAAAGACAGAAAAAATAGAAATGAAAAAGATTCCTAGATGAAGTTTTTTTTTTGTTTAAAGAAAACTCAATGAGAGAACATAAGAGAAAACAGAAAAACTCCAAAAGCATATGTACTTCATCTAGATAAAGGTCGGCGACAAAGTCACCTATGTTTGAGTATATTGACTTAGGAGTCAAATGAGGACATTTGATCATAGGTCATACTCATCGTTTAAGCTCAAAATGGGGTTGCCATTTTTCGATTAAGCATTTGATGTGATCACATCTTATGAAGCTGCTTGTACTCATGACTTTGAGCAAAGCTCCTTAAAGATGTGAAGAACATACCTTGGGCTTGTTGTTGCTTTGCTCATGTAGGTAAGCTCGATGTAGGTGCTCATTGAATGTGAAGTTGGAGCGCCATTTCTACTTGTGTAGTTCATCTTCCTACATGGGTTAGGCAAGCAAGGAAATACTCGAGGATATCCAAGATGACAAGAGTGAAATACTAGATGTATAAGGTGTCAAAAAGGATATGTGGAATTTTGTTCCTTGAACTCAACATCCCAAAGGGCTAGATACTTGGTCAATGACAAGATTACTCATGATTTGAGTGTGTGGTAATCTTGTGGAATGTAGATCATCCAAGTACCTGCAAAGAGTTAGATGCAATACAAGGAGGCAAATGTGTCCAAGACATATGATCATCATCATAAGAGAAATATCAAGGATTAGTCAAGAGGCTCATGCCTTGCATGCATCAAATGGAGTTATCACTCCAAGTTTGAAGCATCAATGATGTTCAACTCACTCCTTAAGCGACAAAACACCTTCTCATCAAGAGGTTTTGTAAAGATATCAGCAAGTTGTTTGTCAGTGCGAACATGCTTAAGATTAATGTCACCCTTGGCAATATGATCACGAATAAAATGGTGACGAACTTCAATATGCTTTGTTCGAGAGTGTTGCACTGGATTGTGTCCAATCTTGATTGCACTCTCATTGTCACAAAGCAAGGGAACACGTCTCACATGTATCCCATAATCCTTAAGCATTTGTGTCATCCATAGTAATTGAGCACAACACGAACCAGCAGCAATATATTCCGCTTCAGCAGTGGATAATGATACCGAATTTTGTTTCTTGGAGGACCAAGATACAAGGGATCGACCAAGGAATTGACACGTACCCGAAGTTGACTTTCTATCAACCTTGTCACCGGCATAGTCCGAGTCGGAATAGCCAACAAGATCGAAAGAGGCCCTCTTAGGATACCAAATGCCAAAGTTTGGTGTGTGTATCAAGTATCTCACTATCCTTTTAACAGCTTTAAGATGACATTCTTTAGGGGCTGCTTGATATCGCGCACACATGCATACACTCAACATTATGTCAGGACGGGAAGCACAAAGATATAGTAGAGAACCAATCATAGATCGGTAAACCCTTTGATCAACGGGTTCTCCATCTTTTGTCAAGTCATTATGTCCACTAGTAGGCATGGGGGTACTCATACCTTTGCTTTCTTGCATGTTGAACTTCTTGAAGAGATCCTTGGTGTACTTTGTTTGTGAGACAAAGGTACCCTCCTTAGATTGCTTGATTTGCAACCCAAGGAAGAATTTGAGTTCACACATCATGGACATCTCATACTTCTCCGACATGAGCTGTCCAAACTTCTTGCTAAAATGGGGTTTAGTTGAACCAAAGATAATATCATCAACATATATTTGGCACACAAATAGTTCACCATTAACCCTTTTCGTGAATAGCGTTGAGTCTATCTTTCCAATTTCAAACCCTTTTTCAAGAAGAAAGCTAGTTAAGCATTTGTACCAAGCTCTAGGAGCTTGTTTAAGACCATAAAGAGCTTTGTGCAATTTGTAAACATGATTAGGCTTTTTGGGATTCACAAAACCGGGAGGTTGTTTCACAAATACTTCCTCTTCAATTTCACCATTTAGGAAAGCACTTTTGATATCCATTTGATAGAGAGTAATATCATGGTGATTGGCATAAGCAAGAAGAATGCGAATGGATTCAAGTCTAGCAACGGGGGCATAGGTCTCACCATAGTCCATACCTTCGACTTGTGTGTAACCTTGAGCTACGAGATGAGCCTTGTTGCGGATGACTTGTCCATCTTCATCTTGCTTGTTCCGAAACACCCATTTGGTTCCAATGATGTTTTGATCATCGTTGGGCTTCTCTACCAAAGTCCATACCTTGTTCCTCTCGAAGTTGTGTAGTTCTTCGTGCATAGCGTTCACCCAATCCGGGTCTTTAAGTGCTTCTTCTACCTTCATAGGTTCAATACTAGAGATAAATGAGTAATGCTCACAAAAGTTAGCTAAGCGAGTTTTAGAGCGAGTAATTCTCCCGGAGTTGATGTCGTTCATCATTTGTTCCACGGGATGATTCTTCTTGACTCTTGCTCAAACTCGGGATAGCTTATGTTGATGTTGTGGCTCAGCTTCCTCATCATCTTCATCTTCTTCTTCTTCTTCATTGTTGTTGGTGTTGTCTTGAGGTGGTGGAGAAGGAGGTTGTGGTGGATCTTCTTGTTGCATTTCCTCATCTTGGTGAGTTCCACTTGTGGAGGCCTCCATGTTGCCTTGAGGTTCATCTCGACGTGAGGTAGGTGGCTCCACATATGTAGATGAGGTACTCTCCTTCACTTCCATGGGACGGATCTTTCCAATAGATAAATCTTGGATTGCTTCCGATGGGTCCTTGTCTCCTACATCAATAGGCATTTGCTCTACTTGCGAGCCATTAGATTCATCAAACTTCACGTCTACCGTCTCTTCAACCTTTCGGGTGAAATTGTTGCAGACACGGTAGGTGTGGGAGTTTGATCCATAACCAAGAAGAAAGCCTTCATGAGATTTAGGAGCAAATTTAGATCGACGATGCTTATCAAGGATATAGCATTTTGAACCAAAGACACGAAAGTATCCCACTTGGGGTTTGTTACCGGTGAGAAGCTCGTATGATGTCTTGCCGAGAAGCATATGAAGATAAAGCCTGTTGATAGCATGACAAGCTGTCTCGACCGCTTCTCCCCAAAAATGCTTCGGTGTCTTGTATTCATCAAGCATCGTTCTCGCCATCTCTATGAGCGTTCGGTTCTTCCTCTCAACAACTCCATTTTGTTGAGGAGTGTACGTAGCCGAGAACTCATGTAGAATCCCTTCCTCATCGAGTAAAGAGTCTACATTGGCGTTCTTGAACTCCGTTCCATTGTCACTCCGAACTTTCTTGATCTTCACCTCAAATTGATTTTGGGCCTTTTTGGCAAAGGTCTTGAAGATCCTCTGAACCTGCGATTTATCATCAAGGAAAAATACCCACGTAAATCTGGAATAATCATCAACTATAACTAGACCAAAGGAGTTACCACCAAGGCTTTTGTAAGCATTGGGACCGAAGAGATCCATATGAAGAAGCTCAAGCGGTCTCCTAGTGGTCATGATGTTTTTCATGGGATGACTTCCACCAACTTGTTTTCCTGCTTGACAAGCACTACAAAGTCTATCTTTGTCAAAGAAAACATCTTTAACACCAAGAATATGATCACCTTTGATCAGCTTGTCTAAATTACGCATACCAACATGTCCTAGCCTTCTATGCCATAACCAACCTTTAGAGGATTTAGCAATGAAACAAGCTCTAGGTTGGGCTTTCTTAGTGAAATCAACAATATATAGATCACCTCTACGGATACCGGTAAAAGCCATGTTTTGATTATCACGCCGAAAGACTTGGCAATCTACTTTGGTGAATAGCACATTGAATCCAAAGTCAGCTAATCTAGACACGGAAAGTAAATTGTATCCAAGAGATTCTACAAGCATGACATTTTGAATAGAGCTATCATGAGATATGGCCACCTTACCAAGGCCAAGTACCTTACCCTTGGAGTTGTCTCCAAAAGTCACATACTTGCGTGGGCCATCGTTCTTTGCAAGCTCTCGAAACATGTCTTTGTCTCCGGTCATGTGGTCGGTGCATCCACTATCAAGAATCCACTCTTTTCCGCCGGACATGTAGTCTCTCAGATTTGCCATAAGATTGAGACTCTTCATGACTTTGTCTAGCTCGGTGTCCGAATCGGAGTAATCATCGTCTTTCTCATGCTCATCATCATATTGACCCATAGATTGTTCATCATCAACACCTAGGTCAATTTGATAAGTACTTGCATTAGTTTGGTCAATGTGACAATAATCTTCGGAATGCAAAGCAAGAGCATTTCTAATTATGATATTGATAAGACCGGGATCACCCTTCTTTTTCATAAGATCACGAAGCTCAAAGAAGCATTTATCAAAGTTGGGATCATTGGGGTGCATCTTATCAAATTCAATAGTCTTGTGTAGAATTTCATCAAGACTTCTCAAAGAGTAGTCCGGATAAAGTTCTTCCAAGAATTTCCACATAGCATAGGCACACTCAAAGTTTGTAACAAGATTAAGCAATTCATCGGGTATCCCTCTAATGATAAGATTTACAGTTCTAAGGTTACGAAGCAAATCAAGCTCTTCATCCATGGTAGGGTGCAAGGGATCAAAAGGAGGCACATATGGGGTCTCAATATATTTGCACAAATTGTACATTTAAAAGATACTAAGCATTTCAGACCTCCATGAGTTATAGAACCTTCCATTAAGAACAGGCACTCTATGGCTAACACTCCCATCCGTAGACACATCCATCTTCCTCCAATGGTGTGTAAACCAAAGCAATGGAGACCAAAGCTCTGATACCAATTGTAGGATCGAAGAAGTATGTCTAGAGGGGGGCGATTAGACTACTTGACAAGATAAAAAATCTGCCTTTTGATTATGCAAAGTTTTAGGCAGTTTCACAATTAAGATCAAATCAAGTATCACACTACACATGCAATTCTAGAGTATGGGCAGCGGAAAGTAAATTGCACATATAGTAAAGAGAGGTGGAGAAGATCAAACGCAGTTTGGAGACACGGAGATTTTTGTCGTGGTTCCGATAGGTGGTGCTATCGTACATCCACGTTGATGGAGACTTCAACCCACGGAGGGTAACGGCTGCGCGAGTCCACGGAGGGCTCCACCCACGAAGGGTCCACGAAGAAGCAACCTTGTCTATTCCATCATGGCCTACGCCCACGGAGGACTAGCCTTACTCGGGGTAGATCTTCACGAAGTAGGCGATCTCCTTGCCCTTACAAACTTCTTGGTTCAACTCCACATCTCAAAGACGGAGGCTCCCAAGCGACACCTAACCAATCTAGGAGGCACCACCCTCCAAAAGGTAAAAGATGTTGTTGATGATGATGAACTCCTTGCTCTTGTGCTTCAAATGATAATCTCCCCAACACTCAACTCTCCTCACTGATATGGCTGTGGTGGAAGAAAGGATTGAGTGGAAAGCAACTTGGGAAGGCTAGAAATCAAGTTTCATATGGTAGGAATGGAATGGCTTGATCTCAACACAAGAGTAGGTAGTTCTCTTCTCAGAAAGTGTATGGTAGGAGTGGTAGACTTTCTGATGGCTCTCCTCACGAATGAAGAGGGGGTGGAGGGGTATATATAGCCTCCACACAAAATCCAACCGTTACACACATATTTGAGCAATCTCGGTGAGACCGAAGTGAAAACTCGGTCAGACCGAAAGTTCAAATATAGTGAACGTTGGGATTTTCGGTGGGACCGAAATTACCATCTCGGTGGGACCGAAAGTGTAAATGATATGAACGTTGGATTTTTCGGTGGGACCGAGAAAGAAAACTCGGTTGGACCGATTTGAGAAGGGACAGGAACATGCCAGAATCGGTGAGACCGATAATGCAATCTCGGTGAGACCGATTTGAGCCAAGACAGAACCTGGTCAATTTCGGTAAGACCGAAAATGCAAACTCGGTTATTCCGATATGATATCAAATGGTTACAGAAGCTTGGCAGTTCAGTTTCGGTGAGACCGATCTCAAACTCGGAATGACCGATTTTTCTAGGGTTTGGAATATGGCTGAAGTGGTTCATCTCGGTGGGACTGAGTTGGAAGAATCGGTTTGTCCGAGATTACTTATGGGTGTGTATAGAAGTGAAAGTTGTTGATAGTTGAAGGAGCTAAATCACTAAGCACTTGAGCAACCAGATCATCAACACAACCTCATCCCCTTTTAATAGTATTGGCTTTCCTATGGACTCAATGTGATCTTGGATCACTAAACCAAAAATGGAGTCTTGAGCTTTTGCCAATGCTTGCCTTAGCATTTGAGGGGTCCACTTCTTCAGTCATCTTGCCATTCCAATGTGATTGGGTTTCCTGAAACATACTTGATAAAAGCATTAGTCCAACCACAAAGTATGTTGTCATTAATTACCAAAACCACCCAGGGAGCAAATGTGCTTTCAAGTACGAGAAGTATTTATGACAGCTAATTGTTCATCAGGAAAGCTATCATCAATAGGTTGTGGGTCATCAAGTATATTCTCTAACCTAGACAAGTTGTCTGCAATGGGGTTCTCAGCTCCCTTTCTATCAATAATATGCAAGTCAAATTCTTGCAGCAAGAGAACCCATCTAATAAGTCTAGGTTTAGCATCTTTCTTTTCCGTAAGGTATTTGATAGCAACATGATCAGTGTGAATAGTTACTTTAGAATCAACAATATAAGGTTTAAACTTATCACAAGCAAATACAACTGCTAAAAATTCTTTCACAGTAGTACCATAATTTCTTTGGGCACTATCTAGAGTTTTACTAGCATACTGGATACCATTCAATTTCTTATCAACTCTTTGCCCTAAGACAGCACCTACAACATAATCGCTAGCATTGCACATAATCTCAAAGGGTAAATTCCAGTGAGGAGGCTGGACAATAGGTGCAGAGATCAATGCTTTCTTAAGTATTTCAAATGCCTCTAGACAATCATCATCAAAGACAAAAGGGATATCTTTTTGTAAGAGATTAGTCAGGGGCCTGGAGATTTTGGAGAAGTCCTTTATGAACCTCCAATAAAACCCGGCATGACCAAGGAAACTTCGTATACCTTTGATGTCCTTGGGGCACGGCATCTTTTCAATAGCATCCACTTTAGCTTTGTCAACTTCAATACCTCTCTCAGAAATTTTATGTCCCAAGACGATGCCTTCATTAACCATAAAGTGGCACTTCTCCCAATTCAATCCAAAATTAGTGTCTTCACATCTCTGCAAAACTCGATCAAGGTTGCTTAAGCAATCATCAAAAGAAGTCCCGTAAACGGAGAAATCATCCATGAAAACCTCAACAATCTTTTCACAAAAATATGAGAATATAGCCATCATGCATCTTTGAAAGGTAGCAGGTGCATTACATAAACCAAAAGGCATACGTCTATAAGCAAAGGTACTGAAAGGACAAGTAAAAGTGGTCTTTTCTTGATCCCCTTTTGACACATGTATTTGAGAGAAACCAGAATAACCATCTAGAAAGCAAAAATGAGTATGTTTGGATAACCTTTCTAGCATTTGATCAATAAAAGGCAAAGGGTAATGATCTTTCTTAGTAGCTTTATTTAACTTACGGAAATCAATTACCATCCTATAACCTGTAACTATTCTTTGCGGGATCAATTCGTCTTTATCATTAGGAACGACAGTCATACCTCCCTTCTTAGGGACACAATGGACAGGACTTACCCACTGGCTATCAGCAACTGGATAGATAATGCCTGACTCTAGAAGCTTTAGTATTTCCTTCCTTACCACTTCTTTCATCTTAGGATTTAACCGTCGATGATGATCAATAACCAGTTTAGCATTTTCTTCCAATTTTATCTTGTGTTGGCATAAGGTGGGACTAATGCCCTTAAGATCATCCAGAGTATATCCAATAGCAGCATGGTGCTTCTTCAGAGTTGTCAATAATTTTTCCTCTTCCTGCTCTGAAAGGTTAGCAATAATAATAACAGGATATATCTTCTTTCCATCAAGATAAACATACTTAAGATTATCAGGCAAAGGTTTAAGTTCAAACACGGGATCACCCTTGGGTGGAGGAGGATCCCCTAGGATTTCAACATGCAAGTTGTTTTTCAACACGGGTCCCTGATTAAAGAATATTTCATCTATTTCCCTTCTCTCATTCATATGCATATCATTTTCATGATCTAGCAAGTATTGTTCTAAGGGATCATTAGGAGGCACAACAATAGAATCAAGACCAATAATTTCATCCTTACTAGGTAATTCTTTACCAAGGGGTTGTCTATGAAATTTAGCAAAGTTACAATCATGAGACATATCCCCTAACCCAACAGTAACAATATCTTTCATGCAATCTATCTTAGCATTAACAGTATTCAAGAAGGGTCTACCAAATATAATGGGACAAAATTCATCTTGTGGGGAACTAAGAATAAGAAACTCAGCGGGGTATTTAACCTTCCCACACAAAACCTCAACATCTCTAACAATCCCAACTGGTGAAATAGTGTCTCTATTAGCAAGCTTAAGAGTAACATCAATCCCTTCTAACTCAATAGGTGCAATATCATGCACAATTTCTTGATATAAGGTAAGAGGGATAATACTCGCACTAGCACCTACGTCACATAAACCATGATAGCAATGATCTCCTATCTTAACAGAGATAACAGGCAAGCCTACAATAGGTCTATGTTTATTCCTTGCATTGGGTTTGGCTATTCTAGCAGACTCTTCTTGGAGGTAAATAACATGTCCATCTAAATCTTCTACCAAGAGATCTTTAACCATGGCAACACTAGGTTCAAATTTAATTTTCTCAGAGGGTGTAGGTGTTCGAGTATTACTCTTACAAACTACAGTTGAAGCTTTAGCATGATCCTTTATTCTAACAGGGAAAGGTGGTTTCTCAATATAAGCAGTAGGAACAACAGGATCAACATTATAAGTGATAGTCTTTTCTTCAACTTTAACAGGTTCAACTACTTTTACTTCAATGGGAGGATGGTATTTAAACCACTTCTCCTTGGGAAGATCAACATGAGTAGCAAATGATTCACAGAAAGAAGCTACTATCTCAGAGTCAAGTCCATACTTAGTGCTAAACTCACAGAAAACATCGGTATCCATAGAAGCTTTAACACAATCAAACTTTGGGGTCATACCTGACTCCTTACCTTTGTCGAGATCCCAATCTTCAGAGTTGCATTTAATTCTTTCCAATAAATCCCATTTGAATTCAATAGTCTTCATCATAAAAGAGCCAGAAGAAGAAGTATCGAGCATGGAGCGATTATTAAGAGAAAGCCGAGCATAAAAAATTGAATAATCATGTCTCTTCAGAGCTTATGATTGAGGCATGAATATAACATTGACTTAAGCCTCCCCCATGCTTGAGAGATGCTTTCTCCTTCGCGAGGCCAAAGATTATAAATATAATTACGACCACGATGAACCTGGTGCACAGGGTAGAACTTCTGATGAAATTCCAACTTCAGACGATTATAGTTCCATGATCCAATATCATCACATAGCCTAAACCATGTCAATGCATCTCCCTTCAAAGATAAAGGGAAGACCTTCTTCTTGATAACATCCTCGGGCATACCTACAAGCTTAAATAATCCACAAACTTCTTCCACATAAATTAGGTGTAAATCGGGATGCAGTGTTCCGTCTCCTGTAAAAGGATTTTCTAGCAGTTTCTCTATCATACCCGAAGGAATTTCAAAGCAAACATTTTCAGTAGGTTGAGGAGCAACTCTTTGCTCTTCTGGTCGGGGTGAAGATACCCCGAACAAGCCCCTCAAAGGATTATGAGCCATAGTAACAAGTGATAATAAATTTCAGCACACTATATAAATTTTTCCTTACCAAAGGCGCTTCACTCCCCGTCAACGGCGCCAGAAAAGAGTCCTGATGACCCACATGTGTAGGGGATCTATCGTAGTCCTTTCGATAAGTAAGAGTGTCGAACCCAACAAGGAGCATAAGGAAATGATAGGCACTTTTCAGTAAGGTATTTTCTGCAAGCATTGAAATTATAAGTAACAGATATTTTTGTGATAGGATAATTGGTAACAAGTGACAAAAGGTAAAAGTAAATAAGGTGCAGCAAGGTGGCCCAATCCTTTTTATAGCAAAGGACAAGCCTGGACAAACTCTTATATGAAGGAAAGTGCTCCCGAGGACACATGGGAATTATCGTCAAGCTAGTTTTCATCACGATCATCTATTCGCGTTCGGTACTTTGATAATTTGGTATGTGGGTGGACCGGTGCTTGGGTGCTGTCCTTACTTGGACAAGCCTCCCACTTATGATTAACCTCAATTACAAGCATCCGCAACTACATAAGAAGTATTAAGGTAAACCTAACCATAGCATGAAACAAGTGGATCCAAATCAGCCCCTTACGAAGCAACGCATAAACTAGGGTTTAAGCTTCTGTCACTCTAGCAACCCATCATCTACTTATTACTTCCCAATGCCTTCCTCTAGGACCAAATAATGGTGAAGTGGCATGTAGTCGATGTTCACATGACACCACTAGAGGAGAGACAACATACATCTCATCAAAATATCAAACGAAGACCAAATTCACATGACTACTTATAGCAAGACTTCTCCCATGCCCTTAAGAACAAAAGTAACTACTCACAAGACATAATATTGTTCATGATCCGAGGGGTATTAATATGCATAATGGATCTGAACATATGATCTTCCACCAAATAAACCAACTAGCATCAACTACAAGGAGTAATCCACACTACTAGCAACCCACAGGTACCAATCTGAGGTTTGGGTACAAAGATTGGATACAAGAGATGAACTAGGGTTTGAGAGGAGATAGTGCTGGTGAAGATGTTGATGAAGATAGCTCTCCCCAAGATGGGAGAATTGTTGGTGATGACGGTGGTGACGATTTCCCCCTCCCGGAGGGAAGTATCCCCGACAGAACAGCTCTGCTGGAGCCCTAGATTGGTTTCCGCCTCGGTTCCGCCTCGAGATGGCGGCGTCTGGTCCCGAAAGCCTCCTTATGATTTTTTCCAGGTCAAAACACCTCATATAGGAGAAGATGGGCATTGGGGGGGCCTTAGGGGGGCCCACGAGATAGGGGGCGCACCCAGAGAGGGGGGGCGCCCCCCACCCTCGTGGATAGCAGGTGGCGCCCCTCGTGATCTTCTTCCGCTAGATATTTTTTATATTTTCTGAAACAGAATTCTGTGAATTTCGGGGCTTTTGGAGTTGTGCTGAATAGGTTTCCAGAGTTTGCTCCTTTTCCAGCCCAGAATTCCAGCTGCGAGCATTCTCCCTCTTCATGTAAACCTTGTAAAATAAGAGAGACAAGGCATAAGTATTGTGACAAAACATGTAATAATAGCCTATAATGCGTTAAATATCAACATATAAGCATGATGCAAAATGGACGTATCATAGTGCTAAAAAAATACAATTATACAAGCGAAATCATTTCCGGTCGTAAGTACATCCCGCACAGTCAGTCACCGCTAAACGTTTCCATTCGTATATACATTCCACACAGTCACTCCAAGGAAAACGTTTGCGCAAGGTGGCAAAACGGAAACAGTTTTCAAGAGAATGTTGTCTGTGATTGTTTATTGATCCAACACTATTTATTCATAGAAACTGTGTGCGTTGCCTGAGGTCATCGCCCACGGTGTTTTCTCATTAACCGTTTGCAATAGGAAAACCCAATTAGCAAGCTAATTGGCCAATTCACGGGCTAATTGCCCTATTATTAATAATCCATTTACTAATGTAATTGACATTCCTATTAAGCACATAACATATTCCATTTCCATATTAAGGAAGTAGGATTTCATAATTGAAATACATTGTAGTACAACATGATATAGCTTCAGCACTCAGCCACCCCATTACACAAGTGCACCAGTAGCAAGTTTCACATGCAACATTTAGAACCTTTCGAAATTAGTATCATAGACGGCACATAGAGAGATGCATCTTATGTGGAAAACTGCTGAAGCGGAAGGCGAATATTGAGCCTTCATTCATGTTGAAGGTCTTTGCAAATTTAGGCCTGTGCCTGTGGATGATTGACTGCCAATCCTTCGACCTCTTTAGGAACACTTCAATATTGAACTGTGGGTGTTGTATGAAAACTTTCCTCGCCTCCTGACCATAGAGGTGGTTTGAGAGGTAATCATCAGTGAAGCCTGAAAACAAGGATGTCCATAAATATCTTCGCTATATTGGAAATGGGGCAAAGGAATACAAAAAGGCAAGGTATAATAGTTAGTACCATCTTGTAAACCTCAGTGCTTCCCATTGTTTCCCTGCAACACATATAAGGTAGTTAGTCATCAGGTTAAGTAAGGGTTCGCATGCTGTCAGTAAAATATGTTTATGAAAAATAAGCACATTGCGGATTCATCAGATTAATTCAAGCCACATGGAAAACCCATTTATCCAAACCAAGCATGATTAAGAACTAGGAAATATAGCACATGTTTATGTTTCTCATGTATTAAGTGCAGCCAAATTCGATTTATTCCTCACATGGTATACAATAAGAGAATGCAGCCACAACAATTGAACATCACATTGCAGAATTGAACCAAGCAGTTAACAAAACACCAGAACAAATGAACCAAACGTTAACTAAGCACCACATTGCACAATATAACATACTCCTAATAGAAGATCAGACAGTTAACCAAACCAAGCATGCTTAACAACTTGGAAATATAGGAATTGTATTTGTTTCTCACGTATTTAGTATAGCCAAATTCGATTTATTCCTCACATGGTATACAATAACAGAATGCATCCACAACAATTGAACATCACATTACAGAATTGAACCAAGCAGTTAACTAAACACCACAACAAGTGAACCAAGCCACAACAAATGAACCAAGTAGTTAACTAAACACCAATTGAACAATATAACATACTCCTAATAGAAGATCATACAGTTAACCAAACCAATCATGCTTAACAACTTGGAAATATTGCACCCTGAAGAATTGAACATCACATTTGCGTAATTGAACTAAGCAGTTAATTGAACACCACATTGCACGACATATAGAACATATACACTATAGCAGAAGATTGCATGGTAAAAGTAGATAGCACACTTCACTAGAATTCGTTGAGGAAAGGCAGTAGCTATCAAACTGAACATGGGTCCATAGAGTGAGATAATAAGACAAGCTACTCCTCACTGTCGGAGATATCGATGACGATTGGCCTCCGCATCGTGGGTGACCTCGTTGTAGTGGTGAGCTGCTTGAGCCGCTTCGAGCAAGAACCTGCTGGCTCTCGAGATGAGGTAAGCACGTGCACACTGAGAAAACACCTCGTAGTCTTTGTCGAAGGCACCGATGGTGGCCTCGAGAAAACTCCACGAACTGTCATTTAAAGCAGCCAACCGCGTCGCGGCGACGGCGTGCGAGGCGTTAACGGTGGCCTCGATGGCGAGGTGCTCCTCCAAGATCTGGGGGTATACACGAATGGCAGCCATCGCGACCTCATTCGCGCGTGCGGCCACGATTTGCTTCGCCACTGCCAAATGATCCTCGAGGTCCTGGCAATACTGCGTGTACCATGGCTTAGGCCGGCGCTTATTTGGTGGAGGGGTCGGTGATTTGGGTGGAAGGTGTCGCGCTCGCGCCGGCGGTCAGGGCATGTGGGATGTGGAAGGAGGAGGAGGATGGGGTCCGGTGTGGATTACCTGCCTGGATAGGCGAGGCCGAGCAGCGTGAAGGAGGGTCGCCGGCGAGGAGGTGCTACTTCTCGAGCTTGCGTTGTATTCCCTCGAAGAGGAAAGGGTGATGCAGCACAGTAGCATAAGTATTTCCCTCAGCTTTTTGAGAACCAAGGTATCAATCCAGTAGGAGACCACGCGCGAGTCCCTCGCACCTGTACAAACAAATAAGAACTTCGCAGCCAACGCGATAAAAGGGGTTGTCAATCCCTTCTCGGTCACTTATGAGAGTGAGATCTGATAGAAATGATAAGATAATATTTTTGGTATTTTTGGTATAGAAACAGAAAGTAAATAATGCAAAGTAAAGTAAATAGTAGATGGAAGATTAATTTAATGAGAATAGACCCCGGGGCCATAGGTTTCACTACTGGCTTCTCTCATGATAGTAGAATTCTACGGTGGGTGAACAAATTACTGTCGAGCAATTGATAGAAACGCATATATTATGATAATATCTAGTCATGATCATTATATATAGGCATCACGTTTGTGACAAGTAAACCGAAACGATTCTGCATCTACTACTATTACTCCACACATCGACGGCTAACCAGCATGCATCTAGAGTATTAAGTTCATACGAACAGAGTAACGCCTCAAGCAATATGATATAAACCCCATCTTCTTATCCTCGATGGCAACAATGCTATACGTGCCTTGCTGCCCCTGCTGTCACTGGGGAAAGGACACCGCAAGATTGAACCCAAAGCCAAGCACTTCTCCCATTGCAAGAACTATAGATCTAGTAGGCCAAACAAAACCAATAATTCGAAGAGACTTGCAAGGATATTATAATCATACATAAAAGATTTCAGAAAAGAATCAAATATTCTGCATAGATAATCTTGATCATAAACCCACAATTCATCGGATCTCGACAAACACACCGCAAAAAGATTAAATCGAATAGATCTCCTCGAAGATCGAGGAGAACTTTGTATTGAGATCCAAAGAGAGAGAAGAAGCCATCTAGCTAATAATTATGGATCCGAAGGTCTGTCGTAAACTACTCACAACTCACCGGAGGGGCTATGGTGTTCATGTAGAAGCCCTCCGTGATCGATGCCCCCTCCGGCGGAGCTCCGGAACAGGCCCCAAGAAGGGATCTCACGGGAACAGAAGGTTACGACGGTGGAATTAGGGTTTCTTGGTGCTCCTCAATGTTTTCAGGGTACGTGGATATACATAGGAGGAACAAGTACGTCAGTGGAGCAACATGGAGCCCACGAGGGTGGGGGCTATGCCTACCCCCCTAGGCGCGCCCTGCCCCCTCGTGGGCACCACGTTTCTTCTCTTGGTTGTACTCCAAGTCTCCTATGAAGATATCGTTCCAAAAATAACTCTCCCGAAGGTTTCATTCCGTTTGGACTCCGTTTGATATTCCTTTTTTGCGAAACACTGAAATAGGAAAAAAATAGCAATTTGCACTAGGCCTTGATACGTCTCCAACGTATATATAATTTTTTTATTGTTCCATGCTATTATTTATGAAGTCTTGGATGTTTAATGGGCTTTATCATTCGCTTTTATATCATTTTTGGGACTAACCTACTAACCCAAAGGCCCAGTCCAGATTGCTGTTTTTTGCCTATTTCAGGGTTTTGCAGAAAAAGAATATCAATGGAGTCCAAACAGAATGAAACCTTCGCGAGAGATATTTTTGGAGAAAATCACGCACGGGAAACTTCAGGGCCAAGTCAGGGGACAGAGGGGCTGCCCTCGAGGGTGGGGGGCGCGCCTCCCTTCCGAGGGCGCGCCCCCCTGCCTCGAGGCTCCCTCGTGTGGCCCCTGGTGCCCTCCTTCTTCCTATATATATATATATATCCACGTACCCCATAAACTCCATACGCATAGAGAAAATCCTAATTCCACCGCCGTAGCTTCTGTCCTCGTGGAGATCCCATCTTGGAGCCTGTTCCGGAGCTCCACCGGAGGGGGTTCCATCACGAAGGCCTTCATCATCATCATCATCGCCCTCACCATGAGTTGTGAGTAGTTTACTACAGACCTTCGGGTCCATAGCTAGTATCTAGATGGCTTCTTCTCTCTCTTTGGATCTCAATACAAAGTTCTCCTTCGTCTTCTAGGAGATCTGTTCGATATAATCCCTTTTTGCGGTGTGTTTGTCGAGATCCGATGAATTGTGAGTTTATGATCAAGATTATCTATGAAAGATATTTGGTTCTTCTCTGAACTTTTTATGTGTGCTCATAATATCCTTGCAAGTCTTTTCGAATTATTGGTTTGGTTTGGCCTACTAGATCTCTAGTTCTTGCAATGGGAGAAGTGCTTGGCTTTGGGTTCAATCTTGCGGTGTCCTTTCCCAGTGACAGTAGGGGCAGCAAGGCACGTATTGTATTATTTCCATCGAGGATAAAAAGATGGGGTTTAAATCATATTACTTGAGTTTATCCCTCTACATCATGTCATCTTGCTTAAGGCGTTACTCTGTTCGTATGAACTCAATACACTAGATACATGTTGGATAGTGGTCGATGTGTGGAGTAATAGTAGTGAATGCAGAATCGTTACGGTCTACTTGTCTCGGATGTGATGCCTATATACAATGATCATGCCTAGATAGTCTAATAATTATTCGCTTTACTATCAATTGCTCGACAGTAATTTGTTTACCCGCCGTATAATATTGCTATCATGAGAGAAGCCACTAGAGAAAACTATGGCCCCCGGGACTATTCTCAACATAATTATTCGCTTTACTATCAATTGCTCGACAGTAATTTGTTTACCCGCTGTAGAATATCGCTATCATGAGAGAAGCCACTAGAGAAAACTATGGCCCCCGGGTCTATTCTCAACATATTAATCTACATCTACTTTACTTTACCGCTTTTATTTGTTGTTTTATTAAACCAAAAATACCAAAAATATAAACTATCATCTGTATCAGATCTCACTCTCGTAAGTGACCGTAAAGGGATTGACAACCCCTTATCGCGTTGGCTGCGAAGTTCTTATTTGTTTGTGCAGGTGCGAGGGACTCGCGCGTGGTCTTCTACTGGATTGATACCTTGGTTCTCAAAAACTGAGGGAAATACTTACACTACTGTGCTGCATCTCCCTTTCCTCTTCGAGGGAATACAACGCAAGCTCAAGAGGTAGCAACAAGAATTTCTGGCGCCATTGCCGGGGAGGCTTACATAAAAGTCATATACCAAGTACCTATCACAAACCCTTATCCTTCGCATTACATTTATTTGCCTCTCGTTTTCCTCTCCCCCACTTCACCCTTGCCGTTTTATTCGCCCTTCTTCCGCCGTGTGTTTATCGTTCGCTTGCTTCTTGTTCGCTTGTGTGTGTTGGACTGATTGCTTGTCACTATGGCTTGGAATAATACCAAATTGTGTGACTTCTGCAATACCAACAACAATGACTTCATTAGCACCCCGATTGCTCCTATTACCGATGCTGAATCTTGTGAGATCAATGCTGCTTTGTTGAATCTTGTCATGAAAGATCAATTCTCCGGCCTTCCTAGTGAAGATGCCGCTACCCATCTAAACAACTTTGTTGATTTGTGTGATATGCAAAAGAAAAGGGATACTGATAACGATATTGTTAAATTGAAGTTATTTCCGTTTTCACTTAGAGATCGTGCTAAAACTTGGTTCTCCTCTTTGCCTGGAAATAGTATTGATTCGTGGAAACGATATTATGAATTTTAAGCAACTAGATCATGAGCATGTTGCACAAGCTTGGGAGATAATGAAATTGATGATACGTAATTGCCCTACACATGGTTTGAATCTATGGATGATTATTCAGAACTTTTATGCTGGCTTGAATTTTGCTTCTAGAAATCTTTTAGATTCAGCCGCTGGAGGCACTTTCATGGAAACCACCTTAGGAGAAGCTACTAAACTCCTAGATAATATTATGGTTAATTATTCCCAGTGGCACACCGAAAGATCTACTAGTAAAAAAGTGCATGCTATCGAAGAAATTAGTGTTTTGAGTGGAAAGATGGATGAACTTATGAAATTATTTGCTGCTAAGAGTGCTTCTTCTGATCCTAATGATATGCCTTTGTCCACTTTGATTGACAATAACAATGAATCTTTGGATGTGAATTTTGTTGGTAGGAATAATTTTGGTAACAATGCTTATAGAGGTAATTTTAATCCTAGGCATTTTCCTAGTAATTCCTCTAATAATTATGGTAATTCCTAAAACAACTCTTATGGAAAGATGCCTTCTGAATTTGAAACTAGTGTTAAGGATTTTATGATCTCGCAAAAGAATTTCAATGCTATGCTTGAAGAGAAATTGCTTAAGGTTGATGAATTGGCTAGAAGTGTGGATAGAATTACTCTTGATGTTGATTCTTTGAAACTTAGATCTATCCCACCTAAGCATGATATCAATGAGTCTCTCAAAGCCATGAGAATTTCCATTGATTAATGCAAGGAAAGAACCGCTAGAATGCGTGCTAAAAGAGAAGATTATATTAAATCGTGTTTGTCGGTGTACAAAGATAGGGGTACCTTAGTACCCCAACTTGTGCACGGGCAGTAGCAGCTTCCCACGGCAGGGTTTACCATGTGCTTGCCGGAAACCTTTCTGGTCCCTATAAAACCATTCAAGAACAAAGTATACAAGTCAGAAGATCAAGGCCCCGGCAAGAGGAGCTTGCCGGGAAGGCCGTACCAGGCTCAAGACTGTCACTTTAGCACAAGGCCCTGGCAAGAGGAGCTTGCCAGGAAGACCAAGGAATGCGCACCTCGAGAAGCGCCCCGGCACATCTCGTGCCCGGGCAGGGCCCGGAGGGCGACAAGCTTCCGGGCCCGGCAAGGTCAAGGCCCCGGCAAGGTGCTTGCCGGGGGGAACTCACGCTGTGTGCCCGCGCTCCATCTCATCTGCCCACGCGTCGCCCTGGGGCCCTTCCAGGGACGCGTGGCGGATGGTTGTGCAGCCTGGGGCACACGGTGGCAATCCACGGTGACGAGGCTACCGCCGTGTCGAACGGAGAAGCATGGACGAACGCTTTTGGGGTCGACGGCGACGGGCATTTAATGCCCTTGTCCCCCACTGTCAAGGTTAGGTGATGACCACTGTTCATCTACTGTTCACGCACTATTCCCGCACTGTTACAACTACCACCACAGTTACATTTTTGCCCTCCTCTATGTTGACACCTGTCGGTGACCCCTTGAGCTATAAAAGGAGGCCCATGCACAACGTAGAAAGGGTTCGAATCTTTAGCAACTCTCACCCTCGGTGTAGCTAGCACTGTAGCTCTTCAAGCTCCCGAGCTCAATACAACCAAGGCAGGAGTAGGGTTTTACGCGTCCGCGCGGCCCGAACCTGGGTAAACTGCCCGCGTGCTCTCCTCGATCTGCTCTTCGTGCTCCCTCCGCTCCCTTACCGCAACGTAGAAGGGGCTCCGGTCCCATAGGTGCTCGTGGGAGGACAGTTTCCCCCGACATTCTTTGGCGCGCCAGGTAGGGGGCGTCGAGGTTGTGCGAACCTGATCCGGCGCTCACGCGGGCGCATTCTTCATCAACTTCTCCAGCTTCATCAACTTCATCAGCAGCACCAACATGGCCCCGAAGAAGAAGGCTTCGGAGGTCGCGGGCCCGTCCGCGTCGATCCTACCGCCACCAGAGCCAACGGTTGGTGGAGGAGACGCCGGCGGAAGGGTGGTCGCCGGCGAGGAAACTCACGGCGCCACCAAATCCAAGGACAAGACGGACGACCGAGCGAATTCGAAAACCTCGGTGTCCGTAGACGCACCACGTCCCTCTCAGCAGACGACAGGCCAGCAGCGCTGTGGTACAGGAGGTACCATCCGCTTGCTGGGTCAAGGAAAAACCGGAGGATCGCGGGACGCTCAAGGCCATCGTCCTGGCACGAGCAAGGCGCGGTCGCCGGGGCGAGAGACTGCTCCTTCTAACCCTATTAGAAGTCCGAGCATATCTCGCTCCTCGCATCGCTCACCACCGCTCCCCTCCTCTCCATCAGAAGCTCTAGCCAGAGCACAGCTGCTCCTCGATTTCCCTCCAGCGGCAGACAAGGCCGAAGACTGGAGGGCGACGATCCAGAGCCTCATCGCCTTCGCTAACAACGACACGCCGCAGCAGCCGGCGACATCGCGGCCACGGCAAGTCGAGCAGGCGAAGGCCGACGACGACAAGACCGCCGGGGGTGCAACCACCGTGCACTCCCCGCCGCGGAAGCAGAAGACGCCACCCCGTCGGACTAATGTCGACGACGACTGCACGGCGTCGTCGGATCCACGGGCTCGTCGGGACCAGCGCCAAGTCCTCGACGACCGGCGGCAAGAAGACGCTCGGACGCGCATCGAGCGCCGACGAGAAACCAGACGACAATCGGACCAGCGCGTTGGGACCGCTGTCGACACGTACGCGCCCGGTGAGCCAGGCGACTTGCCGTACGCGGCAGGTTGCCCTGCGTTCACCCGAGAGCTGCGGCGTGTCCAGTGGCCCAGCATGAAAAACTTCAAGCCCGACGTACCCGAGAAGTACGACGGCAAGACGCACCCCTCGGAGTTCCTCAGCATCTACACCATCGCGGTGCAGGCTGCCGTGGGACGCGACGAGAAGATACTCGCCAACTACTTCCCGCCGGTGCTTAAGCCGAACGTCCGTTCTTGGCTTATGCACTTGCCGGAAGGCTCCATTTCTTCGTGGGCAGATCTGTGCCACCAATTTGTTGGCGCCTTCACGGGCGGCCACAAACCCCACGGCCAGGAGAGCGATCTCCACATCTTGGCCCAGAAGGAAGGAGAATCCCTGCGCAAGTACATTCAACAGTTCAGCCGCGTACAACACAACATTCCCGACGTCCACCCTGCCGCGGTTATCAGCGCGTTCCACCAGAATGTGCGTAACCGCCGCATGCAAGAAGAAATGGCCATGACCAAGATTCGAGATGTCAGCGAGCTTTACGCTCTGGCTGACAAGTGCGCGCGCGCCGAAGAAGGGAGGAAACTCCCCGGAGAGGATACTGGCGCAGGAGGAAGCGACAGTGAGGACGCCGCCCCGGCAAAGAAGAGCCGGCGGCGGAACAACAGAAGAAAGAAGAGCAAGGAAGTGCTGGTCGTCGAGCAGTCCGGCAAGGAGGCTCCCGCCAAGAAGGCACAGGCTGGCAGCTCCGGCAAGGAGCCTGCCCCTGTAGCGGCAGCCGAAAAGCAGGACGACTCCGACAAGCAATACTGCAAGATCCACCGCACCAAGGGCCACGACCTTTCGAACTGCAAGCGAGTCGAGTACCTCGTAGACCAGCAGAAGGCTGAATACGAGCGTCGCGACAAGGAGAAGGCCCAAGGTGGCGGGGGAGAGCCAAGCAAGAAGCGGCCATTTAATGGCCGGGGAGGACGCCGCGGCAAGGCCAAGCAGCGGCAAGGTGATCGACCTCCCCGGGGCCGCGACAAGGACGAGGAAGAAGACGACGACGACATGGAGGAAGGTGATAACAGCGAGCAGGAGTTCCAGAAGGCCACGGAAGTTCTGTGTGTCGACGGAGGCGCCTCTCTGCATACTTCCCACCGCCAACTCAAGCAGTGGGTGCGGGAAGTAAATGCAGCTGAGCCGCCCGTTGAGTCACGCAGGCTGCTGAAGTGGTCCAGCACGCCCATCATTTTTGATCTTGAGGATCACCCTGACCGCACCACGGCGGTCGGGTGATTGCCGATGTTGGTCTCACCAACTATCCGCAACCTCAAGGTCACCAAAATGTTGGTTGACGGCGGGGCCGGCCTGAACTTGATCTCCTCGGCTGTGATCAAGAAACTTCAGATCCCAGACGGCGAGCTCGAAGAAACCGGGTCGTTCCAAGGGATAAACCCGGGAAGGAGCAAGCCCAAGGGGAAGATTACTCTGCCAGTGACCTTTGGCGGGGAGCTCAACTTCAGGACGGAGAGGATAACCTTCGATGTTGCCGATATCCCATTGCCATACAATGGGATACTTGGACGTCCTGCCCTCGCCAAGTTCATTGCAGCCTCCCACTTTGCCTACAACGTACTCAAGATGCCGGGGCCGATAAGCGTCATCTCTGTCCCTGGCGACAAGAAGGACGCGCTTATCTGCGCCGACAAGATCTACCGGGATGCAGCAGCCGCAGCAGAAAGCAACACACTTGCCGCTGAAGCTCCCGGGGGGAAGAAGACCAAGACCAAGTCCGGCGAGTGCTCTGGGGCGGGCACCGGCAAACGCACCTCCTCGGAGTGCTGCGCTGCCGTCGAGGACGCACCATCGAGCTCCACCGGCAAGTGCAAGAAGGGGATGGCCGCTACACCGGCAACCAAGAAGGCGTCCGCCAAGGAGGACGGCACTGGTGGTACCTTCACCATCAGTGCTACGCTCGACAACAAATAGGAAAGCGCGCTCGTTGCCTTCCTGCGGGTGAATGTAGATGTGTTTGCGTGGCAACCATCTGACATCCCCGGCGTTCCCAGGAAGGTAATTGAGCACAAGCTTGCTGTTTGTCCTCATGCGCGGCCCGTCAAGCAGAAGGTCAGGAAGCAAGCCGTGGAGCGCCAAGAATTTATCGCCGAAGAGATAAAGAAGCTAGAAGCAGCAGGCCTGGTTAGAGGCGTCATCCATCCAACGTGGTTAGCAAATCCAGTTGTCGTACGCAAGGCTAATGGGAAGTGGAGACTTTGTATAGACTTCACTGATGTGAATAAAGCATGTCCCAAGGATCCATTTCCCTTGCCGCGTATTGACCAGATTGTTGACTCCACCGCCGGATGCGAGCTGCTTTCCTTCCTTGATGCATACTCAGGTTACCACCAGATATTCATGGCCAAGGAAGATGAAGAGAAGACTGCATTTATCACTCCATGCGGCACATATTGCTTCATACGCATGCCCTTTGGATTGAAGAATGCAGGCTCAACATTTGCAAGGGTGGTGCACACTGCTTTTGAGCCACAGATCCACAGAAATGTAGAGGCTTACATGGATGACATAGTGGTCAAGAGCAAGAGCAAAGATACCCTGATCCAAGATCTAGAAGAAACTTTCGAGAATCTGCGCAAGATCCAGCTCAAGTTGAACCCCGAGAAGTGCGTCTTCGGAGTCCCCTCCGGCAAGCTTCTCGGGTTCTTTGTGTCCCAGAGGGGGATTGAAGCCAATCCCGACAAGATAAAAGCCATCAAGCAGATCGAGGCCCCGAAGCGCGTCAAGGACGTAAGGAGACTTGCAGGTTGTGTGGCTGCCCTTAGTAGGTTCATTTCAAAGTCTGCAGAACGCGCCCTGCCTTTCTTCAAAATCTTGAAGAAGGCAGGTCCTATGAAATGGACTCCGGAAGCGGAGGCAGCGCTGCAGGATTTGAAAGGATACCTATCTTCCACTCCAATACTTGTCGCACCTAGGCCACAAGAGAAGTTGCTGCTATACTTAGCAGCAACCAATAAAGTGGTTAGTGCTGCGTTAGTAGCGGAGAGGGAGGCCGACGAGGAGTCTACACCACCGGCAAGCGAATCCAGTGACAAGCAGGGGGCTTCCCCGACAAGCTCTCGCCCCGACAAGGACAAGTCTGCGCAGGAACAAGGAGAAGTGCGAAGGAAGATGGTGCAGCGCCCAGTGTATTTTGTGAGTTCCCTCTTGCAGGGGGCTAGATCAAGATACTCTGGGGTGCAGAAGTTGCTTTTCAGCCTCCTCATGGCCTCGAGGAAGCTGCGCCATAATTTCCAAGCACACGAGATAACAGTGGTCACTCGCTTTCCGTTGAAGAGGATATTGCAGAATCCAGAAGCAACAGGTAGGATCGTCGAGTGGGCACTGGAGCTGTCAAGCTTTGGTCTCAAGTTTGAGAGTACCTCAACCATACAGAGCAGAGCTTTGGCAGAATTCATAGCTGAATGGACCCCAACGCCCGATGAAGAAGTTCCAGAGACAAGTGTCCCCGTTCAAGAAACAAGCACGGAGTGGGTAATGTACTTTGACGGTGCTTTCTCGCTGCAAGGCGCCGGTGCCGGCGTGGTACTCATAGCGCCCACCGGAGAACACCTCAAGTATGTTATCCAGATACACTTTCCCAGGGAACAAGCGACAAACAATACTGCTGAGTATGAAGGTTTGCTTGCCGGCCTCAGGATTGCGGTCGAACTTGGGATCAAGAAGTTGATTGTGCGGGGAGATTCTCAGTTGGTGGTCCGACAAGTGAACAAGAGTTACCAAAGCCCTTTGATGGAAGCCTATGTTGATGAAGTGAGGAAGCTTGAAGAACACTTTTAGGGCCTGCAAATGGAGCACGTCCCGAGAGCTCAGAATGATATCGCAGATGGCCTCTCAAAGTGTGCTGCGATGAAGTTACCTGTGGAACCAGGGACCTTCCTGCTCAAGCTAACTCAGCCATCCGTTACACCATCAATTGGGCAAAGTAAGAAGAGAAAGTTGGTCTCCGGCGACTACTTGCCGGCGGATCTTCCAGAAGCCGCCGCCAAGGTCCCCAAGATCAACAACCAAGATGCTGAGGAACAGTTTGCTCCTGCAGATCCTAGGGTCTATACAGTTGAAGCAAACGTTCCCGACAAGCCTTGCCCCGGCAGGCTTGCCGGGGGACCATCAGCTCCGGCAGAACCGGAGATTCTTGCCGTAGAAGCTGGGGTTCCCGCAGCAGCCCTCATGCCTTTAGTCCTTGCCGTTGAGCCTCGGGCTCCGGCATGGGCACAGCAGATTGTCAGTTTTCTGCAAACTGGAGAACTTCCCGACGACCCAGAAGAGATAGAGAAGATAACCATGCAGTCAAGTATGTACCAGTTCGTTGACAACGAACTGTACAGAAGAAGGCTCAATGGTGTCAGGTTGAAGTGCATTTCCAGAGAAAATGGACAGAAGCTGTTGGCAGAGATACATGGAGGCATATGTGGTCACCACATTGGCGCAAGGGCATTTGCCGGGAAGGCGTTCCGGCAAGGGTTCTTCTGGCCAGAAGCCCTCCAAGATGCAACTGCACATGTAACCAAGTGTGAAGCATGCCAGTTCCATGCCAAGCAAATTCATCAGCCAGCTCAAGCTCTCCAGACGATCCCTTTGTCCTGGCCCTTCTCAGTCTAGGGGCTCGATATCCTCGGCCCCTTTCCCCGTGCAGTCGGGGGCTTTGAGTACTTGTACGTTGCGATCGACAAGTTCACAAAGTGGCCGGAAGTGGAACCAGTGAGAAAGGTGACAGCACAGTCAGCGGTCAGGTTCTTCAGGTCAATTGTTTGCCGTTTCGGAATCCCTAACACGATCATCACCGACAACGGTACACAGTTTACTAGTCGCACCTTCATGCAGTACGTCCAAGACCTTGGCGCCAAGGTCTGTTTCGCTTCTGTTGCTCACCTGAGGAGCAATGGTCAAGCGGAGAGGGCCAATGCTGAAGTGCTGCGCGGACTCAAGACAAGAACCTTCGACAAGCTGCGCAAGTGCGGAAGAAACTGGATAGAGGAGCTACCGGCGGCTCTTTGGTCAATCAGGACGACACCAAGTCGAGCCACCGGACAGACACCCTTTGCTCTTGTCTATGGAGCAGAGGCAGTTCTCCCCACGGAACTCGTTTACGGATCTCCTCGAGTACTCGCTTATGATGAGCTCGAGCAAGAGCAACTGCGTCAAGATGATGCATTGCTCCTTGAGGAGGAACGTCTCCAGGCTGCTGTACGAGCTGCTCGATACCAGCAAGCCTTGCGTCGCTATCATAGCCGCAAGGTCAAGGCCAGGAGTCTCGAGGAAGGCGACCTTGTTCTTCGTCGTGTTCAGTCCGCCAAGAATTCCAACAAGTTGACGCCGAAGTGGGAAGGCCCTTATCGGGTGAGACAAGTCACAAGGCCCGGCGCTGTCCGCCTTGAGACCGAAGAAGGCTTACCGGTGAGCAACTCCTGGAACATAGAGCATCTTCACAAGTTTCACCCATAAGGCGCGGTTGCCGTGATCCGCTCCGGCAACCACCTTTTGTACAAGTCTTGCCGCTGTTGCATGTAAACCTTTGTACAAAGCCGGGCGCAGATCCCGTGCATCAGTAAAGTTTTTGTGCTTCGTACTATTTGCCACTTCCATGCTTTTCTTTGGTTATTTGCATGCATTGTTTGGCACCTTGTGCGATAAACATCCCCGGTAAGCACTAGAAGGCCGTGAGGCCCTATGCTTGTTTTTCCTCCTCTTTTTCTTTCCCTCTTAAGCAGAAGGAGTCTTCCTCGCGCACAAATTTGCCGGGGGGGAAGGAGATGGAGGGTGAACCAAGTGTTGTTCAAGAAAGAGGAGCCTTGTCGGGGAACAAGCAATATATGAAAGCTAAGTTACCAGAATTTGAGCAGTTCAAATTTTTAAATTCTAGTTATCTTCCTTGAACAACCACACTTTGTATGGAAAACTTGTGCGCGCAGGAACCTACCCGTGGCTAACCGCACCCTTATCTTGTTTTCTAGCACGCTCAACGACTTAAGTGAGCTGCGACAAGTGTCGCGCCCTTACTTCGTTTTCGAGTTCGCTCGGCAAGCCAAGTGCGCTGCGACTAGCTGCGGCAAGGTTACTTGCCGGTAGGGCCTTTGCCAGCAGGCTGCTAAGAGTCCAGCACTCAGCGCTCGCGGCAAGGGTCCCTTGCCGGCGGGTGCCCTAAAAGCGTAGGGTAAAAAGCATACAAAGTGGAGGACCAAAAGCAAGGGAGATAGCACTGCATTGATTGATCGGAATAAAGTTGTATATTACAAAGATAACTTGTTACAATAATTAATCAATTCATGTCCATAACGTGCCTTGCAGCAGCAAGGGAAACAGAAAGAAAGGAGCCTAATCTACGCGGTCGCCTTCGCGCCTTGAGATCTTGTTCACCTTGGCGACGATGTGGGCGACCTGCGCCTTCAACGCCTCCTGATCTGCATCGTCCGGCAAGCTGCGGAGGACGTTCACAAGATTGATGCCAGGATTGCGGTAGACGATCTTCGTCAAGACGCGCTCCAAGGTACCCGTGCAGAGCTGACGCGACTCCTCGGCCAGCTGCGCGGGGAGCTTCTCCTGCAGCCGTGCAAGCGCCGGCGCGATTCCCCTGAAGAAGAGACTTAACTTGGCGCTGTGGGGGAGATTCTCGTCCGGAGAGTACACGAGGTTCTCCACCCTCAGCACCATCAACTCCTTGTCGATATTGGCAGCAGAAGCGACCAGATCGTCAGTCCATTGCTCCACCGCCTGGCTGAACTTGTTCGCTGAGGTGGCGGCGCTCTCCACCAGGCCTCGTTCCTTGCGGAGCTCGTCCTTCAGCTTCGTCTCGCGATCCCGGGCGGCGTCCAGTGAATCAGTCAAAGTGGAGACCTTCAACTCCAAGTCAGCAATTAAATCTTTGGCGGCAGTAAGCTCGTCGCCCTTCTTGGAGAGGCGTACCTGCAGGTCAGAGTTGGTGTGGGCGTCCTTCTCCCGCTCCACATTGAGCGCGGTGACCCTGTCCTCACTCGCCTTCAGGTACCGCTCCAGCTGTTCAACCTTGAGCTCCAGGTCCCTCTTGGCGGTTTCCGCGGCAGCTGCGGCTTCCTTTGCCTCCTTCAGGGCCCCGCCAAGGGCCTGCTCCCGGACAGTGAGTTCGTCGTCATGGGCGTCGAGCTCAACCTTCCGCTGGTTGAGCGCCCCCTCCCGACGAGACAGTTCCTCGGCGGCCAGCCGCTGTCGCTCTTCTGCCTCCACCTTCTCCAGGAGAAAGGCTTGCTGCTCCCCGGCGAGTTCTTCCCGCTCCTCCGCCAAGTTGCGGAGGGCGGCCTGGTTGGCGGCGCGAAGCTCCGCGGCCCGCTTCTCCAAGTCCACTCCAGCCTTGGCGGCAAGAGCTTCCCGGGAGTCCAGCTTCGCCTGCCTGGCCCGGTAAAGGGCCAGGAGCCGGCGAAGCAGCTTCTCCTCTTCAGGCTCGTCCCCCCCGCCAAGTGCTTCGACGACCTTCAACCCCGCGGAGGCGAGGACCTCTCCGTCATAGGTCTCTCCCTCCACGGGAGCTCGCGACGAAGACCCCCACGGGACCTGTATGAAGACTCCGTTGGGGGCCTCAAGGTAGATGTCTGGCTGCTCCTTGGCGGCGGAGGGGTCGGCGGCCGGTGCAGCGCTTGACGCTCCTGCTGCCTCCGGGCCAGCAGTGTGGTCGCCTTCCCTCTCCCCAGCCACGGCGTCTGCGGTCGGGGCGGTCTCCTCAGCGGCAGGCTCGTCGGCTCCTGCCATGCCCTCCGCGGCAGTAGCGTTGCCGCCGTCGCCTTGCGCGCCCTCCTCGCCGGCAGTCTCAGTCTCCATCCGCTCCGGCGCGGGAGGATCTAGCAGAAGAAAAAGAAAAGAAAAGATCAAGCAAATATCCAAAAAGACAAGTTCAAGAAGATAAAGCTACAAGACTCACTTTCGCGAACTTCGTCGACGACAGGCTCCCTCGCCGGGGAGTCCTCCCTTGGCGGTGGAGCAGTGGCCCCCGCTGGCGGAGGGCCGCCCGTGCCCTCCCTTGGCGGGGTGGCCACCCTTGTCGGGCTGCTCACCCTTGGCGGGGTGCCCGTCCTTGGCAGAGCGTTCTCCCTCGCCGGGGAGTTCACCCTTGGCAGGGAGGGTGGAGCAAGTGGCTCGTCGGGGGCAGACTCCGGGCGCTCCTGCGGCTGCGGCTCCACTTCTGCACAAGACAAACAAGACAACAAAACATCAGTACAGATGACAACCTCAAGGGCGCCCGACCAGCGGAAAAGAATAATAACCAGACTTACGCTGGGGGCTGCACTGGGGGCTGCTCCTCGGAGCAGCGGGTTGATCCGGCAAGTTTGCCGCTGGCGCGTCTCCGGTCGCCGCGGTGGGCGAGTCGTCTTCGACCTCAACCACGGGGATCTTGGCCCTCTTCGCCGTCCGCTGGGCCAGGGTCCTGAAAGCAAAGCAAGAACAAGATCAGAATCATCAAGAAAGACCAAGTCAAAATCGAAGAAGTTACAAGTCGCAAGTACTTACTCCTCTTCCTCGTCGTCGTCGGAGCTAAGGGCGGAGAAGTCGAACTCCACCTGAGATGCTCCCGCGCGAGGAGCAGGAGGAGAAGGCTCCCTCGGGCGCTTAGCGGTCTCCGGGGCTGGGGGCTGCGAAGACCCAGCCTCCGTTGACGCCGAGGCCCGAGGAGCAGGCGGAGCGGCCGCTTCGCTCCGGGAGGATCCCCCTCCGCTTGGCGCTGGTGCGCGGGGCGCCTCCGTCGCGGCTTGGCTCGCCCTGGTGGCGCGCGTCGCCCGGCGAGCAGGCTGCTGTCGAGGCGCCTGCGTCCTCGTCGCTGTAGCTGCCTTGCGGAGGCGCTTCCTCGGTGTTTGCGTAGGACTTGCCGGAGGCGGGGAGTTCTCTGAGGACGAGGAGGCATCGTCGTCGAGTCCCAGAGATCCGCCGGTGTCTTCATCGGCCTCGATGTCCTCCTCCTCCTCCCCGGCAGGCTCGCTGGGCCCAGCGCCATGCCCGGCAACCTCGCTCCCTCCGGTGGTCCCGCTCCCTCCGGCGGCCCCGCTCCCTCCGGCAACCTCGCCTCCTGCGGCGGCCTCGCTCACAACTCCGGGTATCCCGGAAAGCCTCAGGGAAGGAACCTCGGCAAACTCCTCGGGCGGAAGCTTGAGCAACCTGAGGATTTCAGCCTCCTCTGCTTGGCTCAGCACGTTCGCGGCTTCTGCATCGTCCACAGTACATCCAAAGTCTCCCGCCGCTGCAGCTGCGGCGGCCTCTTCCATCCGAGAAGCAATATAAGCAATATCCCGCACCGTGGTGGCCCGGGTGAGGCCCCTGTTCTCCTCGGTGTTCTTGGGCTTCTCGACCAGGTTATCGAAGAAGCTCAGCACTGTATCCGGTGGAGGCTCGATCCAGGTGGGGACGAGGCCATGGGAGTCGCACTCCGGCATCATCGCGCGCAAGGAATCACAGGCGGTGCTGTTGCACAGCGGCACCACTCCCTTGGCGGGTCTGAACCACTCCGGATGGGCCGGGTCGTGCTTGAAGAGCTCTCGGACCATTCCCTTCAGCTCCAAAGCAGTAAAATTGAAGTTCAATCCACAGCGCAGCCTCATGATATCCGCCGCGTTGCCAAATTCCCAGGCGGGCCTTTTCCTCTCTTGTAAAGGGGCAATGCGGCGGCGGAGGAAATCTGCGCCAACCTCTCCGATGGTCAGATTGGCGGCCCGGAGACGGATAATCCTAATGAGAGCAATGCTAAGCTTGTTATCCTCCGGGGCCAATTCGCTCCAGTTCCTGCCGCGCACTATAGCTGTTGTGCGCGGCGTAGTGAAGGGCTCCGGCTTGTCCTCCACCACCCAACACCAGTCTGCACGCCATTCTTCCCACTTGCCGCGGAGTTCTCCTTTCAGGTATGAGTCTTTCTTATTCAACCGGAAGATCCAGGAGATGCCGCCGGAGAGGGGAGCGCCAGCCTCTACTCTAGGCATGAAGAAATGGCGAAAGAGTGCTACGTTTGGATGGATCCCAACATAGTTTTCGCACAGATGTGCGAAAACCGCCATCGTAAGGATGGCGTTGGGGGTAAAGTCTAGGAGGTGGAGGCCATATGTGTTCATAATGTCACAGAAAAACTCCGAGTACGGAGGGCACAATCCACAGTGGAAGAAAACAGCAAAGAAGAAATACCCGCCGGGAAACAAATCTCTGGCGACAGCGGGGAAGGCTCTGGTGCGGGGATGAGCTTTGGTCTCCCCGGACCAGAAGAGGTAGTACTTGTTCCATAGCTCCTTCGCGCCAAGCCTCGGCGCGAAGACCACATTCCTCTTCCGCAGGGCGGCCAGCTTCGCCGCCTGCTCGGATTTCTCCTTCTTGGCCTTGTCCGCTTTCGCCTTCTCGCTCTTCGGAGCCATGGCGGAGGCGGCGAGGGAAGAGGCGAGGAGCTCGACGGCGGAGGAGGGGTGGAGGCAAGGAGCAGCGGGGGATTTCTGGAGGTTGAAGACGCAATGAAGACGAAGGAGGAAACTGCCCCTGCTTCCTCTGCTTTTAAGGGGGAAGTGGGGGACGCTCCGCATTTCCCATTAAACAATAGGCCACGATCTCTCCCACGACGCCGCAATCGACGCGTGCCGTTAGGGAGGGGCGCGGCGGATGCGGAAGGGGATTTACGGCTTGCTGTGGGCCGCGTGTGCCCGTGCACTGTTTTGGGCCTGGCCCAACAGCGCTCGGCACCGTGTGTGGCCCAGGCCCGGGGGCTCCTGTCGGTGTACTAAGATAGGGGTACCTTAGTACCCCAACTTCTGCACGGGCAGTAGCAGCTTCCCGCGGCAGGGTTTACCACGTGCTTGCCGGAAACCTTTCTGGTCCCTATAAAACCATTCAAGAACAAAGTATACAAGTCAGAAGATCAAGGCCCCGGCAAGAGGAGCTTGCCGGGAAGGCCGTACCGGGCTCAAGACTGTCACTTTAGCACAAGGCCCTGGCAAGAGGAGCTTGCCAGGAAGACCAAGGAATGCGCACCTCGAGAAGCGCCCCGGCACATCTCGCGCCCGGGCAGGGCCCGGGGGGCGACAAGCTTCCGGGCCCGGCAAGGTCAAGGCCCCGGCAAGGTGCTTGCCGGGGGGAACTCACGCTGTGTGCCCGCGCTCCAGCTCATCTGCCCACGCGTCGCCCTGGGGCCCTTCCAGGGACGCGTGGCGGATGGCTGTGCAGCCTGGGGCACACGGTGGCAATCCACGGTGATGAGGCTACCGCCGTGTCGAACGGAGAAGCATGGACGAACGCTTTTGGGGTCGACGGCGACGGGCATTTAATGCCCTTGTCCCCCACTGTCAAGGTTAGGTGATGACCATTATTCATCTACTGTTCACGCACTATTCCCGCACTGTTACAACTACCACCACAGTTACATTTTTTCCCTCCTCTACGTTGACACCTGTCGGTGACCCCTTGAGCTATAAAAGGAGGCCCATGCACAACGTAGAAAGGGTTCGAATCTTTAGCAACTCTCACCCTCGGTGTAGCTAGCACTGTAGCTCTTCAAGCTCCCGAGCTCAATACAACCAAGGCAGGAGTAGGGTTTTACGCGTCCGCGCGGCCCGAACCTGGGTAAACTGCCCGCGTGCTCTCCTCGATCTGCTCTTCGTGCTCCCTCCGCTCCCTTACCGCAACGTAGAAGGGGCTCCGGTCCCATAGGTGCTCGTGGGAGGACAGTTTCCCCCGACAGTGTTCTTCTAGTGATCATGAAAATAAAGATGAAGATCTGAAAGTTATTGATGTGTATCCTATTAGATCATTGTTTTCTAGTATTAATCTTGATGAGAATAGGATTGGAGATGATTCTGCTTTAAGGTGTCCCAATGATTCGGAGTTCTTAGATGTTGATGCTAAAATTACTAAAAGTGGGAACGAAGAGATTAAAACTTTGCATAGTGATGAACCCTCTACCTTGGATTTCAAGGGATTCAATTATGATAATTGCTCTTTGATTGATTGTATTTCCTTGTTGCAATCCGTGCTAAATTCTCCGCATGCTTATAGTCAAAATAAAGCTTTCACTAAACATATAGTTGATGCTTTGATGCAATCTTATGAAGAAAAACTTGAGTTGGAAGTTTCTATACCTAGAAAAGCTTTATGATGAGTGGGAACCTACTATAAAAAAAAGATCATGAATGCTATGCTTTGTGTGATTTGGGTGCAAGTGTCTCCACTATCCCAAAAACTTTGTGTGATCTGTTAGGGTTCCACGAGCTTGATGATTGTTCTTTAAATTTGCATCTTGCGGATTCCACTATTAAGAAACCTATGGGAAGAATTAATGATGTTCTTATTGTTGCCAATAGGAATTATGTGCCCGTAGATTTCATTGTTCTCGATATAGATTGCAATCCTTCATGTCCTATTATTCTTGGTAGACCTTTCCTTAGAACGATTGGTGCAATTATTGATATGAAGGAAGGAAATATTAGATTCCAATTTCCATTAAGGAAAGGCATGGAACACTTTCCTATAAAGAAAATCAAATTACCATATGAATCTATCATGAGAGTCACTTATGGATTGCCTTCCAAGGATGGCAATACCTAGATCTATCTTGTATCGTGCTTAGTTAGGGGCGTAAAACGATAGCACTTGTTGGGAGGCAACCCAATTTTATGTTTTTTGTTTTTGTTTCTATTAGGGAATAAATATTGCATCTAGCCTCTGATTAGATGTGGTTTCATGTTTTGTTTAGTGTTTGTGCCAAGTAGAACCTTTGGGAAGACTTGTGTGAAGTTTATATGATCTTGCTGTGAAAAACAGAATCGTTAGCACTCGCTAAAGTAGTCGTGGGATTTTACTGGAGCGTGAGTTTTAGTTGATTCTTTTTGCTGCTGATTGGTAGACAAATTTCACAAATTTAACAATTTAGTTTGAATTAGTTGGAGTTACACAAGTAGGCGAAGTCTGCAGATTACTACAGACTGTTCTGTCTTTGACAGATTCTGTTTTTCGTGTGTTGTTTGCTTATTCCGATGCATCTATGAGTAATATTGCAGGATATGAACCATAGAGAAGTTGGAGTACAGTAGGTAACACCAATATACACAAATAATGAATTCATTGCTGTACCTTTGAGTAGTGTTTTGCTTTCTCATACTAACGGAGCTCACGAGAATTTTTGTCTAAGTTTTGTGTTGTGAAGTTTTCAAGTTTTGAGTATTGCTTTGATGGACTATGGAACAAGGAGTAGCAAAGGCCTAAGCTTGGGGATACCCATGGAACCCCAAGTAAATTCAAGATAATCAAAAGCCTAAGCTTGGGGATGCCCCGGGAAGGCATCCCCTCTTTCGTCTTCGTCCATCGATAACTATACTTGGAGCTATATTTTTATTCGCAACATGATATGTGTTTTGCTTGGAGAGTCTTGTAAAATTTGAGTCTTTGCTTGTTAGTTTGCCACAATCATCCTTGCTGGACATACCTATTTGGTAGAGTTAAATATGGCCTATAAATTATTAGAACACTCTATGTCCTTCACTTATATCTTTTGAGTTGAATAGTTTTTGCCCTAGTGCTTCACTTATATCTTATAGAGCATGGTGGTGGTAATATTTTGTAGAAATTGTTGAACTCTCATTCTTCACTTATATCTATTTGAGAGTCTATTAGAACAGCATGGTAATGTGTTTAGGCTAAAGAAACTAGTCTTCACATGATAAGAATCCAATGTCAATGTAGTAAAAAAAATCACACCAAGTGCATTGAATAGAATGAGATGTTGGATGCTTGATAATTGTTTGGCGACATGAGGATAGTGATATTAGAGTCATGCTAGTGGAGTTATTATGAAATTGAGAAATACTTGTGTTAAGATTAGTGATTCCTGTATCATGCACGTATGGTGAACCGCTATGTGACGAAGTTAGAGCATGAGGTATTTGTAGAGTGCCAACCTTTGTGTGGGGGTCGGGTGTAATGCCCCGGATGTAACACTTTCCCTATATGGCAATATATAAAATTTGGCTTCATCAATTCCTTTCTGGGTTCTTCTTCATTTCGGGTTTTCTTCGTTTTGTCGTGTGCGTGTGTGCATTTCATCCATGTCATGTCGTCATGTGCATTGCATTGCATTTATGTTGTCACTTGCATCCGGTCCCAGTCGTCTCTTCCCGTTGTCCGTTTCGAGTTCCGACGCCTTCGCACGTGCCCGTGGCATCCCCGAGTCCTTCTTTCGTGTGTGGCCGTGTAACGTTTCTGAAATGGCGTGAGACTTGTCGTGCGATGTTGTTTTGGTACGTGTAGGCCGCCTGTCAAGTTTTGTCGCGTTTGGAGTTCGTTTGGTACTCCAACGGGTAACCTAGTGGGCTAAAAGAACCTCTTCTTTGAGGCCCAAGACCCCCTCCACAACAGCCCACCAACCCAGCACAAACCTTCCCATCATCTCGGTCGTCGAATTGTGATCGCGTGGCCGAAAACCGCTCCCCATTTGGACTCTCCTAGCTCCTTGTGCCTATAAAAACACCCCCCCCCCTTGTCATTTTCGTCCAAAAAACCCTATCTCCACTCCTCCCTCGCCGCGCCGGACACGTCCATACACCGCCGGACGTGTCCAGCGACCTCCGCACCACTCGTGTGACGACACGTGTCCCCGCCGCCGCTTTCCACCGCGCCGGCCCGCAGGCCCGCCGCGGGCCCGCCGCCGCGGCGAACGGGCCTCTCCACCCGCGCCCCTCCGCTCCTTCGTCTCCGCCGCCGAGGTCCGCCGCCCGCGCGCGCTCGCCGGCCGCCGGCCCGCAGCTCGCCGGTGCCCGGGTCACCGCCGGCCGCATCTCCTCCGGCCCCGAGCACCAAGCCACGTCGCCGCCGCATCCTCCGCCGGCCCGCAGCTCGCCGCGCCACCGAGTCCCGTCGGCCCTCGCCCTCACCGGAGCGGAGCCGCCGCCCCGCCGGTCCGCTCGCCGGCCGCCGCCGGATCGAGCGCCCGAGGCCGATCCCGACCTCCAACGGCCACCGACAACCCTAGAGGGTTCCCGGGTCCGCGCCCGCGCCCGCAACCCGCTCCGCCCGATCCGCGTTGACCCTCGACCCGATCCGTGTTGACCAGATCTGAGGTGATTTTTTTGCCTCTAAGTCCTTTTTGTTCTCTGTTGTGTGATGGCTTCTTGTGATGGCAATAACTTTTTGTGTGTATGTCCGAATTGTGCATATGATATGTCAAAATGATCGTGGTGACATGTACTATGTTTTATTCCATTGTGTCATGCTTGTTTGAGTCCATCTAGATGTCTTAATCTTCATGACAAGAGTGCTACTTGATATAAACTGCTGCTACTAGTTATTTTCATGCCATGTTTGAGATGTGATAAGTTGGTGCATGTTTATCCAAATGAAGCAAATGAGATGTCAAAATGTTCATCATGAGATGCTCTACATGTTGGTTGCTATAGGATGCATGTTACAGTTCATATTGCCATGTTCATCTCTGTTGCAAAAGTGCATGTGGCTGTTAGGTTTTGTAACTTGTTACGAGATGCCTAGTTGAGGAGCTCGTTGCTATTGTTGTGTTTGTCCCCATGTCACATGCTCATATGTTTTGGATTCTCCATCATGTGTTCTTTGCTGTGGTGCAAACCATTTGCCATGTTATGCTTTAAGATGACTTAAACATGCTCGCAAACATGCCATGATAATGTTACTGTTTTAACACTTAGTGAAATTTCACTAAGTCTGGAATCTGTCATATCCTGATGCTATGTTTGCTTGATGTCCTAGGCAAATCCATGTTAGTTTTGGGGTGGCCATTTATCATTCCTTGTTGTATATGTTGTTGTATGTCCATCCATGCCCTCACTTGCTCTTTTGGGTTGCTATAGCATATTTAATTCTTGCTCCCAAGTTGCTATAAAATATTACTGTCAGGTTTTTATTGTCATGTTCAAAATGTTGTAGCTTGTTGCCATTGATCCATGCCTCCTATGGAGTTGCTCCAATGGAGTTGTTTGCTGTAGGATATGTCTACTTCATGTCCATGCTTCTTGTCACCATGTTTGAGTGCTGTAGAGTATATATTTCTTGCTCCGAAGTTGCTATGTGGCTGTTAATTTCAGCTTTGCTTTGTTTCTTGTTTCGGGTGTATCTTTTAGTCCGTTGCTCCGTTTTGAGCGTGCCCTATATGAAACTTGTGTGTTTTTGCATGTAGATTCGTAATATCATCTTGTTAACATGTTTGGAGTATGTTTGCTTGATGTTTGGGTGCATCTTGCACCGTTGCCATGCTTATCTTGTTTTGTTCATATCTTCTAGACCGTAGCTCCGTTTTAAACAAACTTTATATGAAACTTGACTAGAATTTCGTGTAGATTATCTTGGTGCATGTTAAATTGCTGTTTAACAACTTTAACTTAAGGTTTGTTCAGGTCTGGACTAATTTCAGACTATGCATATGAGGACTTACCGGATTTGTCTTAAGTAGTTTCCGGCCTCATTTAAACTTGTCGTTCTTATGTTATTTCTCTGTGCTTCCTACCTTGCCATGTTTTTCATCCTAAATAGACTTGTCTTGCATCCTACTTGCTTGAGTATATTGTCTTGTTCTTGTGCTGTTTCTCTGTGCTTCCTATGTTGTCATGTGGTGCATCCTAAGTGCATCTGCAGTGCTTCCTAAGTGCATCATACATGCGTCCTGTAGTTTGCGCATTGCACCTTGTTTGATTTCGTGCCTCATGTGTTCTTGTGTTGAGTAGAGCCGGAAGCCGAGACCGAGTACGAGAACGAGGTTACTATCGAGGTTGAGTACGAGGAGCCGTTTTACGATCCCATCGACGACTCGACAGGCAAGATGACCTGACCCAGATATCATTACTATCTTTGCCTATTGCTAGAAGTCTTGCTCTTTAGCTTATTGCCTCGATGCCCATGTTTGTCTGTCAGCCTCCTATTGTAACCTTGAATCTGTCTAAACACCCAACCTATGCAAACCTTTGATTGGCTACGTAGGCTTCGCTCAGCCCCTCTTATAGCATTGCTAGTTGCAGGAGAAGATTTGAAGATTCTTGCTTCATGTTGAAGCTTGTTGGGATATCACACTATATAAACTCTTTTAATAAATCATCTATATATTGGTAATGGGTGGAAGGCTGAGCCTCTTGCTCGGTGATTTGTTCCACTCATGCCGCCCTAGGAATCGTATAAACCGGTGTTATGTTCCTTGATTATGCGTTCCTCACACGGTTGGGGTTATGGGACCCCCTCGATGAACCGCTTAGCGCTAAGGCTTTTCCAGCAAGTCCCAACATTGGTACTCCATTTGCCTAACAACTAAAACTTACCGAGGGAGTAATTAACCCGAGGATTAATTAATCAACCCCCCTGGGCCAGTGCTCGATTTGAGTGTTAGTCCAAAATGGGCGGACTGCAGGGCCACCTTGGGGGAACCCGAGGGCTGGTATTTTCCTGTAGGCTGACCTATCCGGTCGTGGCCTGAGACGAGATACGCGCGGCTACTATCAGGGTGTCGGCACGCCGGGAGGATTTGCTGGATTAGTCTTACCTTAGTCGAAGTATCTTGAGCACGGGATTCCGAGAATACTCGGGCCTTCCCACCTTGGAATTGCGACTCCGCGGATCGTGGGCTTGTAATGGGCCAAGTTGGAACACCCCTGCAGGGTTTTGAACTTTCGAAAGCCGTGCCCGCGGTTATGTGGCAGACGGGAATTTGTTAATATCCGGTTGTAGAAAACTTGACACCATGTTCAGAACACACTACCAGCGTGAGTAACCATGACAGTCATTTTCCAAAAGGGGTTCGGGAAGTGAACTCGGTGGGGTTATGAATGATGTGCTTAGATAGGATCACCTAGTGATCACTTTGACGCTCGTGGCACTTCTCTTCTCGCTCTTAATACGTAAGTTAGTGCTAGTGCAGCTGCAACCTTTTATCTCTCTTCAGCCTTGTTCCACACCCAAGGCCTAGATAGTTTTTCTACCCGGGAACGGGATTGCTGAGTCCTCCGTGGCTCACAGATTCTACACCACACCAGATGCAGGTACTATGGTGAACTACTCAGGTGACGGCACAGAGCTGTACTGGGAGTACGATGAAGAACGTAGCCGATACTATGTGCACTATCCCGATGATCAGTAGTGGTTTCTACTAGGGGCGATTCAGACCTGTGGCTTTATGTATTTGGTATCTTTCATTTGGATCTTCACCCGTACTCGGGTTGTGATGTTATTTGGATGATGATTTGCTATGTAATGTATTGTGTGATGTGGCGAGTGTAAGCCAACTATCTCTTTTGCTTTTCATCCCTATTTTTACATGAGTTGTGCAAAGATATCGAACTTGAGATCATTCGAGAATGGGCTTATACCTTTAAGTCGTGCCTCGACACGTAGGAGGTATAGTCCCATCCTGGGCATTACATCGGGGGCGCGCAATGGTTAACTCCTACCAACCTCCCCCCTAGGAGCATGCGTTGATTGCTTTGTTTTGATGACTCGTAGATTTTTGCAATAAGTATATGAGTTCTTATGACTAATGTTGAGTCCATGGATTATACGCACTCTCACCCTTCCACCATTGCTAGCCTCTCTTGTACCGCGCAACTTTCGCCGGTACCATACACCCACTATATCCTTCCTCAAAACAGCCACCATATTGTTCCTCAAAATAGCCACCATACCTACCTATCATGGCATTTCCATAGCCATTCCGAGATATATTGCCATGCAACTTTCCACCGTTCCGTTTATATGACACGCATCATATTGTCATATTGCCATGCATGATCATGTAGTTGACATCGTCTTTGTGGCAAAGCCACCATGCATAACTTTTCATACATGTCACTCTTGTTTCATTGCACATACCGGTACACCGCCAGAGGCATTCATATAGAATCATACTTTGTTGTAGTAGTATCGAGTTGTAATTTCGTGTCGTAATGAAAGTGTGATGATCATCATTATTAGAGCATTGTCCCATGGGAGGAAATGTTGAATCAATAAAGCCCCTCCGCAAAAAAAGGAAAAAAAAGGCCAAAGAAAAAAAGGCCCAAAAAAAAGGAAAGAAAAAAAAGGTGGGGACAATTGCTATTATCTTTTTCCACACTTGTGCTTCAAAGTAGCACCATGTTCTTCATTGTAGAGAGTCTCATGTTTAGTCACTTTCATATACTAGTGGGAATTTTTCATTATAGAACTTGGCTTGTATATTCCAACGATGGGCTTCCTCAAATGCCCTAGGTCTTCGTGAGCAAGCAAGTTGGATGCCCACCCACTAGTTTCTTTTGTTGAGCTTTCATTCATATTTAGCTCTAGTGCATCCGTTGCATGGCAATCCCTACTAACTCACATTGATATCTATTAATGGGCATCTCCATAGCCCGTTGATATGCCTAGTCGATGTGAGACTATCTCCCTCATTTTTGTCTTGTCCACAACCACCTCTATTCCACCCATAGTGATATATCCATGGCTCACGCTCATGTATTGCGTGAAAGTTGAAAGGTTTGAAAAGATAGAGTATGAAAACAAATGCTTGTCTGAAATCGGGGTTGTGCACGATATGAATATTTTGTGTGATGAAGAGGGAGCATAGCCAGACTATATGATTTTGTAGGGATAACTTTCTTTAGCCATAGTATTTTGAGAAGACGTGATTGCTTTGTTAGTATTGCTTGAAGTATTGCTATTTCTTTTGTCAATATAGACTTTTATCTTGAATCTTTTATATCTGAACATTCATGCCACAATTAAGAGAATTACATTGAAAAACTATATTGGTTAGCATTCCACATCAAAAATTCTTTCTTTATCATTTACCTACTCGAGAACGGGCAGGAATTAAGCTTGGGGATGCTTGATACGTATCCAACGTATCTATAATTTTTGATTGTTCCATGTTATTATTTATGAAGTCTTGGATGTTTAATGGGCTTTATCATTCACTTTTATATCATTTTTGGGACTAACCTAATAACCCAAAGGCCCAGTCCAGATTGCTGTTTTTTTGCCTATTTTAGGGTTTTGCAGAAAAAGAATATCAAACGGAGTCCAAACGGAATGAAACCTTCGCGAGAGATATTTTTGGAGAAAATCACGCAGGGGAAACTTCAGGGCCAAATCAGGGGACAGAGGGGCTGCCCTCGAGGGTGGGGGCGCGCCCCCTGCCTCGAGGCTCCCTCGTGTGGCCCCCGGTCCCCTCCTTCTTCCCATATATATCCACGTACCCCAGAAACTCCATACGCGGAGAGAAAACCCTAATTCCACCACCGTAGCTTCTGTTCCCGTAGAGATCCCATCTTGGAGCCTGTTCCGGAGCTCGACCGGAGGGGGATCCATCACGGAGGCCTTCATCATCATCATCATCGCCCTCACCATGAGTTGTGAGTAGTTTACCACAGACCTTCGGGTCCATAGCTAGTATCTTGATGGCTTCTTCTGTCTCTTTGGATCTCAATACAAAGTTCTCCTCGGTCTTCGAGGAGATCAATTCGATGTAATCTCTTTTTGCGGTGTGTTTGTCGAGATCCGATGAATTGTGAGTTTATGATCAAGGTTATCTATGAAAGATATTTGGTTCTTCTCTGAACATTTTATGTGTGCTCAATATCCTTGCAAGTCTCTTCGAATTATTGGTTTGGTTTGGCCTACTAGATCTCTAGTTCTTGCAATGGGAGAAGTGCTTGGCTTTGGGTTCAATCTTGCGGTGTCCTTTCCCAGTGACAGTAGGGGCAGCAAGGCACGTATTGTATTGTTGCCATCGAGGATAAAACGATGGGGTTTACATCATATTGCTTGAGGTCCCTCTACATCATGTCATCTTGCTTAAGGCGTTACTCTGTTCGTATGAACTCAATACACTAGATGCATGCTGGATAGCGGTCGATGTGTGGAGTAATAGTAGTAGATGCAGAATCATTTCGATCTACTTGTCTCAGACGTGATTCCTATATACAATGATCATGCCTAGATAGTCTCATAATTATTCGCTTTTCTATCAATTGCTCGACAGTAATTTGTTTACCCGCCGTAGAATATCGCTATCATGAGAGAAGACACTAGAGAAAACTATGGCCCCCGGGTCTATTCTCAACATATCAATCTACATCTACTTTACTTTACCTCTTTTATTTGTTGTTTTATTAAAAGTACCACAAATATAAACTATCATCTCTATCAGATCTCACTCTCGTAAGTGACTGTAAAGGGATTAACAACCCCTTATCGCGTTGGCTGCGTAGTTCTTATTTGTTTGTGCAGGTGCGAGGGACTCGCGCGTGGTCTCCTACTGGATTGATACCTTGGTTCTCAAAAATTGAGGGAAATACTTACGCTACTATGATGCATCTCCATTTCCTCTTCGAGGGAATACAACGCAAGCTCAAGAGGTAGCAACAAGAATTTCTGGCACCGTTGCCGGGGAGGCTTACGCAAAAGTCATATACCAAGTACCTATCACAAACCCTTATCCTTCGCATTACATTTATTTGCCTCTCGTTTTTCTCTCCCCCACTTCACCCTTGCCGTTTTATTCGCCCTTCTTCCGCCGTGTGTTTATCGTTCGCTTGCTTCTTGTTCGCTTGTGTGTGTTGGATTGCTTGCTTGTCACTATGGCTTGGAATAATACCAAATTGTGTGACTTCTGCAATACCAACAACAATGACTTCATTAGCACCCCGATTGCTCCTATTACCGATGCTGAATCTTGTGAGATCAATGCTGCTTTGTTGAATCTTGTCATGAAAGATCAATTCTCCGGCCTTCCTAGTGATGATGCCGCTACCCATCTAAACAACTTTGTTGATTTGTGTGATATGCAAAAGAAAAGGGATACGGATAACGATATTGTTAAATTGAAGTTATTTCCGTTTTCACTTAGAGATCATGATAAAACTTGGTTCTCCTCTTTGCCTGGAAATAGTATTGATTCGTGGAATAAGTGCAAAGATGCTTTTATCTCTAAGTATTTCAATCCTGCTAAGATCATCTCTCTTAGAAACGATATTATGAATGTTAAGCAACTAGATCGTGAGCATGTTGCACAAGCTTGGGAGATAATGAAATTGATGATACGTAATTGCCCTACACATGGTTTGAATCTATGGATGATTATTCAGAACTTTTATGCTGGCTTGAATTTTGCTTCTAGACATCTTTTAGATTCAGCCGCCGGAGACACTTTCATGGAAACCACCTTTGGAGAAGCTACTAAACTCCTAGATAGTATTATGGTTAATTATTCCCAGTGGCACACCGAAAGATCTACTAGTAAAAAAGTGCATGCTATCAAAGAAATTAGTGTTTTGAGTGGAAAGATGGATGAACTTATGAAATTGTTTGCTGCTAAGAGTGCTTCTTCTCATCCTAATGATATGCCTTTGTCCACTTTGATTGACAATAACAATGAATCTTTGGATGTGAATTTTGTTGGTAGGAATAATTTTGGTAACAATGCTTATAGAGGTAATTTTAATCCTAGGCATTTTCCTAGTAATTCCTCAAATAATTATGGTGTCGGGGTACTAAAGTAGGGGTACCTTAGTATCCCGACTTATGCACGGGCAGTAGCAGCATCCCGTGGCCTGGCTCACTACGTGCCCGCCAAAGCCCTCTCTGGACCCCTTTGGAACCATTCAAGAACAAAGTATACAAGTCAGAAGATCAAGGCCCCGGCAAGAGGAGCTTGCCGGGAAGGCTGTTCCAAGCACAAGACCATTCTATTTTTCGCCAGACCCTGGCAAGAGGAGCTTGCCAGGAAAACCAAAGGATAACGCTCCAGAAGATATATCGTGGCGCATCGCGTGCCACGACGGACCCCGGGGAGCGGCAAGCTTCCGGGCCCGGCAAGGTTGCGACCCCGGCAAGGTGCTTGCCGGGGGAAGCCTATGCTGTGTGCCTGCGCTCCAGCTCATCTGGCCACGCGTCGCCCTGGGGCCCTTCCAGGGGCACGTGGCAGATGGCTGTGCAGCCTGAGGGACACGCTGGCGAGCCGCGGTGGCGAAACCACCGCCGTGGCGAACGGAGACGCATGGACGGACACTTTTGGGGCGACGGCGACGGGCATTCAATGCCTTTGTCCCCCACCGTCAGAGTTAGGTGAAGACCACTGTTCATGCACTGTTCATACACTGTTCGTGCACTGTTACAACCACCACCAACTTTACACTTTTACCCTCCTCTACGTTGACACCTGTCGGTGACCCCTTTGAGCTATAAAAGGAGGCCCATGCACAAGGTAGAGGGGGTTCGATCCCAGAAACTCGCTCACTCCCTCGCTCGGCGTAGCTGGTACTGTAGATCTTCCAGCTCCCGAGCCCAAGAACTTAATACAACCAAAGCAGGAGTAGGGTTTTACGCGTCCGCGCGGCCCGAACCTGGGTAAACTGGCCGCGTGTGCTCCTCGATCTGCTCTCCGTGCTCCCTCCGCTCCCTTACCGCAATGTAGAAGGGGCTCCGGTCCCATAGGTGTTCGTGGGTGGTCAGTTTCCCCGACATCTTTGGCGCGCCAGGTAGGGGGCGTTGAGGTTGTGCGAACCTGATCCGGCGCTCACGCGGGCGCAACCTTCAGCAACCTCTCCAGCTTCGTCAACTTCATCCACTACACCAACATGCCTCCGAAGAAGAAGGCTTCGGAGGTCGGAGGCCCGTCTGCGTCGATCCCACCACCACCAGAACCAACGGTTGGTGGGGTAGACGCTGGCGGAAGGGTGGACGCCGGCGAGGACACTCGCGGCGCCGCCAAGTCCAAGGATAAGACGGACGACCGGGCGAACTCCAAGACCTCGGCGTCCGTGCACGCACCACGTCCCTCTCAGGAGGTCCCGGACCAGCAGCGACGTGGTACCGGGGGTACTATACGCTTGCTGGGACGGGGACAAGCCGGTGGGTCGCGGGATGCTCAAGGCCAGCGCGCTGGTACGAGCAAGGCGCGGTCGCCGAGGCGAGACCATGCTCCTTCTAACCCCGTTAGAAGTCCGAGCATATCTCGCTCCTCGCACCGCTCGCCACCGCTTCCCTCCTCTCCAGCAGAAGCTCTTGCTAGAGCCCAGCTGCTCCTCGACTTCCCTCCAGCGGCAGACAAGGCCGAAGACTGGAGGGCTACGATCCAGAGCCTCATCGCCTTCGCCAACAACGACACGCCGCAGCAGCCGGCAACATCGCGGCCGCGGCAAGTCGACCAAACGAGGGCCGATGGAGACAAGACCGCCGGGGGTGCAACTGCCGTGCACTCCCCGCCGCGGAAGCAGAAATCGCCGCCCCGCCGGATCAACGTCGACGACGACTCTACAGCATCGCCGGATCCGCGGGCTCACCGCGATCAGCGCCAAGTCCTCGATGACAGGCGACAAGAGGACGCTCGAACTCGTATCGAGCGTCGACGAGAAGCCCGAAGACAGTCAGACCAGCTCGCTGGGACCGCTATCGACACGCGCGCGCCCGGTGAACCAGGCGACTTGCCCTACGCGGCAGGCTGCCCTGCGTTCACCCGAGAGCTGCGGCAAGTCCAGTGGCCCAGCATGAAGAACTTCAAGCCCGACGTACCCGAGAAGTACGACGGCAAGACGCACCCCTCGGAGTTCCTCAGCATCTACACCATTGCGGTGCAGGCTGCCGGGGGACGCGACGAGAAGATCCTAGCCAACTATTTCCCGCTCGTGCTTAAGCCAAACGTCAGGTCTTGGCTTATGCACTTGCCGGAGAACTCCATCTCTTCATGGGCAGATTTGTGCCACCAGTTTGTTGGCGCCTTCACGGGCGGCCACAAACCCCACGGCCAAGAGAGCGATCTCCACATCCTTGCCCAGAAGGAGGGAGAGTCCCTACGCAAATACATCCAAAGGTTCAGCCGCGTTCAGCACAATATCCCCAATGTCCACCCTGCCGCGGTTATCAGCGTGTTTCACCAGAACGTGCGTAACCGCCAGATGAGGGAGGAGATGGCCATGACCAAGATCCGGGACGTCAGCGAGCATTACGCTCTGGCTGACTAATGTGCACGTGCTGAAGAGGGGAGGAGACTCCCCGGAGAGGATGCCGGCGCAGGAGGAAGCGACAGCGAGGATGCCGCCCCGGCAAGGAAAAACCGGCGGCGGAACAAGAAGAAGAAGAACAAAGAGGTACTCGTTGTTGAGCAGTCCGGCAAGGAGGCTCCCGCCAAGAAGACACAGGCCGGTGGCTCCGACAAGGAGTCCGCCCCTGTAGCGGCAGCCGACAAGCAGGACGGCTCCGACAAGCAGTACTGCAAGATCCACCGCACCAAGGGCCACGATCTCCAGAACTGCAAGAGGGTAGAGTACCTCGTAGAGCAGCAGAAGGCTGAATACGAGCGTCGCGACAAGGAGAAGGCCCAAGGAGGCGGGGGAGAGCCCAGCAAGAAGCGGCCGTTCAATGGCCGGGGAGGACGCCGCGGCAAGGCCAAGCAGCGGCAAGGAGACAGACCTCCCCGGGGCCGCGACAAGGATGAGGACGAAGACGATGATGAGGACATGGAAGATGGAGATAACAGCGAGCAGGAGTTCCAGAAGGCCACAGAGGTTTTGTGTGTCGACGGAGGTGCCTCTCTGCACACTTCCCACCGCCAACTCAAGCAATGGGTGCGGGAAGTGAATGCAGCTGAGCCACCCGTCGAGTCATGTAGGCTGCTGAAATGGTCCGGCACGCCCATCATCTTTGACCTTGAGGACCACCCTGACCGCACAACAGCGGTCGGGTGTTTGCCGATGTTGGTTTCACCAACTATCCGCAACCTCAAGGTCACCAAGATGTTGGTTGACGGCGGGGCCGACCTCAACTTGATCTCCTCCGCTGTGATCAAGAAACTGCAGATCCCCGACAGCGAGCTCGAGGAAACCGGGATGTTCCAAGGGATCAACCCGGGAAGGAGCAAGCCGAAGGGGAAGATTACGCTACCAGTGACCTTTGGCGGAGAGCTCAACTTCAGGACGGAGAGGATCACGTTCGACGTTGCCGATATCCCATTGCCATACAATGGGATACTTGGTCGTCCTGCGCTAGCCAGGTTCATGGCAGCTTCCCACCACGCGTACAACATACTCAAGATGCCGGGGCCGATAAGCGTCATCTCTGTCCCCGGCGACAAGAAAGATGCGCTTATATGCGCCGACAATATCTACAGGGACGCAGCGGCTGCGGCAGACAGCAAGACACTTGCCGCTGAAGCTCCCGGGGGGAAGACCAAGACCAAGTCCGGCAAAAGCTCTGGGGCCCACTCCGGCAAACGCACCTCTTCGGAGTGCTGCGCTGCCGTCGAGGACGCACCATCGAGCTCCATCGGCAAGTGCAAGAAGGGAATGGCAGCTCCACCGGCAACCAAGAAGGTGTCCGCCAAGGAGGACGGCACTGGTGGTACCTTTACCATCAGTGCTACGCTCGACCCCAAATAGGAAAGCGCGCTCGTTGCCTTCCTACGGGCGAATGTCGACGTGTTCGCATGGCGACCGTCTGACATCCCCGGCGTTCCCAGGAAGGTAATTGAGCACAAGCTTGCTGTTTGTCCTCACGCGCGGCCCATCAAGCAGAAGGTCAGGAAGCAAGCTGTGGAGCGCCAAGAGTTCATTGCCGAAGAGATAAAGAAGTTGGAAGCAGCAGGCCTGGTTAGAGGCGTACTCCATCCTACATGGTTGGCCAATCCAGTTGTCGTACGAAAGGCTAATGGGAAATGGAGACTTTGTATAGACTTCACCGACGTGAATAAAGCGTGTCCCAAGGATCCTTTTCCCTTGCCGCGTATCGACCAGATTGTTGACTCCACGACTGGATGTGAGTTGCTTTCATTTCTCGATGCATACTCAGGATACCACCAGATATTCATGGCTGAGGAAGATGAAGAGAAGACTGCATTCATTACTCCATGTGGCACGTACTGCTTCATACGCATGCCCTTTGGATTGAAGAATGCGGGCTCAACATTTGCAAGGGTGGTACACACTGCTTTGGAGCCACAGATACACAGAAATGTAGAAGCTTACATGGATGATATAGTGGTCAAGAGCAAGAGCAAGGATACCCTGATCCAAGACCTAGAAGAAACCTTTGAGAATCTGCGCAAGATACAACTCAAGTTGAATTCCGAGAAGTGCGTTTTCGGAGTCCCCTCCGGCAAACTTCTCGGGTTCTTTGTGTCCCAGAGGGGGATTGAAGCCAATCCCGACAAGATAAAAGCCATCGAGCAGATTGAAGCCCCGAAGCGCGTCAAGGACGTAAGGAGACTTGCTGGTTGTGTAGCTGCCCTCAGCAGGTTCATTTCAAAGTCTGCAGAACGCGCCCTACCTTTCTTCAAAATCTTGAAAAGGGCAGGTCCTATGAAATGGACTCCGGAAGCGGAGGAAGCACTGCAAGACTTGAAAGGATACCTACCCTCCACTCCAATACTTGTCGCACCTAAGCCACAGGAGAAGTTGCTGCTGTACCTAGCGGCAACCAATCAAGTGGTCAGTGCTGCATTAGTAGCGGAGAGGGAGGCGGATGAGGAACCCACATCCCCGGCAAGCGCACCCAGCGACAAGCAGAGGGCTTCCCCGACAAGCTCTGGCCCCGACAAGGACAGATCTGCGCAGGAACAAGGAGAAGTGCGAAGGAAGATGGTGCAGCGCCCAGTTTATTTTGTAAGCTCCCTCTTGCAGGGGGCTAGATCAAGATACTCTGGGGTGCAAAAGTTGCTTTTCGGCCTCCTCATGGCCTCAAGGAAGCTGCGCCATTACTTCCAAGCACATGAGATAACGGTGGTCACTCGCTTTCCGTTGAAGAGGATATTGCAGAATCCAGAAGCAACTGGCAGGATCGTCGAGTGGGCATTGGAGCTGTCAAGCTTTGGTCTCAAGTTTGAGAGTACCTCGACAATACAGAGCAGAGCTTTGGCAGAATTCATAGCAGAATGGACACCAACACCAGATGAAGAAGTTCCAGAGACAAGCATCCTCGTCCGAGAAGCAAGAAAAGAGTGGATAATGTACTTCGATGGTGCCTTCTCGTTGCAAGGCGCCGGTGCTGGCGTGTTATTCATAGCGCCCACCGGAGAGCACCTCAAGTACGTTGTTCAGATGCACTTTCCCAAGGAGCAAGCGACGAACAATACTGCTGAGTATGAAGGTTTGCTCGCCGGTCTCAGAATTGCGGCCGAACTTGGGATCAAGAAGCTGATTGTGCGGGGAGACTCACAGTTGGTGGTCAGACAAGTGAACAAGAGTTACCAGAGCCCTTTGATGGAAGCTTATGTCGATGAAGTGAGGAAGCTTGAAGAACACTTTGAAGGCTTGCAGATGGAGCACGTTCCAAGAGCTCAGAATGACATCGCAGATGGCCTCTCAAAGTGTGCTGCAATGAAGTTACCTATGGAACCAGGGACCTTCGTGCTCAAGTTAACTCAGCCATCCGTTACACCGTCAGTCGGGCAAAGCAAGAATAGGAAGTTGGTCTCCGGCGATTACTTGCCGGCGGATCTTCCCGAAACCGCCGCCAAGATCCCCAAGAACAACAACCAAGATGCTGAGGAACAGTCTGGTCCTGCAGACCCAAGGGTCTGTACAGTTGAAGCTGGCGTTCCCGACAAGCCTTGCCCCGGCAGGCTTGCCGGGGAACCTTCAGCTCCGGCAGAGCCGCAGGTTCTTGCCGTAGAAGCTGAGGTTCCCGCAGCAGCACTGATGCCTTTAGCCCTTGTTGTTGAGCCTCAGGCTCCAGCATGGGCACAGCAAATCGTCCGTTTTCTTCAAATTGGAGAACTTCCCGAAGAACCAGAAGAGATAGAAAGAATAACCAGGCAGTCAAGTATGTACCAGTTCGTTGGCAACGAACTGTACAGAAGAAGACTCAATGGTGTCAGATTAAAATGCATTTCTCAGGAAGATGGACAAAAGCTGTTGGCAGAGATACATGGGGGCATATGTGGCCACCACATTGGCGCAAGAGCACTTGCCGGGAAGGCATTCCGGCAAGGGTTCTTTTGGCCAGAAGCCCTCCAAGATGCTACTGCACAAGTAACCAAGTGTGAAGCGTGCCAGTTCCATGCTAAGCAAATACATCAGCCAGCTCAAGCTCTCCAGACGATCCCTTTGTCCTGGCCCTTCTCGGTCTGGGGGCTCGACATCCTTAGCCCCTTTCCACATGCTGTCGGGGGCTTTGAGTACTTGTACGTTGCTATCGACAAGTTCACAAAGTGGCCGGAAGTGGAACCAGTGAGGAAGGTGACAGCACAGTCAGCAGTCAGGTTCTTCAGGTCAATCGTTTGCCGTTTCGGAATCCCTAACAGGATCATCACCGACAACGGCACGCAATTCACAAGCCGCACCTTCATGCAGTACGTCCAAGACCTTGGCGCCAAGGTCTGCTTTCCTTTTGTTGCTCACCCGAGAAGCAATGGTCAAGCAGAGAGGGCAAATACTGAAGTGCTGCGCGGGCTCAAGACAAGAACTTTCGACAGGCTACACAAGTGCGGAAGAAACTGGATAGAGGAGTTGCCGGCGGCTCTTTGGTCAATCAGGACGACACCAAATCCAGCCACCGGACAGACACCCTTTGCTCTTGTCTATGGAGCAGAAGCAGTTCTCCCCACGGAACTCGTATACGGGTCTCCTCGAGTGCTCGCTTACGATGAGCTCGAACAAGAGCAACTGCGGCAAGATGATGCATTGCTCCTCGAGGAGAACCGTCTCCAGGCTGCTGTACGAGCTGCTCGGTACCAGCAGGCCTTGCGTCGCTACCATAGCCGCAAGGTCAAGGCCAGGAGTCTCGAGAAAGGCGACCTTGTTCTTCGGCGCGTTCAGTCCGCCAAGAATTCCAACAAGTTGACGCCGAAGTGGGAAGGCCCTTATCGGGTGAGACAAGTCACAAGGCCCTGTGCTGTCCGCCTTGAGACCGAAGAAGGCTTACCGGTGAGCAACTCCTGGAACATAGAGCATCTTCGCAAGTTTCACCCATAAGGCGCGGTTGCCGTGATCCGTTCCGGCAACCACCTTTTGTACAAGTCTTGCCGCTGTTGCATGTAAACCTTTGTACAAAGCCGGGCGCAGACCCCGTGCATCAGTAAAACTTTTGTGCTTCGCACTGTTTGTCATTTCATGCTTTCCCTTTTACTTGCATGCATCATCTGACACCTTGTGCAGCACGCATCCCCGATAAGCAAGAACAAGCCGCAAGGCTCCATACTTGTGTTTCCTCCTCTTTTCCTTTCTCTCTTAAAACAGAAAAAGTGTTCCTCGCGCACAAGTTTGCCGGGGGGAAAGGAGATGGAGGCATGGACCAAGTGATGTTCAAGGAAGGAAAGCCTTGCCGGGAAGCAAACAACCCGCGAAAGCTAAGTTTCCGGAGTTTGAGTAATTCAAATTTTTAAAATTCTTAGTTGTCTTCCTTGAACAACCACACTTTGTATGGAAAACCTGTGCGCGGAGGAACCTACCCGTGGCTAGCCGCACCCTTACTTTGTTTCGAGCACGCTCAACGGCTTAAGTGAGCTACGACAAGTGTCGCGCCCTTACTTCGTTTTCGAGTTCGCTCAACAATCTAAGTGCGCTGCGACTAGCTGCGGCGAGGTTTCTTGCCGGTGAGGGCATTGCCAGCAGGCTGCTAAGAGTCCCGCACTTAGCGCTCGCGGCAAGGGTTCCTTTGCCGGCAAGTTCCCTAAAAAGCGTAGGGTGAAAAACATACAAAGTGAAAGGACTAAAGCAAGGGAGATAACACTGCATTGATCATCCAAAATAAAGTATATATTACAGAGATAGCTTGCCGCTGTTCTGACCAACTACTACCCATGACTTAATATACAGCGGCGAAGGAAGCGGAAAGGAGGAAGCCTAATCCCTACGGTCTCCGTCGACCCTCTGGATCTTGCCCGCCTTGGCCACGATGTGGGCAACTTGTGCCTTCAACGCCTCCTGGTCAGCTTCGGGCGGCAGGGTCCGGAGGACGTTGACGAGGTTGATGCCGGGGTTGCGGTAGACGATCTTCGACAACACCCGCTCCATGGTACCCATGCAAATCCGGCGCGCCTCATCAGCCAGCTGCGCGGGGATCTTCTCCCGCAGCCGCGCAAGCGCCGGCGCCACTCCCCTGAAGAACAGACTCAGTTTGGCGCTGTGGGGGAGGCTCTCGTCGGGAGAGTACACGAGGTGCTCCGCCCTCAACGCCATCATCTCCATGTCGATGTTGGCGGCAGAGGCGACGAGCTCCTCGGTCCATTGCTCCATCGTCCGCTGGAAGTTGTTTTGCGAGACGGCGGCGCTCTCCAGCAAGAGCCTCTCAGTGCGGAGCCCGTCCTTCAGCTTCGTCTCGCGGTCCCGGGCGGCGTCGAGCGAGTCGGTGAGAGTGGAAACCTTCAGCTCTAGATCGGCGATGGAGTCCCTGGCGTCAGTGAGCTCTTTGCCCTTCTCGGTGAGGCGGACTTGCAGCTCCGAGTTGGTATGGGCGTCCTTATCCCGCGCCACGTTGAGCGCAGTGACCCTGTCCTCGCTCGCCTTCAGGTTCAGCTCCATCTGCGCCACCCTGGCCTCCAGATCCCTCTTGGCGGTCTCTGCGGCAGCGGCGGCATCCCTCGCCTCCTGCAGAGCCCCGCCAATGGCCTGCTCACGGGCGGTGAGGTCGTCCTCGTGGCTGTCGAGGTCGACCTTCCGCTGGTTGAGCACTCCCTCTCGCCGGGACAGCTCCTCGGCGGCCAGTCGCTGCTGCTCCTCCACCTCGGCCTTCTTGAGGAGGAATGCTTGATGTGCCCCGTCAAGCTCTTCGCGCTCCTCCGCCAAGTTTCGGAGGGCCGCCTGGTTGGCGGCACGGAGCTCCGCAGCACGCTTCTCCAGATCAGCACCGGCCTTGGCAGCCAGAGCCTCTCGGGAATCCAGCTTGGCTTGCCTGGCCCGGTACAGACCCAGGAGTCGACGCAGGAGCTTCTCCTCTTCGGGCTCGTCGCTACTGCCGGGCGCGTCGACAACCTTCAACCCGGCGGAGGCGAGAACTTCTCTGTCGAAGGTCTCGCCCTCCGCTGGTGCTTTTGATGAAGACGCCCACGGGACTTGGATGAAGACCCCGTTGGCGGCCTCCAGATAGATGCCCGACCCAGGTGCGGAGGCGGAGGGGTCAGCGGCCGGTGCAGCGTCCGGCGCTCCTGCGGCCTCCGGGCCCGCGGTATGGTCGCCGGTCCCTTCCCCAGCCGCGGCGTCGGCGGTTGGGGCAGTCTCCTCGGCGGCTGGCTCGTCGGCGCCGGCCATCCCTTCCGCGGCGGTGCCGTCGCCAGTTTCGCCGCGCACCTCCTCCTCGGCGATGGTTTCCGTCTCCATCGGCTCCGCGGCGGGCGGGTCTGGCAACAGAAGAAAAAGAAAAGAAAGATTTGTCAAGCAAATATCCAAAAAAGAAGAATACAAGAAGAAGAAAGTACAAGGGTTTACCTGCGCGGGCCTCTTCGATGACGGGGTCCCTCGCCGGGGAGCTCTCCCTTGGCGGCGTGGTAGTGGCTCCTGCCGGCGGAGGGCCGCTTGCGCCCTCCCTTGGCGGGGTGCTCACCCTTGTTGGGCTGCTCGCCCTTGGCGGGGTACTCGCCCTTGGCGGAGTACCCGTCCTTGGCGGAGCGCTGTCCCTCGCCGGGGAGCTCATCCTTGGCGGGGAGGATGGAGCAAGCGGCTCGTCAGGGGCGACCTCCTGGTGCTCCTGCGGCTGCGGCTCCACTTCTGCCCAAGACAACAAGACATCAATAAGGATTAAAAACTCAAGCGCGCCCATCAAGCAGAAAAATGAATACAAGACTTACGCTGGGGGCTGCTCTCTGGAGCAGCAGGCTGGTCCGGCAAGCCTGCCGCTGGCGCACCACCTGCCGCTGCGGCGGGCTCGTCATCCACGAGATCAACCACAGGGATCTTGGCCCTCTTCGCCATCCGCTGGGTCAAGGTCCTGGAAGCCGAAACAAGATTAGAACCAAGCAAGAAAAATCAAAACAAAACCAAATGTAATAGAAGTTGCAAGTACTTACTCTTCCTCCTCTTCGTCAGAGCTGAGGGCGGAGAAGTCAAACTCCGCCTGGCGCGCTTCAGTGCGAGGAGCTGGAGGAGAAGGTTCCCTCGGGCGCTTGGCGGGCTCCGGGGCTGTGGGCTGTGAAGACCCAGCCCCGGTCGTCGCCGAGGACCGAGGGGCAGAAGGGGCACCAGAGCCACTCCGGGAAGATCCCCCTCCGCTTGTCGCTCGGGCACGGGGCGCCTCCTTGACGACCTCGCTCGTCGTGGTGGCGCGTGTCGCACGGCGCTTCGGCTGCTGTCGAGGCGCCTGTGGCCTCGTCATCTCAGCGGCCCTGCGGGGGCGCTTCTTCTGTTGTTGCGGAGGGCTTGGTGGTGGTGGAGAGTTCTCCGAGGATGAGGAAGCGTCGTCGTCGAGGTTCAGTGACCCGTCCGAGTCTTCGTCGGAATCGCCCGTTTTGGCGTCCCCCTCGGCGGGCTCACTGGACTCAGAGCCTTGCCCGGCAGCCCCGCTCGTCCCGGCAGGCTCCCCGGCAAATTCCTCGGGCGCAATCTTCAGCAGCTTGAGGATTTCCGCCTCCTCGGCTTGGCTCACTGCGTCCGCTGCCTCGGCTTCGTCCACTGTGTATCCGAATTCGCCCGCGGCCGCAGCTGCGGCGGCCTCCTCCATTCTGGAGGCAATGTATGCTACATCCCGATCGGTGGTTTCCCGGGTGAGGCCCTTCTTCTCCTCGGCGTTGCGGGGCTTTTCGACCAAGTTGTCGAAGAAGGCTTGCACGGTCTCCGCTGAAGGCACCAGCCAAGTGGGGACGACCCCGTGGGAGTCGCACGCAGGCATCACCGCGTGGATGGAACTGAGGGCAGTGTTGTTGCACAACGGCACTACTCCCACCGACGGTCTGAACCACTCCGGATGCTTGGGGTCATGCTTAAACAGTTCCCGGACCATCCCCTTTAGCTCCAAGACGGTGAAATTGTAGTTCAACCCGGGGCGCAGCCTCATGCGGTCTGCCGCGTTGCCGAACTCCCAAGCGGGTCTCTTTCTTTCCTGCAGAGGGGCAATGCGGCGGCGGAGGAAATCGGCCCCAACTTCGCCCACAATCAGATTGGCGGCCCGGAGACGAAGGATCCTAATGAGGGCAATCTCCAACTTGTTGTCCTCCGGGGCCAGATCGCTCCAATCCTTGCCGCGCACGATTGCAGTCTGGCGCGGCGAGGTAAACGGCTCGGGCGCATCTTCCAGAACCCAGCACCAATCGGCTCTCCACTCCTCCCACTTGCCGCGAAGCTCTCCTTTCAAGTACGCCTCCTTCTTGTTCAGCCTAAATATCCAGGAGATACCGCCGGAGAGTGGGGATCCAGACTCTACTCTAGGCGTGAAGAAGTGGTGGAAAAGGGCTACATTTGGGTGAACCCCGACGTAGTTTTCGCACAGATGTGCGAAAACGGCCAAGGTGAGGACGGCATTTGGGGTGAAATCTAAGAGGTGGAGTCCGTACGTGTTCATCACATCACAGAAGAACTCCGAATACGGAGGACAGAGACCGTAGTGGAAGAATGCAGCAAAGTAGAAGTAACCTCCGAGGAACATGTCGACGGCGACGGCGGGGAGGACTCTGGTGCGGGGATGGGCTTTCGTCTCCCTCGCCCAGAACAAGTAATACTTGTCCCGCAGCTCTCTCGCGCCGAGCCTCGGCGGGAAGACCACCCTCCTTCTCCGCATGACTGCCAGCTTCGCCGCCTGCTCGGACTTCTCCTTCTTCGCCTTGTCGCTCTTCGCCTTGTCGCTTTTCGGAGCCATGGCGGGGGCGGCAAGGAGGGAGGGTGGAGGTCGACGGCACCGCGGATGCTGGGGACGGCGGAGGGAGGGTGGAGCTCGACTCTCTGTCGACCTTTGCGGAAGCAGAGGGCGACGAGGGTTTCTGGAGATTGAAGACACAATGAAGGTAATGGAGGGAAACTGCCCCTGCTTCCTCTGCTTTTAAGGGGGAAGTGGGGGACGTTTCGTAGTTTTTCATTAAAGAAGCAGGCCACGATCTCTCCCACGACGCCGCAATCGACGCGTGCCGTTAGGGAGAGATGCGGCTGAGGCAGAGTGGGAAACGGCGCGCCGTGGGCCGCATGTGCCCGTGCACTGTTTAGGGCCTGGCCCAACAGTGCTCGGCACCGTGTGTGGCCGAGGCCCGGGGGCTCCTGTCGGTGTACTAAAGTAGGGGTACCTTAGTATCCCGACTTATGCACGGGCAGTAGCAGCATCCCGTGGCCTGGCTCACTACGTGCCCGCCAAAGCCCATTCTGGACCCCTTTGGAACCATTCAAGAACAAAGTATACAAGTCAGAAGATCAAGGCCCCGACAAGAGGAGCTTGCCGGGAAGGCTGTTCCAAGCACAAGACCATTCTATTTTTCGCCAGACCCTGGCAAGAGGAGCTTGCCAGGAAAACCAAAGGATAACGCTCCAGAAGATATATCGTGGCGTATCACGCGCCACGACGGACCCCGGGGAGCAGCAAGCTTCCGGGCTTGGCAAGGTTGCGACCCCGGCAAGGTGCTTGCCGGGGGAAGCCTACGCTGTGTGCCTGCGCTCCAGCTCATCTGGCCACGCGTCGCCCTGGGGCCCTTCCAGGGGCACGTGGCAGATGGCTGTGCAGCCTGAGGGACACGCTGGCGAGCCGCGGTGGCGAAACCACCGCCGTGGCGAACGGAGACACATGGACGGACACTTTTGGGGCGACGGCGACGGGCATTCAATGCCTTTGTCCCCCACCGTCAGAGTTAGGTGAAGACCACTGTTCATGCACTGTTCATACACTGTTCGTGCACTGTTACAACCACCACCAACTTTACACTTTTACCCTCCTCTACGTTGACACCTGTCGGTGACCCCTTTGAGCTATAAAAGGAGGCCCATGCACAAGGTAGAGGGGGTTCGATCCTAGAAACTCGCTCACTCCCTCGCTCGGCGTAGCTGGTACTGTAGATCTTCCAGCTCCCGAGCCCAAGAACTTAATACAACCAAAGCAGGAGTAGGGTTTTACGCGTCCGCGCGGCCCGAACCTGGGTAAACTGCCCGCGTGTGCTCCTCGATCTGCTCTCCGTGCTCCCTCCGCTCCCTTACCGCAACGTAGAAGGGGCTCCGGTCCCATAGGTGTTCGTTGGTGGTCAGTTTCCCCGACATATGGTAATTCCTAAAACAACTCTTATGGAAAGATGCCTTCTGAATTTGAAACTAGTGTTAAGGATTTTATGATCTCGCAAAAGAATTTCAATGTTATGCTTGAAGAGAAATTCCTTAAGGTTGATGAATTGGCTAGAAGTGTGGACAGAATTACTCTTGATGTTGATTCTTTGAAACTTAGATCTATCCCACCTAAGCATGATATCAATGAGTCTCTCAAAGCCATGAGAATTTACATTGATTAATGCAAAGAAAGAACCGCTAGAATGCGTGCTAAAAGAGAAGATTATATTAAATCGTGTTCTTCTAGTGATCATGAAAATAAAGATGAAGATCTGAAAGTTATTTATGTGTATCCTATTAGATCCTTGTTTTCTAGTATTAGAGAATAGGATTGGAGATGATTCTGCTTTAAGGTGTCCCAATGATTCAGAGTTCTTAGATGTTGATGCCAAAATTGCTAAAAGTGGGAACGAAGAGATTAAAACTTTGCATAGTGATGAACCCACTACCTTGGATTTCAAGGGATTCAATTATGATAATTGCTCTTTGATTGATTGTATTTCCTTGTTGCAATCCGTGCTAAATTCTCCGCATGCTTATAGTCAAAATAAAGCTTTCACTAAACATATAGTTGATGCTTTGATGCAATCTTATGAAGAAAAATTGGAGTTGGAAGTTTCTATACCTAGAAAGCTTTATGATGAGTGGGAACCTACTATAAAAATAAAAATAAAAGATCATGAATGATATGCTTTGTGTGATTTGGGTGCTAGTGTCTCCACTATCCCAAAAACTTTGTGTGATCTGTTAGGGTTCAATGAGCTTGATGATTGTTCTTTAAATTTGCATCTTGCAGATTCCACTATTAAGAAACCTATGGGAAGAATTAATGATGTTCTTACTGTTGCCAATAGGAATTATGTGCCCGTAGATTTCATTGTTCTTGATATAGATTGCAATCCTTCATGTCCTATTATTCTTGGTAGACCTTTCCTTAGAACGATTGGTGCAATTATTGATATGAAGGAAGGAAATATTAGATTCCAATTTCCGTTAAGGAAAGGCATGGAACACTTTCCTAGAAAGAAAATCAAATTACCATATGAATCTATCATGAGAGTCACTTATGGATTGCCTTCCAAGGATGGCAATACCTAGATCTATCTTGTATCGTGCCTATCTAGGGGCGTAAAACAATAGCGCTTGTTGGGAGGCAACCTAATTTTATGTTTTTTTGTTGCTGTTAGGGAATAAATATTGCATCTAGCCTCTGATTAGATGTGTTTTCATGTTTTGTTTAGTGTTTGTGCCAAGTAGAACCTTTGGGAAGACTTGTGTGAAGTTTATATGATCTTGCTGTGAAAAACATAATCGTTAGCACTACCTAAAGTAGTCATGGGATTTTACTAGAGTGTGATTTTTAGTTGATTATTTTTGCTTGTGATTGGTAGACAAATTTCACAAATTGAACAATTTAGTTTGAATTTTTGGAGTTCCAGAAGTAGGCGAACTCAGCAGATTACTACAGATTGTTCTGTCTTTGACAGATTCTGTTTTTCGTGTGTTGTTTGCTTATTCCGATGCATCTATGAGTAATATTGGAGGATATGAACCATAGAGAAGTTGGAGTACAGTAGGTTTAACACCAATATAAACAAAGAATGAATTAATTGTTGTACCTTTGAGTAGTGGTTTGCTTTCTCATACTAACGGAGCTCACGAGAATTTTTGTCTAAGTTTTGTGTTGTGAAGTTTTCAAGTTTTGAGTATTGCTTTGATGGACTATGGAACAAGGAGTAGCAAAGGCCTAAGCTTGGGTATGCCCAAGGCACCCCAATTAAGTTCAAGATAATAAAAAGCCTAAGCTTGGGGATGCCCTGGGAAGGCATCCCCTCTTTCGTCTTCATCCATCGGTAACTATACTTGGAGCTATATTTTTATTCGCAACATGATATGTGTTTTGCTTGGAGCGTCTTGTAAAATTTGAGTCTTTGCTTGTTAGTTTTACACAATCATCCTTGCTGGACACACCTATTTGGGAGAGTTAAATATGGCCTAGAAATTATTAGAACACTCTATGTGCTTCACTTATATCTTTTGAGTTGAATAGTTTTTGCTCTAGTCCTTCACTTATATCTTATAGAGCATGGTGGTGGTAATATTTTTTAGAAATTGTTGAACTCTCATGTTTCACTTATATCTATTTGAGAGTCTATTATAACAGCATGGTAATGTGTTTAGGCTAAAGAAATTAGTCTTCACATGATAAACATCCAATGTCAATGTAGTAAAAAAAATCACACCAAGTACATTGAATAGAATGAGATGTTGGATGCTTGATAATTGTTTTGAGACATGAGGATAGTGATATTAGAGTCATGCTAGTGGAGTTATTATGAAATTGAGAAATACTTGTGTTAAGGTTAGTGATTCCCGTATCATGCACGTATGGTGAACCGCTATGTGACGAAGTTAGAGCATGAGGTATTTGTAGAGTGCCAACCTTTGTGTGGAGGTTGGGGGTGCGCGATGGTTAACTCTTACCAACCTCCCCCCTAGGAGCATGCGTTGATTGCTTTGTTTTGATGACTCGTAGATTTTTGCAATAAGTATATGAGTTCTTATGACTAATGTTGTGTCCATGGATTAGATGCACTCTCTCCCTTCCACCATTGCTAGCCTCTCTTGTACCGCGCAACTTTCGCCGGTACCATACACCCACTATATCCTTCCTCAAAACAGCCACCATATTGTTCCTCAAAACAGCCACCATACCTACCTATCATGGCATTTCCATAGCCATTCCGAGATATATTGCCATGCAACTTTCCACCATTCTGTTTATATGACACGCATCATATTGTCATATTGCCATGCATGATCATGTGGAATAGAGTGGTGGTTGTGGAGAAGACAAAAAGAGGAAGATAGTCTCACATCAACTAGGCGTATCGATGAGCTATGGAGATGCACATCAATATATATCTATGTGAGTGAGTAGGGATTGCCATGCAATGGATGCACTAGAGCTATAAGTGTATGAAAGCTCAACAAAAGAAACTAAGTGGTGTGCATCCAACTTGCTTGCTCACGAAGACCTAAGGCATTTTGAGGAAGCCCATCATTGGAATATACAAGCCAGGTTCTATAATGAAAAATTCCACTAGTATATGAAAGTGACAAAACAAGAGACTCTTTATCATGAAGATCATGGTGCTACTTTGAAGCACAAGTGTGGAAAAACGATAGTAACATTGTCCCTTCTCTCTTTTTCTCTCATTTTTTCTGCCCTTTTTTTCTTTGGGCCTTTCTCTCATTTTTTCTTTTTTTGTGGCCTCTCTTTTTTCTTTTCTTTTTTCTTTTTCGTCCGGAGTCTCATCCCGACTTGTGGGGGAATCATAGTCTCCATCATCCTTCCCTCACTGGGACAATGCTCTAATAATGATGATCATCACACTTTTATTTACTTACAACGCAAATCTAGAACAAAATATGACTCTATGTGAACGAAACGGCGGAAAGTTGCATGGCAATATATCTCGGAATGGCTATGCAAATGCCATGATAGGTAGGGTGGCTGTTTTGAGGAAGGTGTATGGTGGGTGTGTGGTACCCGTGAAAGTTGCGCGGTACAAGAGAGGCTAGCAATGGTGGAAGGGTGAGAGTGCGTATAATCCATGGACTCAACATTAATCATAAAGAACCCATATACTTATTGCAAAAATCTACGAGTTATCAAAACAAAGTATTCAATGCATGCTCCTAGGGGAAGGGTTGGTAGGAGTTAACCATCGTGCGATCCCGACCTCCACACAAAGGATGACACTCGATAAATAAATCATGCTCCAACTTCATCACATAACGGTTCACCATACGTGCATGCAACGGGAATCACAAACTTTAACACAAGTTTTTCTCAAATTGATAATTACTCCACTAGCATGACTCTAATATCACCATCCTCATATCTCAAAACAATCATCAAGTATCAAACTTCTCATAATATTCAATGCACTTGTATGAAAGTTTTTACTATACCCATATTGGATGCCTATCATATTAGGACTAATTTTATAAAAAAAGCACATTACCATGCTGTTCTAAGAGACTCTCAGAAAGATATAAGTGAAGCATGAGAGATCAATAATTTCTACAAAATAAAACCACCACCGTGCTCTAAAAGATATAAGTGAAGCACTAAAGCGAAACTATCTAGCTCAAAAGGTATAAGTGAAGCACATAGAGTATTCTAATAAATTCCGATTCATGTGTATCTATCCCAAAAGTTGTGTCCAGCAAGGATGATTGTGGCAAACTAAAAAGCAGAGACTCAAATCATACATGATGCTCCAAGCAAAACATATATCATGTGGTGAATAAAAATATAGTCTCAAGTAAGGTTACCGATAGATGAAGACGAAAGAGGGGATGCCTTCCCGAGGCATCCCCAAGCTTAGGATTTTGGTTGTCCTTGAATTTTACCTTGGGTTGCCTTGGGCATCCCCAATATTAGTCTTTTGCCACTCTTTGTTCCATAGTCCATCAAAGCCATACTCAAAACTTGAAAACTTCACAACATAAAACTTAGCCAAAAATCTCGTGAGCTCCGTTAGTTTAAGAAAACAAACCACCACTCAAAGGTACTGTAATGAACTCATTCTTTGTTTATATTGGTGTTAAACCTACTGTATTCCAACTTTTCTATGATTCATACCCCCCGATACTACTCATAGATTCATCAAAATAAGCAAACAACACAGGAAAAACAGAATCTGTCAAAAACAGAACACTCTGTAGTAATCTGTAACTTTCGAATACTTCTGTAACTCTAAAAAATTGAAATAAATTGTTTAACGTGAGGAATTTTTCTATTAATCATCTGCAAAAAGAATCAACTAAAAATCACTCTCCAGTAAAATATGGTAGCTAATCTCGTGAGCGCTAAAGTTTCTATTTTTTACAGCATGATCGCATAAACTTCACACAAGTCTTCCCAAAGGTTCTACTTGGCACAAACACTAATTAAAACACAAAACCACATCTAAACAGAAGCTAGATGCAATATTTATTCCTAAACAGAAGCAAAAACAAAGAAAATAAAATTGGGTTGCCTCCCAACAAGCACTATAGTTTAACGCCCCTAGCTAGGCATTGATAATTCAATGATGCTCACATGAAGACAAGACTTAAAGCACAAAAAGACCATCATAAAGCATGTGAAATTTTCATCTAAGTCTAACATAATTCCTATGCATAGGCATTCTATAGGAAAACAAATCAAGACAAGCAAGATCTAGCATAAGCAAGGAAGAAAAAAGAAACAATAGCAATCTCAACATAACGAGAGGTAATTTAGTAACATGAAAATTTCTACAACCATATTTTCCTCTCTCATAATAATTGCATGTTGGATCATAAGCAAATTCAACAATATAGTTATCACAAAACATATTCTCTACACGATCCACATGCATACGAAGTTGACACTATTCCAAAATAGTGGGATCAACATTAACTAAAGTCATGACCTCTCCAAACCCACTTTTATCAAAAAAAATCATAAGACTGAACATTCTCCAAATATGTGGGGTCTAAAGTTGACACTCTTCCAAACCCACTTTCTATATTATTGCAAACAATATTATCAATCTTACATTCATCATGTGGACTAAATAAATTTTCAAGATCATAAGAAGAATCACCCCAATCATGATCATTGCAACAAATACTAGTCATATCAAAGCTGGTATCCCCAAGCTTGAGGTTTTGCGTATCATTAACACAATTGGCATTAAGAGAATTTATTATAACATCATTGTAATCATGCTTTTCATTGAAGGTACTATCGTGAATCACTTCATAAATTTCTTCTTTCAACACTTCATCACAAATTTCAGATTCAGGAATTTCAAGCAAAACCTCATAAAGATAATCTAGTGCACTCAACTCACTAGCAATAGGTTCAACATAATTGGATCTCTTAAAAAGATTAGCAAGTGGATGAGGATCCATAATTTAGCAAATGAAGATGCAAGCTAATAGAAGGCACATGGCAACACAAGCAAACAGAAAGGCGAACAGAAAAAGGGCGAATAAAAACGGCAAAGGTGAAGTGGGGGAGAGGAAAACGAGAGGCAAATAATCTAATGCGAAAGATAAGGGTTTGTGGTAGGTACTTGGTATATGACTTTTGCATAGATCTCCCCGGCAACGGCGCCAGAAATTGGCAAGTTGATGGGAGATTAAATCTTGACTTGACTTGGCATAAGTCTCCCCAGCAACGGCGCCAAAAATCCTTCTTGCTACTTCTCGAGCTTGCGTTGTATTCCCTCGAAGAGGAAAGGGTGATGCAGCATAGTAGTGTAAGTACTTCCCTTAGTTTTTTAGAACCAAGGTATCAATCCAGTAGGAGACCACGCGCGAGTCCCTCGCACCTGCACAAACAAATAAGAACTTCAAAGCCAATGCGATAAAAGGGGTTGTCAATTTCTTCTCGGTCACTTACGAGAGTGAGATATGATAGAAATGATAAGATAATATTTTTGGTAAAGAAACAGAAAGTAAATAATGCAAAGTAAAGTAAAGTAAATATTAGATGGAAGATTAATTTGATGAGAATAGACCCGGGGGGCATAGGTTTCACTAGTGGCTTCTCTCATAATAGCAGAATTCTACGGTGGGTGAACAAAGTACTGTCGAGTAATTGATAGAAAACCGCATAGTTATGAGAATATCCAGGCATGATCATTATATATAGGCATCACGTCCGTGACAAGTAGACCGAAATGATTCTGCATCTACTACTATTACTCCACACATCGACCGCTATCCAGCATGCATCTAGAGTATTAAGTTCATAAGAACAGAGTAACGCCTTAAGCAAGATGACATGATGTAGAGGGATAAACTCAAGCAATATGATATAAACCCCATCTTTTTGTCCTCGATGGCAACAATACTATACGTGCCTTGCTGCCCCTGGTGTCACTGGGAAAGGACACCGCAAGATTGAACACAAAGCCAAGCACTTCTCCCATTGCAAGAACTATAGATCTAGTAGTTCAAACCAAACCAATAATTCGAACAGACTTGCATGGATATTATAATCATACATAAAAGATTTCAGAAAAGAATCAAATATTCTTCATAGATAATCTTGATTATAAACCCACAATTCATGGGATCTCGACAAACACACCGCAAAAAGATTACATCGAATAGATCTCCTCGAAGATCGAGGAGAACTTTGTATTGAGATCCAAAGAGAGAGAAGAAGTCATCTAGCTAATAACTATGGACCCGAAGGTCTGTGGTAAACTACTCACAACTCATCGGAGGGGCTATGGTGTTGATGTAGTAGACCTCCGTGATCGATGCCCCCTCCAGTGGAGCTCCGAAACAGGCCCCAAGATGGGATCTCACGGGAACAGAAGGTTACGACGGTGGAATTAGGGTTTCTTGGTGCTCCTCGATGTTTTCAGGGTACGTGGATATATATAGGAGGAAAAAGTACGTCGGTGGAGCAACGTGGGGCCCACGAGGGTGGGGGCGCGCCTACCCCCCTGGGCGTGCCCTGCGCCCTCATGGGCACCACGTTTCTTCTCTGGCTTGTACTCCAAGTCTTCTGCGAAGATATCCTTCCAAAAATAACTCTCCCGAAGGTTTCATTCCGTTTGGACTCTGTTTGATATTCCTTTTCTGCGAAACACTGAAATAGGCAAAAAAAACAGCAATTTGCACTGGGCCTTGGGTTAGTAGGTTAGTCCCAAAAATAATATAAAAGTGTATAATAAAGCCCATTAAACATCCAAAACAGAATATATAATAGAATGGAACAATCAAAAATTATAGATACGTTGGAGACGTATCAGGAAGTGGCGGCGCTGCAAGCAAGGAGTGAAGGTTTCAACTTGGAAAGGAAGGCGGAAAGAGGGGGAATTTGGCTTTTGGTAAGGGGGGGAGGTATATATTTCCGCAGAAGCCAAAAATTTGGAATCGCTTCAGCCAAAAAACTGGCGCGCAGAGTGTCATCAGACACGGTCCCTTATTCAGAGCGGGATGTGGACTGTAGCCGTCGCACCTTCTCGCATAAGCAGTATGCGTACTATACTCCGATGGTGCTCCAAGATATTTTGTGCTGCATCTCACACGGTTGGTTATAATAAACTGTATGGGATCTACTTGATTTTTCGTCTTGATTTGAATTTCATAATGGGGTCACAGCATCCATGGACGGTGTTTGAATTCCTAGACCTTTTATCTGCAGTGATCATAAAAGAACTGAAATTATTCAGGGTTCGTTTGGACATTTTTTTTTTGCATTAAGTGAGTTTTCAATGCATTTATGTGCATAATTGAAATTTGATGGTTTCGATAGGGACCGCCCCAACTTTGGGGGCGAAACGATATCCATTGCCTCTTGTTGCTTTTAATTTTTTTTCTCGTGTCAACATAGAACAAAAGGAGTGTTGTGTTATTTTTTGTGATTTTTCGCGGTTCGTTTGGACATTTTTATGCATTTAGTGAGTTTTCAATGCATTTATGTGCATAATTCAAATTTGAACTACATGCACATGCTCCCGTGCATATAAATTGGTTGAAAAATCAAATCTTTGTCCTTGGGTGCATGCTTAGGTCTGATGCAAGAAATGGGAATGAATGTCAAACACCCTGCCACCGTCACTCGGCCGCAAACATTGAGATACCTGGTTTTTAAATTCTAGTAAATCCAAAACTTGTCTGAAATTCATGAAACTTGGCATGCTATCATGGAGCGGCATCAACATGGCGTGGTAAATTTTTTATCCCATTTGGGGCAGGTTTGGGTATATGCTTCTCACATACTCGAGCTTCTCACAACAAGCATGATGGTTTCGGTAGGGACCACCCCAACTTTGGGGGCAAAACGATAGTCTTGCCTCTTATTGCTTTCAAATTTTTTCTCGTGTCAACATAGAACAACAGGAGTGTTGTGTTATTTTTTTATGATTTTTCGGGGTTTGTTTGGACATTTTTATGCATTTAGTGAGTTTTCAATGCATTTATGTGCATAATTCAAATTTGAACTACATCTCTTGAACGCAAATGTTATAGATAGAACACCCGTATGCAAAGTGGGAGCAGGATTTGTGCATCTCTTGAACACAAACGGTTCTTTTGGATGACCCGTGAGAACCACTTACAAACAATTTGGTAAGATTTGCATCTGTCATATTGGGTATGTTGCCATTTGTCAAACTAGAAAGATTGGCATTTGTTGATCTAGTAACATTGCCATTTGCCAACCTCGTAACACTGCGATTTTTCAAAATATGAAGCTAAAACTCACTAGTAGTATCTAATTTTTGCAACTAAAATTTAGTAATTAAGCATAGATGGAGGCGAGGAGGCGTGTTCAGTGATACGTCTCCAACGTATCTACTTTAACAAACACTTTTGCCCTTGTTTTGGACTCTAACTTGCATGATTTGAATGGAACTAACCCGGATTGACGTTGTTTTTAGCAGAACTGCCATGGTGTTATTTTTGTGCAGAAATAAAAATTCTCGGAATGACCTGAAATTCAACGGAGAATTATTTTGGAATATATAAAAAATATCTACGGAAAGAACCAGACCAGGGGGCCCACACCCTGTCCACGAGGGTAGGGGCGCGCCCCCTGCCTCGTGGGCCCCCTGTTGCTCCACCTTCGTATCCCCCGACTCCATATATTCACTTTCGGGGAGAAAAAAAAATCAGAGAGAAGGAATTCTTGCGTTTTACAATACGGAGCCGCCGCCAAGCCCTAATCTCTCTCGGGAGGGCTGATCTGGAGTCCGTTCAGGGCTCCGGAGAGTGGAGATCGTTGCCATCGTCATCATCAACCTTCCTCCATCACCAATTTCATGATGCTCATCGCCGTGCGTGAGTAATCCCATCGTAGGCTTGCTGGACGGTGATGGGTTGGATGAGATTTACCATGTAATCGAGTTAGTTTTGTTAGGGTTTGATCCCTAGTATCCACTATGTTCTAAGATTGATGTTGCTATGACTTTGCCATGCTTAATGCTTGTCACTAGGGCCCGACTGCCATGATTTCAGATCTGAACCTATTATGTTTTCATGAATATATGTGTGTTCTTGATCGTATCTTGCAAGTCAATAGTCACCTACTATGTGTTATGATCCGGCAACCCCGAAGTGACAATATTCGGGACCACTCCCAGTGATGACCGTAGTTTGAGGAGTTCATGTATTCACTATGTGTTAATGCTTTGGTCCGGTACTCTATTAAAAGGAGGCCTTAATATCCCTTAGTTTCCATTAGGACCCCGCTGCCACGGGACGGTAGGACAAAAGATGTCATGCAAGTTCTTTTCCATAAGCACGTATGACTATATTCGGAATACATGCCTACATTACATTGATGAACTTGAGCTAGTTCTGTGTCACCCTATGTTATAACTATTACATGAGGAATAGCATCCGACATAATTCTCCATCATCGATCCAATACCTACGAGCTTTTCACATATTGCTTGTTGCTTATTTACTTTTCCGCTGCTACTGTCACAACCACTACAAAAACACTATCGCTACTTTTGCTACCGTTACCGTTACTTCCATATTACCTTACTACTAAACTACCTTGCTGCAGATACTAAGTTTCCAGGTGTGGTTGAATTGACAACTCAACTGCTAATACTTGAGAGTATTCTTTGGCTCCCCTTGTGTCGAATCAATAAATTTGGTTTGAATACTTTACCCTCAAAAACTGTTGCAATCCCCTACACTTGTGGGTTATCATTCAGCCAGGCATGCAGCGGGCGGTGCAGTACTATTCTATTTGACAGCGAGCATCACAGTTCCCGATACGGCTTTAATGCAGATGAGGGAGAGGGTAGAGGTTCCCGAAATGTTGAACGACCAATGATGCATCCTCCTTCAATTAGCATCACGTGAATGCATGAGGGAAGTAATGGAAGGACCGGGAAATGAGGCAACACGATGTGAAGGCAACGCAGTTTGCACTCATATAAAGGCGCCCCTCCATTTCAATGCATCTACCACATCGTACGCACATAAGCATTTGCCTAAGCATCTACACTAATAAGCGCAATAGTGCCCACTCCAGACCCATGGCGGTGATGCGCGCGAGCAGCCAGCGGCTATGCCAAATGGTCCACGACGACGGCCTGCGGCATGTCATCGTGGATCGTCTCCATACGGTGTTGGTGACCGGCTGGTGGATGGCCGCTGTCGACGCTAGCTACGCCTCTCAGTTGGACCAGATGATCGTTCACACCACCAACATATTCACCGTCATCAAGAAGCTCGCGGACGACATCACCGTACTCCTCCAGCCCACGCGCCCGTGCTCCTCATTGCCTGCCACCCTAATCATCCTCCATGGTCAGAACCTCTTTCAAGCACTGGTGGCCCTGCGACTGCCCGCCGACGCCACGAAGAATGTCCACCTAGAGGTTGCGCTCGCCGCGAGGCGCCTCGCCCTGCAAGAAACCGTCGACCTACACATCCATGTGTACGAGCAAATCATGTACATAGGTATCTACAAGGCCAGTGAGGACGCTACGACGTTGGCCTTCTTGAGCCGGCTGGAAGCCTTGGATGCCTTTGCTGAGAAGCACCTTGACCTCGCCACAAAAGCCGCCGCTCCTTAGCCGCCGATCGGTGGCTCGGCCGGCGCACTGAGTTGAGGAGGAGGAGGTCGTACGTTGATGGATGCATCTTTCTTCTTGCCTCCTGTAACCACCACTGCGATCGCATCATCGTGGCATTAATTCTTATTTTGCTATTGCATTCTCGTTCCAATCAATACAGACATGTGTGATCCCTTCAATTTGCTCACTACAGACATGTCCGTTCCAGTCTTATTTTGATTGGCTTGAATGAAGGTCTATCCTGTCGTTACGCGCCACAGCACGCTATGCTTGCCGTTAGGCGCCACGGCGCACTCTGCTCTCGTCCGTTGGCGCGCTCTGCTCGCGTCCCTCCGCGCGCGCTCTGTCAACGGTTGGGCGTGCTCACGATCACGTCGGGGGCCCCGTATGCATGCGGTTGCGCCGCGCGTGTTGCCACACGTTGTAGTTACGTGTGGCACGCTGGAGTTATGTGCTGCAAATTAGAACTGCCATCAAGGGTCTGCCGATATTCCTGGCCGTCCAGCTTCCCCTTTAATTCCCGCAGCCATTATAACCTTAGTCTCTTCAACCTTTCAATCACGCCCCACAACACAACAAGCACCCCCACGGCGACACATAGAGAGGGGATGTCCAGTGGCGCTCCAATGGAGTTCGGCGAGCATAGAGTGGAGACCCACGCGAGGGAGACAGATCTCTCAGCGGTGTACACCATGGACCCGACCGTGGTGGATGACTACATCGACATTGTTGAGCAGTAGCTTGCTGGAGACAAGTACAAGGTGGTCGGTATCGACTTCCAGTACACCGCTGGTCGTCCCGACATAGATCAGAAGGTTGCCATCGCCCAGTTGTGTGTGCGCCATCATGTCCTCCTCTACCACTACTGCATGGCCACGGAGCCTTGCGACCGTTTCAACAGGTTTGTCAACAGTACCGACTACAAGTTCGCCACGGTGGAAACCACCGACGATGTAAACGCGCTCAAGGTTACGGGCTTGGCCTGCCAGAACCTTGTCAAAATCCGTGAGCACTACAGAGTCAGGGGCAGCACAAAGAAGGACTCCCTAGTTGAACTCGCCTCGGCCATCATCAACCCCTACTACGAAAACACGAAGCTGTATGCCAAGAGAACAAGTCTCGTATCCTGGCACAGGGCCTGGATGCGGCAACTGGATGAACCTCAACTCTGGTTCGCGGCCAAGAGCATGTACACATGCTACGAGATGCACAGGTGGATCGTTGACATGAGGAAGTGCCTTGTTACCCAAATCAACAAGTCCGGATCGAGCCACAAGCAGAGCAAGCGTCCCAAGAAGTAGATGATGATCACATGATCGTTTATGCTAGTTGATCATGCATGCAATATATAGTTTACTTTGTTGGTGTGTGGAAATGGCATGTGTGTAGTAGCCACCAATGTAATTATGCATGTAATAGTTTACTTTGGTGTGTGAAATGCCATGGTTATATAGTAGCCACCTATGTAAGTGGATGTTTAATTTGGTTATGCAGCCATGTCCTTATAAGTGTGTATATTTATACTATGCGTTCTGTATGCATGCAATCCCATCGCACAACACACACGTCTTATTAGCAGCAACCGTCTGTGTTATTATCGGTCTTAGCACACATTTTTGACTATAGACATGTTTGCCGCGTATCACACACATCTTATTATATTGAACCATTTATGTTCTCTTATCTCAACACAAACAGTTCATCCGAGTGAACCGCATGCCGTATATCGCACACACATTGATCTGCCTGACCGTTTCTTTTGTGTTATCTAATCACAAACAGTTCATCCATCTGAATCTATGCTCTACATCGCACACGCCTTCATCTGGCACCCCGTTTCTTTTGTTCCTCCTCGTCGCAAACAGTCAATTGAAATGAACCGTATGCCCACCATCGCACATGTAACCAAAAATTGAACCGTGTTTGATGCATCCTCCATCGCAAATGTTTTGCACCTTTTTTGACGGGTTTTTACACCCCCGTTTGCAATTATGGCAAAGCACACAGTTTCGTTGAAGGGTCTCTGATTGTAGTGTCGCGTTAGCAGCAACCTACAGTAGTGGAGGATACCATGCTGGAGATAGAACTGCACACAAGGTTCTGCAATCTGGTTTTTATTGGCCTACTCTCTTCAAATATGCCTGTAAGTTTGTCTTGTCTTGTGATGAATGTCAGAGAATTGGTAATATTAGTAGACGATAGGAAATGCCTACGAACTATTCACTTGTTATCGAACCATTTGATGTTTGGGGCTTTGATTATATGGGACCTTTTCCTTCCTCTAATGGGTATACACATATTTTAGTTGTTGTTGATTACGTTACTAAGTGGGTAGAAGCTATTCCAACTAGTAGTGCTAATCATAACACTTCTATTAAGATGCTTAAAGAAGTTATTTTTCCAAGGTTTGGAGTCCCTAGATATTTAATGACTGATGGTGGTTCACTTTTTATTCATGGTGCTTTCCGTATGATGCTTGCTAAATATGATGTTAACCATAGAATTGCATCTCCGTATCATCCTCAGTCTAGTGGTCAAGTAGAATTGAACAATATAGAGATTAAATTGATTTTGCAAAAGACTGTTAATAGATCTTGAAAGAATCTGTCTAAGAAACTTGATGATGCATTATGTCTTATAGAACTGCTTATCAAAACCCTATGGGTATGTCTCCGTATAAAATGGTTTATGGAAAAGCATGTCACTTACCTCTTGAATTAGAACATAAGGCATATTGGGCTATTAAAGAACTCAATTATGACTTCAAACTTGTCGATGAAAAGAGGCTATTTGACATTAGCTCACTCGATGAATGGAGAACCCAAGCCTATGAGAATGCCAAATTGTTTGAACAAAAAGTTAAAAGATGGCATGATAAGAGAATACAAAAACGGGAGTTTAACGTAGGTCGTCATGTTTTGCTATACAACTCTCGTTTAAGATTTTTTGCAGGAAAACTTCTCTATAAATGGGAAGGCCCTTACATTATCGAGGAGGTCTATCGTTCCGGTGCCATCAAAATCAGCAACGCCAAAGGCACAAATCCGAAGGTGGTAAACGGTCAAAGAATCAAACACTACATCTCAGGTACTCCCATAAATGTTGAGACCAATATAATTGACATCGTGACACCGGAGGAGTACATAAGGGACACTTTCCAGAATGTTTCAGACTCCGAAAAGGAATGGGTACGTGGAACGGTAAGTAAACCAACTCCAAAACATTCCAAACAACATTTTTTCTCCATTTTGGAATATTTAAAAAATTAGGAAAATTAAAACTAGTCTGGAAGAGACACAAGGAATCCACAAGGGTGGAAGGCGCGCCCTACCCCCTGGGTGTGCCCCCTACCTTGTGGCCACCCCGTGTGCCCCGGACTCCGTTTTCTTGCACGATACTTCTTTTGGTCAGTAAAAATTCATTATATAATCTCCCGAAGGTTTTGACCTCATTACCATGACAGAATCCTCCGTTTTCGTTTTTTAGTTGTTTCTGCAGCAGATTTAGAGCAAGATGTCGTCTCAAGAGTCGGTTGGGGAGAGTCGTGTCTCTCATCTGTTACCGGAGCGCTTTGGTCCAGCGACAGAAGAGAAGTTGGAGGTTGACTTGAAGCGGATAGATTCCATGGAGGAGGATCAAGAAGTTACCTCTCGTCTCCAAACTAAATTCATGATGGAGGAACTTCAGAGCGCGGCGATGCCAAACTAGGTCATCCCTCCCAATGCTAGATTTCTCTCTTATGAAAATATGAAAAAGAGGGTTGAATTTTCTCCCGCAACTATGAAACATCCATGGGTAGTTGGAGCTCTAGCCTTCACGGGCAAACTTAGCAAGGAAATAATAGATCTTAAGCAGCACATCAATAAGTTGGAGGAGGAGAATCACATCCTAAGGGGTATCATCGCCAAGAATATAACTCCATCAACACCACGTGCGAAGAAAGAAACATAATACATGGGTATGGGCACTCCCCTTGGCAACTGCCAAGCTTGGGGGAGGTGCCCCGGTATCATATCACCATCATACCTTTATATTTACCGCTTTTCTTAGTCTGATCCTTTTGGTTATATCTTGATCTAGTAGAGTAAAGTTTTTAGTATGATTTAGCTTTGAGTTTTGCTTTGATCTCCATCTATGTAATCGAGTCCTCGAGTTATATAATAAAGAATAGTTTTGAGTGAGGGCTTTGCTATGTTGCTATGATCTTAAGGGAATAAATGATAAAAGATAATAAAAAGAACTAAATAAAGATCATATGTAGATCTTATGTGAAGTAATGACTTCACATATAAAGAGTATGATGAATAAAAGTTGTTAAGCGTTGACAAACATAGTTTTGATCATTGTTGCAATTAATAGGAAGTAATAAAGAAAGAGAGGTTTCACATAGAAATACTATCATGGACATCTTTTTTAATTGTGAGCATTCATTAAAATATGACGTGCTAAAAAGTTGAAGTTGGACAAGGAAGACAACATAATGGGTTATGTCCTCTTACATCCTAACAGAAGTTATATTGTTATAGATCCTCCAAAATGTTGAGCTTGCCTTTCCCTCTCATGCTAGCCAAATTCTTTGCACCAAGTAGAGATACTACTTGTGCTTCCAAACATCCCTTAACCCAGTTTTTCCATGAGAGTCCACCATACCTACCTATGGATTGAGTAAGATCCTTCAAGTAAGTTGTCATTGGTGCAAGCAATAAAAATTGCTCTCTAAATATATATGATCTATTAGTGTGAAGAAAATGGGCTTTATACGAGCTTGTGATGTGGAAGAAATAAAAGTGACAGATTGCATAATAAAGGTCCATTATCACAAGTGGCAATATAAAGTGGTGTTCTTTTGCATTAAGATTTTGTGCATCCAACCATAAAAGCGCATGACAACCTCTACTTCCCTCAGCGAAGGGCCTATCTTTTACTTTTATCTCCTATCCTCATAAAAGAGTCATGGTGATCATCACCTTTCCTTTTTACTTTTCCCATTGGCAAGCACAATATGTTGGAGCTAGATCTAGATATATATACCCATGTGGATGTAGAGAGCCATGAACCATTATTGTTGACATTACCCTTGAGGTAAATCATTGGGAGGCGAAACTATAAGCCCCTATCTTTCTCTGTGTTCGGTTGAAACTTTGAACTCATTAGTATCGCGTGAGTGTCAGCAATTATGAAATACTAAATGATGATTGAGTATGTGAACTAGCTGAAAAGCTCTTATATTTGACTCTTTCCGATGTATGATAAATTGCAATTGCTTCAATGACCGAGATCATAGTTTGTTGGCTATCAATGAAGTTTCTGGTTCATACTTCACGCTGTGAAGGACTTGTTACTTCAACATAAGACCCTATATGACAAGTTATGTTGTTGTCCTAAAGATGATCATGATGCCCTCATGTCCGCATCTCTAAACATGTGGTCATATTTTTCGATATCGGCTTTTCGCTTGAGGACAAGCAAGGTCTAAGCTTGGGGGAGTTGATACGTCCATTTTGCATTATGCTTTTATATTGATATTTATTGCATTATGAGTTTTTATTACACATTATATCACAATACTTATGCCTTTTCTCTCTTATTTTAGAAGGTTTGCATGAAGAGGGAGAATGCCCGCAGCTGGAATTCTCGACTGGAAAAGGAACAAATCTGAGATACTTATTCTGCACAACTCCAAAAGTCCTGAAACTTCACGGAGAATATTTTTGGAATATATAAAAAATATTGGGCGAAAGAAGCATGAGAGGGGGGCCACCAGCCATCCACAAGGGTGGGGCGCACCCTACCCCCCTGGGCACGCCCCCCTAACTTGTGGGCCCCCTGGCAGGCCCTCGACGTCCATCTTTTGCTATATGATGTGTTTGAAACAGGAAAAAATTAGAAGGAGGTTTTTGGGACGAAGCACCGCCGTCTCGAGGAGGAACCTGGGCGAAACCAATCTAGAGCTCCTGTAGGGTTGTTCTGCCGGGGATACTTCCCTCTGGGAGGGGGGAATCGAAGCCATCGTCATCACCAATGATACTCTCACCGAGAAGGTGTCAATCTCCATCAACATCTTCACCAGCAACATCTCCTCTCAAACCCTAGTTCATCTCTTGTATCCGATCTTTGTCTCAAAACCTAAGATTGGTACTTGTGGGTTGCTAGTAGTGTTGATTACTCCTTGTAGTTGACGCTAGTTGGTTTATTTGGTGGAAGATCATATGTTCAGATCCTTAATTCTATTCAATACCCCTCTGATCATGAACATGAACATGCTTTGTGAGTAGTTACTTTTGTTCCTGCGGACATGGGAGAAGTTTTGTTATAAGTAATCATGCGAATTTGGTATTCGTTGGTGTTATGTGAACGTCGGCTACATGAAACTTCACCATTATTTGGGCCTAGGGGAAGGCATTGGGAAGTAATAAGTAGATGATGGGTTGCTAGAGTGACATAAGCTTAAACCCTAGTTTATGCGTTTGTCGAGGGAAACTGTCCTCCCACGAGCACCTATGGGACCGGAGCCCCTTCTACGTTGCGGTAAGGGAGCGGAGGGAGCACGGAGAGCAGATCGAGGGGCACACGCGGGTAGTTTACCCAGGTTCGGGCCGCGCGGACGCGTAAAACCCTACTCCTGCTTGGTTGTATTGAGTTCTTGGGCTCGGGAGCTTGAAGATCTACAGTGCTAGCTACACCGAGCGAGAGAGTTGTCTCGGTTTCGAACCTCCTCTACGTTGTGCATGGGCCTCCTTTTATAGCTCAAAGGGGTCACCGACAGGTGTCAACGTAGAGGAGGGTAAAAGTGTAAATTTGGTGGTAGTTGTAACAGTGCATGAACAGTGGTCTTCACCTAACTTTGACAGTGGGGGACAAGGGCATTAAATGCCCGTTGCTGTCGCCCCCAAAAGCGTCCGTCCATGCTTCTCCGTTCGCCACGGCGGTAGCCTCGTCACCGTGGCTTGCCACCGTGTGCCCCAGGCTGCACAGCCGCCTGCCACGTGCCCCTGGAAGGGCCCCAGGGCGACGCGTGGGCAGATGAGCTGGAGCGCAGGCACACAGCGTAAGTTTCCCCGGCAAGCACCTTGCCGGGGTCGTGATCTTGCCGGGCCCGGAAGCTTGTCGCTCTCCGGGTCCTGCCGGGGGGCATGATGCGCCGAGGCATCTCTTGAGATATGTATTCCTTGGCCTTCCTGGCAAGCTCCTCTTGCCAGGGTCTTGTGCTAAAGTGATAACCTTGAGCCTTGTGCGGCCTTCCCGGCAAGCTCCTCTTGCCGGGGCCTTGATCTTCTGACTTGTATACTTTGTTCTTGAATGGCTTCATAGGGACCAGAATGGTTCCCGGCGAGCACGTGGCAAGCCCTGCCACGGGAAGCTGCTACTGCCCGTGCACAAGTTGGGGTACTAAGGTACCCCTATCTTAGTACACCGACAGCGTTGCTTCATAAGGGGCTGATTTGGATCCCTTTGTTTCATGCTATGGTTAGATTAATCTTAATACTTCTTTCATAGCTGCGGATGCGTGCGAGAGTGGTTAATCATAAGTGGGAGGCTTTTCCAAGGAAGGACAGCACCCAAGCTCCGGTCCACCCACATATCAAATTACCAAAGTACCGAACGCGGATCATATGAGCATGATGAAAACTAGCTTCACAGTAATTTCCATGTGTCCTCGGGAGCGCTTTGCTCTATATGAGAGTACATCCAGGCTTGTCCTTTGCTACAAAAAGGATTGGGCCACCTTTCTGCACCATGTTTACTTTTGTTACTTGTTACCCGTTACGAATTATACTACCACAAAACTATCTGTTACCGACAATTTCAGTGCTTGCAGTGAAAATCTTGCTGAAAACTGCTTGTCATTTCCTTTTGCTCCTCGTTGGGTTGACACTCTTACTTATTGAAAGGACTACAATAGATCCCCTATACTTGTGGGTCATCACCCCCTAAGAGGGATTAAGTAACCTTGGGTTTTGTCGATGATGACTTCATGTAGGTTTTGAAGATGTAGATGCTTAATGTTGATGTAGATCATTTGGAGCAATCCTTTGGAGTGAGTTGAAATTTCAATACCTACATGGGTAAGTCCCACAAGGAACAAACAAGGATATCCATAGACATAGACCAAAGTATATATAAGATGATGTCCATGAAAGCATTAGGTCCAACAAGAGGGTTTGTGACTCCTTGAAATAGTGCAAGATGTGGAAGTTGATTGCACTTGTCCTTGTCAATATGAATATGAGTGAAGTATGTTGGCGGAGTCACCCTCAAGAACTCACTAGTTTCTCTTCTTCGGGATCCACATCATCTTGATGGGAATCCTTGGAGTTGTAGTCGTACTTGATGAAGTAGAACTTGAAGTAGTCTTGGAAACCCACTTGACCAAGGCCTTAGGATCTTCTTCAAATGCATCAATCTCCTCTTGAAGCTTGTCCTTGCCTTTTAGCTTGTGGTCTTGTGGTGGAAGATCATCTTGAGCTTGTGTCCCCTTGAAGGAAGTAGGATCATACTTCTCTTGTTGGGGAACAAACTTTGTCTTGGTTTATTGATCTTCTTCCCACTCGACTCCATTGGCATTGAACTTCCATTCAAAACCAACACCTTGATTCTTCCGGTGCCTTCCTTTCTTGGGTACAATTTCCTCGAATTGATTACTCCCGGCAAGGCTCTTATAAACACCTTTCTCTATAATTCCCTTCAATAAGCTATTTTCTTGCTCAAGTGTAACTTGGCTAAGAGAATCATTAGTGGAATCAAGAGAACTACTAGAAGCAACAATATTGGATTTAGCATGATTATTGTTACTACTAGAAGAAGATTCTTTCTTACTCTTGTTGCTAGATTTCACTTGTGGCATGTAAGTAGACAGGAGTAAACGCTTGGCAATGTAAGAAGAACTTTTCTTACGAAGATCATAATTGATAGCTTTTAAGAACCCATGTTCTTGCTCTAGGTTGAGCTTTTCAAAGCGTAGCTTCTCATGAGTTTTTAAAAGCTCTCGATGATCCTCTAAGGTAGTTTCATGACCTGACTTAAGAGTTTTTAGTTCTTTAGTTAGATGCTCAATTTCCTTCTTATCATTATCATTCGTTTCATCTTGATTAGCATGATTAATAGCAATACCATAGTTTTCGTCACGAGTGATACCAACAAGTAAATCATCATCTCCTAGCAAATCATCCTCATCACTATTGAAATCAACATACTCGGGGTGTGATACCTTGGGGCCTTTAGCCATGAAGCATTGATGTCTGCTAGAACTACGTCGGTATTTCCCCAAAGATGAAGGGATGATGTAGTATAGCAGCGGTAGGTATTTCCCTCAGTGACGAGACCAAGGATATCGAACCACTAGGAGAACCAAGCAACACAACGTAAATGGCACCTGCACACAAATAACAAATACTCGCAACGCGACGTGTAAAAGGGGTTGTCAATCCCTTTGGGGTAACGGATGTGATAGAGTTGTAAATATTGATAGATCGAATGCCAAATAAGATAAATTCTAGCAAGGTATTTTTGGGTTTTTGGTTTAATAAATCTGAAAATAAAATCAAAGGGAAATTGATCGCAAAGGAAAATAATATAAGAAAGAGACCCGGGGGCCGTAGATTTCACTAGTGGCTTCTCTCGAGAAAATAGCAAACGATGGGTCAACAATTACTGTTGGGCAATTGATAGAACTTCAAATAATCATGACGATTTCCAGGCAATGATCATTATATAGGCATCACGTCCAAGATTAGTAGACCGACTCCTACCTGCATCTATTACTATTACTCCACACATCGATCGCTATCCACCATGCTTCTAGTGTATGAAGTTCATGGAAAAACGGAGTAATGCAATAAGAACAATGACATGATGTAGGCAAGATCTATTTATGTAGAAATAGACCCCATCGTTTTATCCTTAGTAGCAACGATACATACGTGTCGGTTCCCTTTTGTCATTGGGATCAAGCACCGTAAGATCGAACCCACTACAAAGCACCTCTTCCCATTACAAGATAAATAGATCAAGTTGGCCAAACAAAACACAATATCGGAGAAGAAATACATGGCTATAAGCAATCATGCATATAAGAGATAAAAGAAGACTCAAATAACTTTCATGGATAAAAAGATAGATCTGATCATAAACTCAAAGTTCATCGGATCCCAACAAACACACCGCAAAAGAGTTACATCATATGGATCTCCAAGAGACTATTGTATTGATAATCAAAAGAGAGAGAGGAAGCCATCTAGCTACTAACTACGAACCTGTAGGTCTACAAAGAACTACTCACGCATCATCGAAGAGGCACCAATGGAAGTGGCGAACCCCTCCGTGATGGTGTCTAGATTGGATCTCGTGGTTCTGGACTCTACAGCCGCTGGAATTGATTTTCGTCGACTCCTATAGGGTTTCTAGAATATTGGGATATTTATAGAGCAAAGAGGTGGTCCGGGGGCACCCGAGGTGGGCACAAGCCACCAGGGCGCGCCTCGGCCTTCTGGCGCACCCTAGTGGGTTGTGCTCCCCTCGGAGTTTTGGTCATGCAACTTCCTAGGAATTGACACTTCTAATTCCAACTTATCATCTAAAGCTTTCATCATAGCATCAGCAATATGTTTAGTGAAAGCTTTATTTTGTTCATATGCATGGGGTGAATTAATCATGGATTACAACAAAGAAATACAATCAATCAAAGAACAACTATCATAATTAAAGTCTTTGTAATCCAAAAGAGTGGGCACATCACTAGTTAAAGTCTTGACCTCTCCAAACCCACTTTTATCAATTTTCTCAACAAGTTTTTCACCCTCCAAACTATTGGGACGCCTTGTAACTAAAGTTGACTCTTCTCCAGTCCATTTTTCATCAAGTTGAACTTTACTAAACAAGGAATCAATAGGAGAAACACCAATCATTTTAATATCTTCATCATTTTTATGAAAGCAATCACTAGAAACGCTTTTTCCAAAAATTCTCTTTTAGCTCTAAGCATAGCGATTCTTTTCTTACTTTAATCCATAGAAACATAAAGAGCTTTAATTGATACCTCAACCTTAGGCACAAAAAATTTCAACTTAAGATTTTCCACATCATGAGAAATTCTATCAATACTCCTAGACATATCATCATTCTTATTCAATTTTTCTTCTATGGAAGCATTCAAAACCTTTTGAGTATTGATAAATTCTGCAATATTGTTATCTAGATCAGAGGTATTCCTATTATTTTTGTAAGAAGAATTACCATAGGAATTACCAAAACTATTAGAGGAATTTCCTAGGAAAGGCCTAGGATTAAGATTACCTCTATAAGCATTGTTATTGAAATTATTTCTAGAGATAAAATTCACATCTATAGCATCGCTATTTTGCTCAATCAAGACAGATAAAGGCATATCATTGAAATCAATAGCAGTACTTTTACTAGCAACCAATTTCATAAGAGCATCAACTTTTTCACTCAAAGAATCAATCTCCACTGAATTAACTTTTTTGCTAGTAGGCGCCCTTTTGGTATGCCATTGCGAATAATTCGCCATAATATTATCAAGCATTTTGGTGGCTTCACACAAAGTAATTTCCATACAAGTACCACCAGCGGCAGAGTCTAAAAGATTTCGAGAAACAAAATTCAACCTCTCATAAAAAAATCCATATGATCATCCAAAGATTTAACCCATGAGTTGGGCAATTCCTTAGCAACATTTTCATCCTTTCCCAAGATTGTGCAATATGCTCATGTTCAAGTTGCTTGAAATTCCTGATCTGGGTTCTAAGGGAAATAATTTTTGCGGGCGGAAAATACTTAGTAATGAAGGCATCTTTGCATTTTATTCCAAGAATCAATACTATTGCGAGGAAAAGAAGAAAACCAATTTTTTGCAGAATCACGCAAAGAAAACGGAAATAATTTCATCTTCACAACGTCATTGTCCACATCCTTTTTATTTTGCATATCGCATAATTGCACGAAGGTATTAAGATGGGATGCGGCATCCTCATTAGGAGTACCAAAAAATTTATCTTTCATGACAAGATTCAACAAAGCAGTATTAATATCACAAGACTCCGCACTAGTGGCGGGAGGAGCAATCGGAGTGCCAATAAAATCATTGTTGTTGGTACTAGAAAAATCACACAACTTAGTGTTCTCTTGCGTCATCTTGGAGCAATTGTAAACAAGAACACAAGTAGGCGATAGATCTGACCGGAAAACTGCAAACAGAAAAGCGAATAAAATGGCAAATTTTGTAAAGTGGAGGAGATGGAAACGAGAGGCAAATGGAAAATAATGTAAATTGCGAGGAGATGAGATTTTTGATTAGGAACCTGGTATATGTTGAAGATCCTCCCCGGCAAAGGCGCCAGAAATTCCTTTTGATGCCTGCTAGAACTACGTCGGCATTTCCCCAAAGAGGAAGGGATGATGTACTATAGCAGCGGTAGGTATTTCCCTCAGTGATGAGACCAAGGTTATCGAACCAGTAGGAGAACTAACCAACATAACGTAAACGGCACCTGCACACAAATAACAAATACTCGCAACCCGATGTGTAAAAGGGGTTATCAATTCCTTTCGGGTAACCGACGTGATAGAGTTGTAAATATTGATAGATCGAACGCCAAATAAGATAAATTGCGGCGATGTATTTTTGGGTTTTTGGTTTCATAGATCTGAAAATAAAAGCAAAGGAAAATAGAAGACAAATAATATAAGAAAGACACCCCGGGGCCGTAGATTTTACTAGTGGCTTCTGTCGAGAAAATAGCAAATGGTGGGTGAACAATTATTATTGGGCAATTGATAGAACTTCAAATAATCATGACGATGTCTAGGCAATGATCATTATGTAGGCATCAAGTCCAAGATTAGTAGATCGACTCCTGCTTGCATCTACTACTATTACTCCACACATCGACCACTATCCAGCATGCTTCTAGTGTATTAAGTTCATGGAAAAACAGAGTAATGCAATAAGAACGATGACATGATGTAGGCAAGATCTATTTATGTAGAAATAGACCCCATCATTTTATCCTTAGTAGCAACAATACATACGTGTCGGTTCCCCTTCTGTCACTGGGATCAAGCACTGTAAGATCGAACCCACTACAAAGCACATCTTCCCATTGCAAGATAAATAGATCAAGTTGGCCAAACAAAACCCAATATCGGAGAAGAAATACGAGGCTATAAGCAATCATGCATATAAGATATCAATGAAGACTCAAATAACTTTCATGGATAAAAAGATAGATCTGATCATAAACTCAAAGTTCATCGGATCCCAACAAACACACCACAAAAGAGTTACATCATATGGATCTACAAGAGACCATTGTATTGATAACCAAAAGAGAGAAAGGAAGCCATATAGCTACTAATTACGGACCCATAGGTCTACAAAGAACTACTCACGCATCATCGGAGAGGCACCAATGGAAGTGGTGAACCCCTCCGTGATGGTGTCTAGATTGGATCTGGTGGTTCTCGACTCTGCGGCGGCTGGAATTGAGTCTCGTCGACTCCTCTAGGGTTTCTGGAATATTGGGGTATTTATAGAGCAAAGAGGCGGTCTGGGGGGCACCCGAGGTGGGCACAACCCACCAGGGCGCGCCTGGGTCTCCTGGCGCACCTTGGTGGGTTGTGCTCCCCTCGGAGCACCCCCAGGTGCTTCTCCGGCCCACTGGATGTCGTCTGGTCCAAAAAAATTCACAAAAAGTTTCGTTGCGTTTGGAATCCGTTTGATATTGATTTCCTGTGATGTAAAAAACATGCAGAAAACAACAACTGGCACACTATGTTAATAGGTTAGTACAAAAAATGCTATAAAATGATTGTAAAACATCCAAGAATGATAATATCACAGCATGGAACAATCAAAAATTATAGATACGTTGGAGACGTATCAAGCATCTTCCAATTCCTTCATTGGGTGATTCAAATATGTCGTAGGAGTTGGATGACACAAGTGAAAGATCGGCAACACCTTCATCTTGAGTATATTCGGAGTCGGAGTGATAACTTCTCTCGGAGTAGTTGTCGGAGTCGGAATCGGATACCCATTCACCAACATGAGCTTAATGTCTTCATTTTGTATAGCTCCTTGATGAGTTGTCCTTCCTTTCCGAATCCTTACTTCCGCGAGAGGTTCTTCGTTCATAACGATCATCTCAATTCCTTCTCTCTCTTGGAGGTGATTTTTCTCTTCTACTTCTCCTTTTAGGTGAGTCTTTTCTTCTTTTATAGGGAGCCGTACACTCACTTGAGTAGTGTCCGGGTCTTCCACAATTGTAGCAATGACTAGAAGATCTTTTGTCATTGTAGGATCTCGATTTGGAACTTCTCTCTTTGCTTCTACTCTTGTAGAATTTGTTGAAGTTCTTCACCATTAAGCTCAATTCTTCATTGAAGACTTGTTTCTCACTTGATGATGTATGAGCATCACATGAATCTTTGTAAGCGCCACTAGACTTGTTGTGAAGCTCTTCTTTATCCTTAAGTGACATCTCATGAGCAACAATTCTACCAATGACTTCCGTTGGCTTGAGATCTTTGTAAATGAGCATCATTTGGATCAATGTGCACATGGTATCATATTTTCCATCCAAGGCTCTTAGGATCTTCTTGATGATGAATCTATCGGTCATCTCTTCACTTCCTAAGCCGGCAATATCATTTTTGATGAGAGCAAGCCTAGAGTACATTTCAGCGACACCTTCACCATCCTTCATTTTGAACTTCTCAGTTGACTTTGAAGCACATCCAATTTGGATTCCTTGACAGAGTCGGTACCTTCGTGCATATCAATCAAGGTATCCCAAATTTCCTTTGCATTCTCAAGACGGCTGATTTTGTCGAATTCTTCGGGACACAATTCATTGAAGAGGATATCGCAGGCTTGAGCATTGTATTGCAACATCTTCAATTCTTCAGTGGTAGCTTCATGATTCGGTTCCCTTCCATCGAAGAATTCACCTTGCAAGCCAATACACACAATGGCCCAAACGGCGGGGTTATGTCAAAAAATATGCATTTTCATATTATGCTTCCAACTAGCAAAATTAGTACCATCAAAGTAAGGACCTCTACGGTGGTAATTTCCCTCGCTAGATGCCATACTCTCCTAGGTTGTGAAACCAAGGGTATGATCACCAAAGCTATGGAAATCAAGGCAAATGGAGACCAAAGCTCTGATACCACTTGTAGGATCGAAAGTATGTCTAGAGGGGGGTGATTAGACTACTTGACCAAATAAAAATATAGCATTTTCCGAATTTTAAGTTTGGCAGATTTTAGCAACTTAACGCAAGTCAAGCAATCAACCTACACATGCAATTATAAGAGTGTAGCGGCGGAATGTAAATCATTGCATATGAAGGTAAAGGGGAGGAGTTTGGAGGGAGCAAACGCAATGTAGACACGGAGATTTTGGCGTGGTTCTAATAGGTGGTGCTATCGTACATCCACGTTGATGGACACTTCAACCCACGAAGGGTAACGGTTGCGCGAGTCCATGGAGGGCTCCACCCACGAAGGGTCCATGAAGAAGCAACATTGTCTATCCCACCATGGCCATCGCCCACAAAGGAGTTGCCTCACTTGGGTAGATCTTCACGAAGTAGGCGATCTCCTTGTCCTTACAAACTCCTTGGTTCAACTCCACAATCTTGACGGAGGCTCCCAAGTGACACCTAACCAATCTAGGACACACCATTCTCCAAAAGGTAATAGATGGTGTGTTGATGATGAAATCCTTGCTCTTGTGCTTCAAATGATAGTCTCCCCAACACTCAACTCTCTCTCATAGATTTGGATATGGTGGAAAGATGATTTGAGTGGAAAGCAACTTGGGGAAGGCTAGAGATCAAGATTCTTGTGGTAGGATTGGAATATCTTGGTCTCAATACATGAGTAGGTGGTTCTCTCTTAGAAAATGAGTAGTAGAAGTGTAGGCACATTCTGATAGCTCTCTCTGATGGAGAATGGGGTGGAGCGGTATATATAGCCTCCACACAAAATCTAACCGTTACACACAATTTACCAAACTTGGTGGGGCCGAATAGTAGAACTCGGTGAGACCAACCCGGTTCAAAATATTAACATTAGGCTTTTCGGTGGGACCGACAATACCAACTCGGTGAGACCGATGCACTAGGGTTAGGGCGAAACCTCATCTCGGTGAAACCAATCACATGAACTCGGTGAGACCGATTTCAGTAATAAGCAAACAAAGACTTGGTCAGGCAAACTTGGTGGGACCGATCGCTCATTTCGGTGAGACCGAAACATTAAGAAAAGGAAAAAGAGAGTTTGCATTGCCACTCGGTGGGACCGATCGCTCATCTCGGTTAGACTGAAACGTTATGAAGCGAAACAGAGAGTTTGCAATCCCATCTAGGTGAGACCGAGATCCCTATCGGTGAGACCGGACTCGATGGCGTCGGATAGATCAAATTGTTGGGGCCGAGTTTGACTTTAGGTTTAGGACATATGTGGAAATGAGAAAGTGGTTGAGGGTTTTGGAGCATATCGCTAAGCATTTTGAGCAAGTAAGCCATTAAGCAACACCTCATCCCCTTTTATTAGTATTGGCTTTTCCTATGGACTCAATGTGATATTGGATCACTAAAATGAAAATGTAGAGTCTTGAGCTTTTCCCAATATGTGTCCTTAGCATTTTGAGGGGTCCACATCTCTAGTCCATGCCATACCAATCATTGAACTTTCTGAAACATTAATCTTGAATGGACATTAGTTCAATGAGTTATATGTTGTTATGAATTACCAAAACCACCCGGGGATTAGTTGCACTTTCAACTTTGCTTTATATAAGAGAACTTCCCGGCTTGTCCTTCGCTATAAAAAGGATTGGGCTACCTTGCTGCACCTTTGTTACTATTTCTACTTGTTACTTGTTACGAATTGTCTTGCTATGAAACTATATGTTACCGCTACTTTCAGTACTTGCAGAGAATACCTTGCTGAAAACCACTTGTCATTTCTTTCTGGTACTCGTTGGATTCGACACTCTTACTTATCTAAAGGACAACAATTGATCCCCTATACTTGTGGGTCATCAATCTTCTTGTATTTTTAAAAACTAAACACGAACTCCAGTTACTATCTATGGCGCTCAAACAAAATCCTTGAGCCTCGGGCCCATCCCGATCAGTGACAAAGCATTATAGACGTATGCGTCCTCTTCCACACTTCCCCTGCCCCCCTAATTTTCACAGTGTGCCTTCGATTTTTTATCGCGAGCCAACAACCTCGTCCCATAAATCCAACCCGTAAAAAGCCTTTCCGTGGATGTACCTGTTCCGCAACTCCGCCGGTGAGTCCGGTTCGAGGTTGCGGAGGGGTGGGCGAGCGTCGTAGACGAAGTAGTCGAACAAGCGAAAGTAAATTGACACAGGGAAATATGAGGAGACCAGCTTTATTAATCAATGATCAGGGGTTACAATGATTGCTCCTCGCTCTTTATATAGGGGTATGGGCCAAAGGGATAAGTACCCACTTAACGTAAAGCGGGGGAAACGGGAGGGGCTACCCCGTGCGATGCGCACGAGGCGCCGCCACGCCCTCGGTGGCCCCAGTTTCCCAACACTCCCCCTTGGGTAATTATCCGTATATCCATGCCTCAAAACTCCGAAAAACCCTGTGGGAAAAAATATGGAGAAAGAGCACATAGTATACGTTGTTGTATTGCACGAATTGCCTCGTTAAAAACCTCGTGTGAGAAACATCAGGAAAACTCACCCAAGGGAAAAGAGTACAATCCACTCAACCATCATGTCGAGTATTCGATCATCGGGATTGAGATTTTAACGACGAGTTTGTGAAGTTTCTCCCCCTGAACCTTGCATCTCTCTAAGTCTCATCATACCGATTCCACGCACACACCTCTCTAAGGTTGATGCCGGTAATGATTTAGTGAACATATCAGCAAGATTGTCACAGGACTTAGTATGCAAAACTCTCACCTCGTTCAACTGTTGCAACTCATGTGCATAGAAGAACTTGGGACTAATATGCTTTGTGAGGTTACTCTTCACATAACCCATCTGAACTTGTGCAACACAAGCAGCATTATCTTCATAGATTTTTTTTTTTTTTAGAAAAGGAGCTTGGGCTCCGGCCTCTGCATCAAAATGATGCATACGGCCATAGCATTATCTTCATAGATAATGGTAGGGGTTTGTACGGTGTTCAGTCCACATGTCTGCTGAATGTGGCCGATCATCCGCCGAAGCGATACGCATTCTTTGGACGCTTCGAATAGTGCCATGATTTCCGAGTGGTTTGTGGAAGTCGACACAAGAGTTTGCTTGGACGATTTCCAGGAAAACGCAGTTCCACCACAAAGGAAAACATACCCAGTCTGTGATTTGCAATCATGCGGGTCCGATAGGTACCCAGCATCGGCATAGCCTATAATAGATAGGTCTTGATTCCTCTTATAAAACAGGCCAAGATCTTTGGTCCCTTGCAGGTAACGGAAGACGTCCTTGACACCTTTCCAATGTCTTTTGGTAGGTTCAGAACTGTACCTAGCAAGCAAACTGACGGCGAACGCAATGTCTGGCCGTGTGCAGTTTGCGAGGTACATAAGTGCTCCAACTGCACTCAGGTAAGGAACCTCTGGTCCCAGAGTTTCCTCCCACTCTTCCTTTGGCCTGAACGGGTCCTTGTCTGGCTGTAAAGATCTTCCGACCATCGGGGTCTTAGAAGGATATGCCTTATCAAATCCAAATCTTTCCAACACCTTCTGGGTGTAGGTCGACTGGTGCACTAGAATCCCATCAGGGGAATGTTCAAGTTGCAGACCTAGACAGAACTTGGTTTTACCCAAATCCTTCATCTCGAATTCCGACATCAGGTAGGAACTCGCTTCCTCAATATCCTCAGGTGTACCGATTATGTTTAAATCGTCCACGTACACCGAGATTATACAGAATCCATCTTGGGATCGCCGTATAAAAACACATGGGCAATCTTTATTGCTCGTGTAGCCCTTCTGATGAAGGAAATCGCTTAGGCGATTATACCACATTCTACCTGACTGCCGAAGTCCATATAGTGCATTTTGAAGTTGGACACTGTACAGACTCATGTTTGCTCTATCATGGTTCGGAACAGGGATACCTTCAGGAACCTTCATGTATATGTTCGAATCCAAGTTACCATATAGGTAAGCAGTGACAACATCCATTAATTTCATTTTCAAGCCCATGTTTACTGCCATCGAGATCAGGTATCTAAAGGTAACTCCATCCATGACTGGGGAATAAGTCTCCTCAAAATCGACACCTGGTCGTTGAGTGAACCCTTGAGCGACGAGCCTTGCTTTGTACCGTACTACCTTATTATTCTCATCTCTCTTTCGAACAAAAACCCACCTATGGCCAACAGGGCGAATGTGGGGAGGAGTTCGACACACTGGTCCAAACACCTTCCTTTTGTTGAGAGATAATAATTCGGCAGTGATTGCCTGCTGCCAATCTTTCCAATCTGACCTCTTCTTACAATCGGCGAGCGTGTTAGGCTCAGGGTCAAGATCTATGATTGAGGCAATTTTTGTAGCAAAGTTAATGTCGACAATCACCGTTGCTCGGTTCATGGACTCCCCCGTATAAATATAATTTATGGCCATTTCGTCATGGAGCGCTTCGGGCGCCAACACTTGCTCTACCAAATTTCCCATTATGGGAGCAAGGTCCTTTAGATTTCCCGCGCCGATGTGTGCGCACACATCTCCGCTGGGGGTTTCCCCTATGGGAAAGTTTAAGTCCGGAATTTTGTGCACTGAATTTTCCGTACTTGTGCCAGGTCTCGACTGGCTCCCCGTTTCACTTTGGGGTACTTTGGCGACAGGCTGTAATAAATCTCTCTTATCCTTTTTCGTCGGGCGTCCCCGAGTACTTGGGATTTGAGAAGCCGGATCTCTCGTCCTTTTAGGCCTTTGGACGGGAGCGGGTATACCATCATTTTTCTTCGGTATTTCAACCCTTTCCGGTGCATTGCGCGCGTGCACATGCGATTTTGTCACAGTCTTTAAGTCACTAAAGTGGTCAGGCAGTTGATTTGCTAACGACTGCAAATCTATTATCTTTTGGACTTCTCTCTCTGTCTCAGCAGTGCGCGGGTCATGAGCGTGGATCCCCGTGGCTTGCCACGTGATTTCTCGACTTTTAGCATCAAGGGGTTGATTCTCTCCCCCTAAAGTCGGGAAAAAATCCTCGTCAAAGATACAATCAGCAAAACGGGCCGTATGACAGTCACCTGTCATGGGGTCCAGATACCTGATTATGGACACAGTCTCATAACCAACGTATATCCCCGACTTACGGAGCGGGCCCATCGCCGATCGCTGGGGTGGTGGTATTGGTACGTATACCTGGCAGCCGAACCTACGAAGGTGGGAAATTTTCGGTGCCGACCCTTGCGCAAGCTGAACAGGAGAGTGGATGTTGTAGGCCGACGGTCTAAAGTTGATGAGTTTGGCCGCGTGTAACACTGCGTGGCCCCAACATGTAGTTGGTAAATTACAACCCTGAAGGAGCGGTCGAGCAATGAATTTAATTCGTTTGATCAATGCCTCGGCAAGCCCATTTTGTGTATGGACATGCGGTACTGAGTGCTCAACTTTGATTCCCATTGCCATGCAATAATCATCGAACGCCTTTGAAGTAAATTCTCCGGCGTTGTCCATTCGAATAGACTTTATACGATAATCGGGGAAATTATTCCTCATTTGTATGATCTGAGGGATCAACTTTGCAAAGGCATGGTTCCGTGTTGACAGCAGGCAAACATTGGACCATTTAGAGGAAGCATCAATGAGCACCATGAAGTACCAAAACGGCCCCGTGAGGGGCTGAATTGGACCGCATATGTCCCCTTGGATACGTTCCAAGAACGCGGGGATTTCATCCCTCACCTTGAGGGGCGATGGCCTAATGACTAACTTCCACGTGGCGCATGCGGAGCATACGAAATCATCGGGATTCGGGAAGTTCTTGACATTAACATTATGACCATGTGAGTTGTTAATTATATTTCTCATCATCGTAAGTCCGGGGTGGCCTAACCTATCGTGCCAGAGGCAGAAGAGTTCAGAGCTTCTAAAAACAGTCTTGAGGGTAGTGTACACGGGCGGTGCTACTATTTTAGTGTAGTATAGCCCTGTGTCGAATGAAGGAAGCCTTTCGATAACATGTTTACCATTTGCATCCCGCTTTGTGATGAGTAGGCACTCCTTGCCGTTCTCGTCATCGGTCTCAATATGAAGACCATTGGCGCGGATGTCTCTAAAGCTCAAAAGAGTACGAGTCGTCTCCGGGAACAACAACGCTTCATTAATGATCAAAGTTGTTCCCATAGGAAGTATGATAGTAGCTCGTCCGGAGCCAACTATGTTTGAACCGCAGCCGGCGATTGTCATAATACTTCCCGGAGATTTTTTAATAGACTCAAAATACTTAGTTTCTCGTAAAATGGTATGTGTGGTCGCGCTATCGGCAAGGCATGTTTCCTCCATTCGGGCGCCACACGCGTTCTAAAATATGACATCTAATTAATGTAATGAGGAAGACGCTACATTAATAATAAATGCACACATTTCAGAACATAACATACTATCATGAATAAATAATGGAATAAATGAATGGGATAAATGTCATCCAATCGCCAAAATAAAGAATAAGTTTGTGCTCTCATAGAGCTTACAACCAAATCGAATTTATTCGAATATATTGTATCAAATCACGGAATCCTGAGGACTAACAAGGGAAGCTAAGCAGACTCGGCAAAGAGGGCATTGATCTCAGCCTGGATCTCCATACTGGCGATCCCATCGTCTTTAGAGATCATCTTGGCTGCAGCATCAATGTCCAGTGGCGGCGCCGTAGGGGCGACCATGTGCTCAATCTCCATGGCAACGTTGGCGTCATTAGAGACCGCCAAAGTTGCCGCTATGGGCACATGTGGGGTCGCAACTATGGGCGCAGGGGTCGGCGTAGGGATCATCACGGGTGCCGCCATGGGCGCCGGTGGTGCTCCCCCCTGAACCAAGGCGAGGTGCGTCTCACGCGCCTTTCGAGCCTTGTATGCATCCACGACCTCCTGTGGTGCGCGACATTGGCGGGAGAAATGCTCCACCGAGCCATAGCGGAAACAGTCATGAGGCCTCTGCCCACCCTTGCCCGGCTTTTGCTGCTTAGCCTGAGCGGATGGTTGAGAGCCCTTCTTCTTGCCCTTGCGGCCCCTCTTCTTCTGTCGAGGCTTGCGGACTTTGAGAGCGTTCACCTCCTGGCTAGAACTCCCCCCTAGTGGTTGCGCGACAAAGTTCTTTTTCAGAACCTCGTCATGCGCCTCTGCCACCTGGAGGACGTCAATCAACTCTGAATACCTCGTGTAGTTGCCCTGGCGGTAGTTCCGTGAGGACTGGACCGCGTCAGGGTGGAAAGTGGATAGGGTTTTCTCAATCTTCTGGGTGTCGGTAATCTCAGTACCACACAACCGAAGAGTCGTACAAATCCGGTGCAGAGCCGAATTGTACTCCCCAACCGTCTTGAAGTCCGCAAACCTCAGACGGATCCACTCTGCCTCTGCACGTGGCTTTACAGTGTACTTCAGCCGTTCAAACCGCTGCTGAAGAGCGGTCCAAAGGCCAGAAGCACTCCGCTCAGCCATATACTCATCTTTCAGAGTAGGTGACAGGTGATGACGGAGAAAATGCAGAGCCTGCGCATTCTCAGGTTCAAACTTGGGATCAGTGGGGGCCAACTGAGCCCCCTTACCGATCGCCCTCAGGAGGCTCTTGCCCTGGAGAAAGATCTCGCAGTCCGAGGCCCATGACAGGTAGTTCATCCCAGTCTGGGCCAACTCAGCAAACTCCTTGTTAACGATTCCGGCCATCTGCAATTTATGCAAAAACCCTGAGATTACAGCAGGTAATCTTTTGCATAAATGCGATGTTGATAAACTTATTCAATAAAATGACGTTCCAATATTTAAAACATGCTATTATATGACTTACTAATTGATTAAGAGTGCTAAACAATTAATCTACAGCAGTAAAATCATATAATAATACCATGTTACAAAAGATAGCATGTTAAGCGCATCTAGTACGTGAAAAATAGCCCAAAAAATGAGTTCCCGAGGCATTTTTAAGCCCAAATACGCATTTTCAGTGAAAACAGACAGTTCCAGGGGCTTCTACGCGAAATATTACAACTGGAATATAATACGCGTAGAAACAAGAAACTACAGGGGCTAAAAAGCAAAAATCCTGCGCGCGCCTGCGCTGTCCGGCTAGGTAGCGGGCCGAAAAAGGACGAGTCGTGAGCCTGTTAAGCCAGCCGCAGCCACACTGCTTTCCTCTCTCTTTTTTTATGAGGAGAAGCGGCCTGGGCCACCACGGCCTGCTGGGCCGGCCTGCTCTGGGCTAGGTTTTCCTAGCGCCCGAGCGGCGGCGGCGGCACGCACGCGTGCGCGACCTGCGCGCTCCCTCGCGCCGGGGGCGGCACGGCGGCGGCGGCCCGGCTAGCGCGCACGTGGTGGCGGCGGCCTTGGCTCGCGGCAGCGGCGGCCCTAGCCAGCGTGCCCACGACGGCGGCGGCCCGGGCTCGCGGCAGCGGCGGCTCTGGCCAGCGCGCCCACGACGGCGGCGGCCCGGGCTCGCGGCAGCGGCGGCTCTGGCCAGCGCGCCCACGACGGCGGCGGCCCGGGCTCGCGGCAGCGGCTGCTCTGGCCGGCGCGCGAGGTGCCAGCAGGGCACGGCGTCTGTGCGTGCAGCGGGCACGCGGGCGTGGCGACAACAGCGGGGCTCCGGCGTGTAGCGGCGTGGCACGGCGTCATCTGGACGCCGGCCTCGGGATGTCAAAATCGTGCGTCTTCGGGACGTCACGACGCGTGTACGACGGGTACAACGCGGCGGTGTCGTGCTCATCCGGAGTACGTGTAATCACCGTCTCCCTAGGTGTAGTCAACAAATCTCTCTTGATCCAAGAACATCGACATTGATCGGCGACGTAATCGTCAGCCAGTTCTTAGGAGAGAAATCCACACCATAGGTAGATAGAATCCGAAAAAATAAACTAATCGCAAAAACGGAATCGCAAAAACGAGAGGAATCCATTTTCGCAAGAGTGGAGATCGGATCTTATACCTCCGCGAGAACGACGAAAGCCTGCTTGATGCAGGCTTGACGCAGGCTTGATGGAGAGTTGATGGAGCGAAGCGTGCTGATAACATGTTCCGCAACTCCGCCGGCGAGTCCGGTCCGAGGTTGCGGAGCGGTGGGCGAGCGTCGTAGACGAAGTAGTCGAACAAGCGAAAGTAAATTGACACAGGGAAACATGAGAAGACCAGCTTTATTAATCAATGATCAGGGGTTACAATGATTGCTCCTCGCTCTTTATATAGGGGTATGGGCCAAAGGGATAAGTATCCACTTAACGTAAAGCGGGGGAAACGGGACGGGCTACCCCGTGCGATACGCACGAGGCGCCGCCACGCCCTCGGTGGCCCCAGTTTCCCAACAGTACCATTACTCAAGTGCGTACCATAACCACTTGTTGGTATCGTAACTACTTGAGACATGTTATTTTACTCAACTAGATGACACCCCGCGCGTTGCCGCGGGATTTTTTTACAGCCAAGATGATAACAATTGGAATCGGTTATATGATAAATTTTATTTGTATGCAATGAATTTTGTATTTGTTTTATAACATGCAACACTGGCAGATGATTTAAACAATTGTAAAGAAAAAGAACAGCGGCTCCTGGCTTCCTGCATTGTCCTTCATGGTCTGCTTCTAAACATTGGCAAATGGCCATATAAAATGAATAATGTCAAGATCTAAATCACTCCATGGCCATATAGTAACACTTGGTAAAATAAATAAATAAGTCAGAATAGTGACCAATTACATTGTTGTAATTTATTGTTGTGCAAACTACAGAAAAATATAGGGAATCTTAGGGGTATTAATCACATCAATACGCATTGGTTTTTTTATTTCCTTTTGATTAGTACAAAAATCAGTCGTTCTGGACACTTGTACAACCACATTCCCTGTGTTTCAGCAAAAAAAATAAAAAATCATCTCTTTTAATCCAAATATATCCTGGCATATGTAGAGTCTAGTCAATCAAATTGCAAAGTCCAAAAGACCAAACAAATCAAATGTTATCTGTATTCAAAGTTTCAAACTGATGTACGAAATTAACTGAGGAGAAGGCGGCTGGGCTCAGATAGAATCGGCAACACAGTGTAAAATAATGGATTAAAATAGGGAGCTCCCATGTGTGCCCTTGCTTGGCGGTCACGCGGAAGGTGTTGGGGACTTGGGGTAGAGGCAGCAGGGAGAATCGTGGTAGGAGAAGAAGGCGAACGGCCCCATGGGCACCGGCTTCTACTGCGACTTACAACGCGAACTCCCCGGTGGCCATCAACACGGTGGCGAGCGATGCATTGTGCAGGATGGGCTGGCGTGTGGGTCGGACGGTGGCGACCGACGTGATGGAGTCGGACGCCTCATGGTCGACCATGATGTGATGCACTGGGTTGCTTGGCGGTGACACGGAAGGCGTCATGATCCAGGCGTCAGTGGAGGATGGTGAGCACATGAGAAGAAGGCGTATGACCCGGTATGTGCTCGCCTCCGCTGCGACATACAAAGTAGACTCACCGGCGTCCGGCCTCCATCAATCAAACATGGTAGCGAGCGGCGCGATGCAGTTGGAAGCCTCGACGTCGGCTAGGCTGGGACGGCGCCCCCGGGTTAGACGGTGGCGGGCGACACGCTGGGGTCGAACGCTGAGCATCAGGCGATGCATTGTGTTGGCTTCACCTGACCTAACAGCAGTGCGGATCGCCTGGCAGCAGATCCACGGGATGTCCTTGGGCGACCAGGCGAGTGAGCGGCTGCCCGGAGGTCTTCTTGACCGCCACTGCTGCTGATTTGTGCGGGTGGATTCCGGTCAAGCTGGCTTTATATATTGGAGGAATGTGCAGAAGTCGAATTCAACCGGCAACGGAGTAAGTAATGATCTGAAGAGGCAATTATGGTGAAGATAAAGAGGACGGAGGGAGAGGGAATCGTCAGTTTCTCCGCCCATTAAACTACCCAGCTCGAGGGGTGAAAAGTTGAATTAATTCATCAACTGCAGTGGAGGCGAGGTGATGTGAGATGAACGGGAGCCAAAGGTATGCCAGACTTTTGAATGCTGGTGGGTCGTTGACCGATGGTGGGTGTTTTATTACTCCTTTGAGGGGAGCGGAAGCGGAAGGTTGGAGTAGTAGTTTACTGTCGGGGCAATATGGGATAGTTGAGAAACAATAGTGCATGCAAGTGCAGAGAAGATGATGCTAAAAATAAAGCATTATGCATGCTGAAGTGGAGAGGTTGAACGCTGATGTGGCATCATGATGATGTGGATAATGTGCATGTAGAGAGAATTTCTAGTAGTGGGGATCAACTTCTTAAGAATGTAAGATATGTCGAGAAGGAAAATGTAGTTATGAAATTCCTATGAAATGAGTATTAGTTACATGTGAATCAAGTACACTTTTGAAGATAAAGATAGTAGCATCGGTACAATCATACGTGCTAGATATTCACACGTGCGTTTTGCCTGGAGAAAATACAACACCTGATGAACATGTTCTCGTGGTGCAACCGGGTTATAACTAGCCTATAACTAGCCAAATACACTATTTAAAAATAGGAATGGTTCCGTATGTATATACATAAGTGCATTTATCATGCCAAAAATTTGCTAACATAAAAGTCGGACACACAACGATAGATAAAAATGGAACATGTCATGATTAAGCGACAGTTAATTCAAACTGGACTCAAAGTGGGCAAATAACACTATCAAGGTTTAATTTGGTAGTTTTGTTTTCTCAACGGTGTTATGAATCAACATACTCACTTCATTCCCTTAGAGCATCTCCAACAGACGCGCTAAACAGGCGCCGCGCGCTAAATATAACCACTTTAGCGCGCGCGCGCGACCCGGCGACTGGCTCGAGCGGGCGCGCAATAAGCGCGTGCGGTATACCAGTTGGGCGCGCGGCAGGAAACGCCTCCTCGCGCGGTGTATTTGCGGCGCCCGCTTCCGCGCGCGGCACACACGCTCGCTCGCGCGCCTTCTTCTCCCCCTCCAAAGCCTCGCGCGCGCGTCGGCGCTGGCGACCCGTACCCATGGACGCACGCGCCGGCACCACCCCGCTCTCCCCGTCGTATAGCCGCGACCACCCCCCCCCCCCCC
>LR738713.1:672101877-672112297 GCA_902687465.1 Secale cereale | reverse complement strand
CGCCGCCGCATGTCTGGCTTTGGAGCACCCCCGACGCTATGGCCACCATGGGAGGCATGAGTTTTGCTTCTCTCAAAGGGAATGGAGGGAGTATGAAATGTGTGACCGGGATTGATGTATCAAGATTTGATACCTTTTGTATTTTTTGGAGGTATGCATCCTCAATATTCGGATTAGGTCTTTCATGTATTTTTGCAGAGGCGGGTATAGTGAGTTGACAACATATTGTACTTTGAAGAAAAAAAACTGAAATTCAAGAGGGGTTGATGCATAATGCATCCCGTCCAACGGGGGAAAAATGTCTGAGAAGCAATCGGAATCTTCCGTATGCTCGATGCTTCCAAACAAACCCATTTGTTGAAAAGGCCAGAGTGCTTGTGGTAGTGCAGCTACTGTAGGGCGGGCGCATGGGCTTTGCACATGCCATGACCCCAAGCGCTAGCTAGGCTAGCATATGCTTTATTCCTTCCTGTGCACGTAGCCTCTCCCTTCTCCACAACTCACGCCCCATCGATTTACCAAGGTTGGCAATTTGGCATATATGCATCAGCTTGCTTGCACCGCTAGCTTAGCCAACCGCCGAAATAATTACTGTTTTCCACACGTAATCTGACAGCAGTTGCATGTAAAACACTGCCAGATCCATATGCGTTTCACACGTAATCTACTCCCTCCGTCCGAAAATACTTGTCATCAAAATGGATAAAATGAGATGTATTTAAAACAAAAATACATCTAGATACATTCTCTTTTATCTATTTTGATGATAAGTATTTCCGGACGGAGGGAGTAATATATAATGGCATTTTCTTGCAAGATCTAGCTAGCAAAACCGCCAATATATACGAATCCTAGCTACTGATAAATCTCTTTATGCGTCCATCTCGATATATGCTTTGGGCCGATGTGACAATGGGAACGCATATGCATTGATGCAGATCATAAGTAAGTACGGGCCGATATGAGTAGTGCTGAACAGCTTGCAGCGACGACGACGACGATGCTTTTTTCCTCTCTCTCTCCATATGCGTTTGGCAACGGGAACGGGCCTATGTTGTGGTCGAAAAGACGTGACAAAGAGGGCGAGACGGTGCACGTACGGGTGCGGAAAAGGCGAGTGATGGTGGTGGTGGTACTACACGTCTGCGTGGCGTCCCGTTGCGGGTTTTCAACCGTGTGATCCAATCTTTCAGCTCAAGTTCACTCGGCAAGGGACGCCAAAAAACTCGGATGGCTTCTAGCTCCAACAAGACCTTAGACCTCCCTAGCTTGCGTCGTCCAGATGCAGCTCACTCAGCAGTACCTCTTCGAGGTCACTCGTCTTTTGAACTTGGAAAAATTGCACTTTCCCAAAACCACAGGACCGAACCTCTCCAGCCTTGTGGTAGTTTCTGCTCGGGGTGAGTTAAATTAAAATAAAAACGACAGCACCGTGACTAGTACTTACTCCAGAAGATTGTACACAGCCACGAGCCAGCAGGCGGAGCAGAGAAGGATGCTTTTATGCTTCTTCCATTGACGGGTCATGTCAACCTCACGACGCATTGACGTCTCCACTGTACTCCTGTCGCCCATGTTTCCGGGATAACGATACCCGGGACCCACGCAACGAAACCGGCACCCAATCAGTAACCCGGTCCGCCTCGAGTGCGGCGTTGCAGCGGCCGAGCACCAGGTAGCTCTTTATCCCCCTCGTGGGTATGGCCTCAGGATTCACTCATGTCAGGCTTTTTGCAAGTATACGGGTGAATTATACATTTGCATGAATAGTTCCACCGTAGTAGTATAAGACTACCCATAGTGGGAGTAACATAGGTAGTAACATCACACATATCTAGATAAAAAAGATGATGTGGCAAGCAATAAATGAAGAAAGAGAGGCATGTGGTAACATAGCTAGTTACTACTAGTATGAGTAACATCACACATATCAAGGTAAGATGAGCCTATGGCCTAATAAATGAAGTCTTCCATGTTACCACACATATGTTACTCCCCACTATAGAGGTAGTAACATAGAATAGTAACATGGGCATGTTACTACTCTATGTTACTACCCATTATGGCTAGTCTAAGGAGTTGCACATTGCCTGTTCCATTGACTTGACCGTTCGAAATCAATGTAGTGTGGATTCAATGCGCAGCCGGCGCAGGCGCAAGAAAAGTATGAATTTTCTATTCGGCCACCACATCATTGCCTGTTCCAGCATGTCTGTGTACCATCGACGAGTTTATTTGATTTTTCAAAACTAATCATCAAATAAATAATGCAATTAACTATTTTCTTCGTCCTAAAATAACTGTCTCAACATTAGTACTCCCTCCATTTCACAATGTAATGTGTCCACGCTTCTCAAGATCTAAGTTTGACCATATATTTAACCAATGAAACCGACTGCGACGGGAGCAAAAATTATAGCACTGAACATAATTCGTATTTTTGATATAAATTCAGTGGTAAATTTTTTGCTCCTGTCGCAGTTGGTCTCGTTGGTTAAATTTTTCGTCAAATTTAGATCTCAGGAAGCGTGGGCGCACTACACTGTGGAATGGAGGGAGTACAACTTTGCACTAAAGTTATACTAATGTTGAGACACTTATTTTGGGACGGAGGACTTACATTTTAGAAAGAAAAAAAAAATTAATACCTAGCAGATGCAAAGCCAAGAGGGATACCGTATCGGGTGCCTCCTTTTATTTTCCCAGCAATCTTACGTATCTGTAAAATCAACCCAAAATGATAAATGGAGGACGAGCTCCATGGAGATTTTTTTTCTTTGAAAAGAAATCAAAATTTAGCATTTTGTAGTTTCAAAAAAAAAAATTTGTCACACATGTTCATATGATTGTATACCATATGTGTATAAAATTTAAAGATTATATACATTATGGTGAGAGATACAAAAAAAGAAATAATCATGATTTTGAAAATGGTGAACCGCATACGCGTTGTTTCTTATTAAGAATTCATGAACTTATGTTTTTGTGTAGCTCTCGTCATACTGTATTTCATCGTCAAACTTTACACATATGTAGAATACATCCAAACAAATGTGTATGATTTTTCAGAATTCTTTTGAAATTTAAAACACGATTTTTTTTATGTATTGTTTTCCAAAAAGACAATCTCTCACTGAGCTCGTCCAAATGCCTTACAATTTGCGTGTTTCTTTCATTTTCCAAAACTAATCATCAAATTGGTATGCAATTAACTACTCCCTCTGTCTCATAATATAAGACGCTATAACATTTAACATGTAAGTATTTTGGATGTAAGAATGTATCATATTATAGGACAGAGGAGTACCTTTTTTAACAAAAAATTACCAAACTGATGCAATGCTAAGGGGGGTATTGCATCGGGTACCCTTGGTTTATTGGGGCCATGTTATGTGTCTATACCATCAGCACATTTCTTTGATTTTCCTACAGTAATCATAAAATTGTAGCAATTAATTACGTACTTACTTTCAGAAAACAATTACCAAACTGATGCACTACTATGCATCGGGTGACTCCTTCAGGCGGGCAGTAAATACTGCCTCTGCAACATGTCCCATCACACATGGGCTTTCCTTTAAATACGGTGATATACAGCCATTCAGGTGAGGCAGTAAATCGCAATACATCTTACGGCACAGATCCCCGAGCTAGTTGGGTGGGTTGGATTCAGAGCGACCTGGAGACCGGCCTCTGCAAAGCTTTTTCGGGTCCGCCTCCCTCCCTCCGCCTGATCGCCATGCCAACGAGCCAAGGGCAGACCATGTGGCGACCATGCATGATTGACATGAGTCACGGCCGATGGCCCGATAGCATAGCCCACGTACGGCGCAAGCATTGTGGAGTAGAGTGCCATCTGCTCTGGTTGGAAACGGATACGGATCCTCCCCCACGGCCAGTGTAGGGATGCTGCCTCTGTGTGGTGTACACGCTAGGGGTAGCATACCCCGTGTACTATGATGCAAGAGCAACTTCAATGAGACGACCCAAACGGACGGCGTATTTGTTCGTTTTTTGTCTGTTTGGGTCGACCGCCCGCCTGCCGTCCGCACAGTTTTGTATTTGGGTCGGCAATGCGTCCAACGTGCCGACCCATTTCATGTCCGCATTGAACTTTCAAATAAAAAAAGCCCGCGGCCGATCATGCCAGCGGCCATGACTCATGCCGGTACCATGCAAGCGCCGGCATACAACGCTGGCTTCAGAAAATACCACAGTTCATGCTGGTGCACTCACCAGTCGGCCGGCACACATGCCAGCACACAAAAAATGGTAGGACTTGAGTTCGACCACGTCATCGCGGCTCCCGTGGTCATGCCGGCACACCTGTCGGCATACAAAAAAGTTGGCCCTCGACGCCATAGATCACTAATCGTCCAATTTGAGCATGCCGGTCTGCATCTTCTCGAACCACGGCCTCTTCCTTGGCGACAAGGCGTTGAGATCGACCTTCATGATCTCCACCCTGGTCATCATGCTTGCAAGAGCCACTTCTTTCGCCTTTGTCTTGGCATTGGCGGCCTCGATCTCTAGCATCTTGGCTTGCTTCTCCGCCTCAAGCTCGAACATCTTGGCTTGCTTCTTGGCGTCAAGATCAAGCCTCATCCTTTGGATCTCCATGAAAGCATCCATTTGCTCCGCGGCGGTGGTCTTGCGCAGGGCACGAGGCTTGCCTTTCCCGGAGGGGGCGACGGCGGCGGACGAGGCGAGGAAGGCAAGGCCGGCAGCGGCGTCAAGGTCGAGGTCGAGGTCGATGGCGTCCTCCAGGGCTGGTTGGGGGATGGGGGCGCGCGCGGGTGGGAGCCTTTTTGGGGAAAATGGGGGGAAATGTTGGTGGCTGCCACCGACCGGTGGGTCCGGGAAGAGGAGTAGGCGCGCGCGCGTCCGTCTCGTGTCCGCGCCAACGCAAATCCGGCGCAAAATTGGGTCTGGAATGGGTCGCCCGCGGACGAAAAACGGACGCGCGTCCGTTTGGATCGGCGCGTTGGACCACCACTTTTGTCCGCGCCGACCCAAACGGATGCTGGCGGACGAAATGGATCGCCCCATTGAAGTTGCTCTAACTCCCCATTTTAATCGGATGTTTCGCGACACCTCTCTTCTCTTTACATACTGGTAATATATAGAGATGGAGTGATGCCTTTGAACTTGAAATAAAAATATGTAACCCATAAGTGAACTGCATGCCAAAAATTGGAATAGAACGTGAACCCGACTAAATTATCATGTAAGCAACCTTTTTCTGCCGAAAATAGACTGGATCTATTAGAAGTTCACCAGAAATACAAAAAAAATCAAACATAATAAAAATACCATCGAGGTTTTCGGACCACCGAAGGAGCACTATTGTCGTTGCTCCCCTACCAGAGCACGTTTGACCTTATTGATGATACTCGCATGCTAGTGCCAAAATGCCAACGAAGGCCGAGCTCCAGTGAGCTCATTTTCAAATTGTATTCTTTCGGAGCGTGATAAATTCCAAATTTATTTGTGAACACACGTGCACATGTATACTATGTATGTGCAAAATTTCACAGCATTACACTTACATGTGGCGTACAGAAAAAAGACAAATATGTATTTTTAAACGGGCCTTTCATTTTTGTTATTGGGCCAGAAATTTGTCTTTTTTGTACAGAGCCTACAAATCACAACATTTTTCGACAAAATTCAACACGTTGCTGCGGAATACATATATGTTTCCATGAAAAAAAATCAGATTTCTTTTGAAACTTTTAAATGTGCTTTTTGGTATTTTCAATACCGAGCTCACTGGAGCTCGGGCTCCATAAATCCGCACTCCATGCTAGTGGTGATATTCTTTTTTTTTTAGAAAAGGAGGATGACCCCCGGCCTAGTGGTGATATTCTAGGGATTGTTTTTGCAGTTGTTTTGGAATTTTGGTCTGCAAGATGCGGTTAGTAATATTCCAGGGATTGGGATATTACAACTGTTACGGAGCTCTTGGGATATATACAGGCTGGTGATTGCTTCGCACAAACTAAGGAAATGTGCATTGACAAACTACCTCTTTGTGCAACAAGAAATAGGAAAATAAAGATTCCTACATGTTTGATCCGTGGTAGAATGTGGTATAACCACCCTTTTGTCATTCACGTACATTTAGTTCTCAACTTGAGCATATGGTTGAGATTCCTACAAAGTTGTAGGCATAATAATACATGACATGTAAATTTAGCAGCTCGAGTGCTATGACTGAAGGGCATCTTGTAGATAAAATCTTCAAAAGTACAATCCTTCAAATTTTGTATTTAAGCCCGACAATCGAAACATATTCCATATGGCGTGTTGCTTTCACCCGTTTGAATATATACGTTTGCTTCGGTACACCATATTATTCAATAATTGTGCTGACTATTCAATACAATATTATTGAAAAAGTATTTTTGATACAATTCTAGCATACTAATTTAACACAATCCCCATATTGTTATACAATTCCTGTTCAAAATAGTTTTTGTTTCTTTCAAAAAACACGTGTTTTATATTTCGTCGGAGGAGTAATATGTGTTAGCTAATTCGCACATCTGAAATCCTGTGAGCTTGTGTATGTTCTTTCGTTGCATGTAATGACCGGTAGTTATTTTCAGAAGTCCGGCTACCTCATTGTATGGCACAATTTCTCAAATTGCGGTAATCGACATGCGTATGGGATAATCCTGGCAGGCTCATAAAGTTACCAGCTACTTGAAATAGTTGACGTATTTGCATCGAGGACTGGAAGATTTAACATCACACTCAGCACCAGTACTTGTACTGGGCCAATTCATCAATGATCACATGGCCTCATGCATCTCCGGTCTTTCACAAGACACAACTCACTTGGACTGAGCAGCGTACGTCTTGAAGACGTTGGTCTACTTAGCTCGTTTTTATGTGTTAAAAGATTAGCCATTGGACTTTTCTTTTTTGTGAACTTTGTAATTATGAACTATGTGTTGGCTAGTTGCAGCATCTTGATGTAAAGATCAAGAGACAATAAAATCCTTCATTTAAAAATGAAAGATCCACAAATTTACTGTTTGTTTAAATACCCATATAGCCTCGAACCTAACCAGGACCGAACTCATAACTAAGGATCTTTTAGCAATTGACCTAGCTACCAACGTATCAACGTACCTTATGTCGTTGTCTACCACCCAAATCTCTTATAAGAAGTGAGACCTCCCTGCGGCGAAGATGAATGACTTGCTCATTTTATTATTTGCTACTCCTCCACACAACATGGATTTAAAATGATAGTCGTAGGAATGGAAGGAGTCGGAAATTACAGATCGATAACCGGAATTACAACATTCGCTTCACAGCAGCGAACAGCTCTGTCTCTGACTCCTACTCCGTGTCACCATAGCTATTGTCATTCTACCACATCATGTATGCCACACTCCCATCTCATCTCAAGCAACAAGGTGGATGGCGTTTTATTGCTTGGCCGTGATAGAATGACGACCACAGAGGAGACTGGTCTCCGTTAGTAAAATGGTGGAACAGCCGAACAAAGCGTTGATGAGCCTAGAAACGACTCACCTGCTTGGCCGAGTCTATTTGCAAAGAATGCGGGATTAAGATATGCGGACGCACAGTCGTAGAGAGTGTAGAATTTTCAGAAGTAAAAGCTGTATACTATCTGAGAATGGAAAGTAAGAGCCCATTTTCGTAAAGAAAAACAACAGCCCATAAATATCGAGAAAAAACCAAAGCCGGAAGCACATTTTTTCACTCGGCAATTGTTTTCTCCAAATCCTAGGAAAACCAAGGTGTAAACTGAAAAGCCAAAAAAAAGTAATCTAAAACCTGAAAATGCATTAAAAAAGAAATAGAGAGGTAACGCCCAACATGACACGTAGTTGTGGCTGGATGCCCCACCTGGAGTGCTCTTAGCCCACAAAAATAACACTTGCGGGGCTCCCGCAAGAGGGCTCCTATTCGGCGCGTTCGGCGCCAGTTAGCATGTTGGTGCTCACACACTCCTGGCGCATGGGCTAGCCCAACATGCCAGCGCTCTTTTCGTTTTTTCTTCACTCAGTTAACATGGTTGACTTTGCCTTAAAAAAGTTAACATTGTTGACCCAGTCAACCGTGGACCAGTTCACTTGGTTGTGACCGGTTTATACTTTTAAAAAAGCTTCGCATGATTGAAAAAGGTTCAAACTATTAATGTTTTTATCAATTTTTAGAAAATGTTCATGAATTCGAAAAAACGCAAACACAAAATAAAGTTCGTGAATTCAAATATTTTCGCGAAGTCAAAAGAAGTTCATGAATTCAAAAAAATCACAAATTCCAAAAAATTAAATTCGAAAAAATCTTTAAAAAAATTCACAAAACTTAAAAAAGTTCATGAACTCAAAAAAAGTTCTTGAATTTTCAAAAACTGTCTGAATTTAAAAATTATTTCATGGTTTAAAAAAATCTCACGTTTTTTAAATAATTTGTGGCTTCCAAAATGTTTGCCAATTTTTAGGAAATAAAAAAAATCATGAAAATTAAAAACGAAAAATGAAAAACCGAATAAAAATGTGGCAGGAAGTTTCCCAAAACCGGCCTGGAAGCTTCCACAGCTTCGTGAAATGACAGCTTACATTAGCCGGCCCATTCATGTCAGTGTGAGCGCCGGTTTGCAGTGTTGCCTGTATGCGCCAAATAGGAGTCCGCTACGCAACGACCGTTGCTTGCTGCCGTATACCTATTTGTCACACAAACTAAAAATAGTATCATCTGTTTCCAAAATTTGTTCTCATTGTTCATAATACTAGAGGATTCTCCGCGCATTGCTGCGGAAACAAATATTATTATTGCACTCTAACATTTATTTTATGAAATTAGCAGCTTAACGGTTTTAGAAATATTTGAAATAAAATAAATTATTTTTGAATAAAAACAAAGTCAGACTGTCAGATTAATACACGGTATTCCTTTTTTTTTGGTTCAATAAATGTATCTCCAAAAGTTCTTGTAGAGAGTTTTTCAAGAAAAATATATTTTAGTATTTGTGAATAGACGATACACCGGTCAATACTTGTATGCACGCATTGCACTTTTCAGTTGATATTTTCACTCTTTGATACATCCTAACGATCAATGTGTACAATCAATTTTTCATACGGCATGAATAAGATACATGCTAAGGACATGAGCTTGTGTAAGATGTATGATATGGATAATTATGTGACTAATTATGATTTGGCACACATGTATGACATGCATGACTTGGCGAGATGGGAGAGTGCATGTTGTAATGAATAAAGATAGTGGATGTGGTGCATGGCTGAGAAATAGTACAGGTGAATGCTGACATGACACGCTTGGTGAGGTGAAAGGCCGCATGTTCAGAGAATTACTTGTAGTGGGGGTATAAACTATTTAAGAATAGTAGATTTGTTCCAGTGTAGGTTTAGAATGTTCATGTTTTCCTACTAATATGAAGCGCAATTTTGTATGATGTTGGCAAATAAATTTCTCTTTATGTGAAATTATTAATCATATTTGTTCTTAGTTCTTACACCAAGGAAAATATACACCGCCGTTCGACGACGCGGGCTGCCTTGGGTTGGCCAAGGTGTGCAGAGGCGTCGTCCGAGCACAGGGCCAAACATGGAAGGACGTATTTGTGCTGAACCACGGTGTCATCATCCTGAAAGGTCTTGTCTTTTATACAAATTTTGTTGCCAAGCCCTTGGCAACGCACGAACAGTTAGCTAGGTACAGACCCAAGAGCTCACTAAGAACAGAGTAACATTACGACGACTAAGAACAAGAGATTGTCGTAGTAGCTTCCAAACACCGCACATCACAGGCGCATAAAAAGCTCACTTCGTTCCAAACAGCTGCATCGAACATGGAGATTGATACACAGTGAGAGAGATATCACCACCTCTTGGTGGCAGGAACCCAGCACTGTACAAGGTTTCTATATCTCTTCCCCCCTATGTATCCGTATAGGAACTCCTCGCCAGGCGGGATTTCAATGTCCGGCTCATCCTGATGGATCGGAAGGATCACGCCAACATGGCATCGGCACAGGCCACCTGCAGCAGTTCATCAATGTCAATATCACCTCCGTTTCCGAACTACTCCCTCTCTACACTAATCTAAGATTTTTTACAGTTCAAATTTGAACTGCAAAAACATCTTGTATTAGTGTAGAAACGTCTATATTAGTGCACAGAAGTAGTACAAGACATTTTGGATATTTTTCAAGATGGACCATGTACCGACTGAAATGAGCGAACAAAACGCGTCTATATACATCCGATTCAGAAAAAAGTTGAAACATTTTATAACTAGCAACGGAGGGAGTACTACTCCCTCCGTCCGGAAATACTTGTCATCAAAATGAATAAAAGAGGATGTATCTAGATGTATTTTAGTTCTAGATACATCCCTTTTTGTCCATTTT
>LR738713.1:672074763-672101867 GCA_902687465.1 Secale cereale | reverse complement strand
ATTTGAACTGCAAAAACATCTTGTATTAGTGTAGAAACGTCTATATTAGTGCACAGAAGTAGTACAAGACATTTTGGATATTTTTCAAGATGGACCATGTACCGACTGAAATGAGCGAACAAAACGCGTCTATATACATCCGATTCAGAAAAAAGTTGAAACATTTTATAACTAGCAACGGAGGGAGTACTTTATATCTCAAACTATTCACTGTGACTAATTTGATAGGGGTGTGTATGTCTCAGGATGCCTTACCTGTTTAACCGAACTGTGTCATCCCCATCCATTTTCCAGAAAGAGGAACCACTGTCCTTAGCAACCTCACCAGCATCACTGTCAAGTCAAACACACCAGCAAATACATTTATTTATATAAATGAACATTACGCCTGGCTGAACTCGCTTCAGCAAGCTTCTCAATCAAACTGTTCATCTCAACAACATATCGGATAAACATTTGAATACCCTAAAAAGGAAATTTCAGAAATACCTCTTTTCCTTAAAATACGCCAGGATGTTGCCAATCTCATTCCATAGCAGGAAAGGGGTGCCTATTTTCTCTGAATAGAAGTTCATGCCAATAACCTCTCCACGCATATTAAAAAGGGGTCCTCCAATCCCAGCCTGGTAGGTGAGGTGGCATAAACATATTCTCAGTTTTAATCCAAACAGACATCATATATAGTACTCCCTCCGTCCGAAAATACTTGTCATCAAAATAGACAAAAATGGATGTATCTAGAACTAAAAAACATCTACATACTATTCATTTTGGTGACAAGTATTTCCGGACGGAGGGAGTAGTAATCAACTAATTTTGATGCGACAGTTAGCTTCCAACATGTAAAAAGTACTCCCTCCGTCCCAAAATTCTTGTCTTTGATTTATCTAAATACGGATGTATCTAGTCATGCTTTAGTGTTAGATACTTCTCTATTTAGACAAATCTAAGACAAGAATTTTGGGACGGAGGGAGTAGGCAACAGACAGCAATGGCGGTACCGACCTTAGAGCATCTCCAACAGGCGCGCTAAGCGGCGCGCCCAAAAAAACCATATAGCGCGCGCGCAACGCCTGTTTTGCCGCGGCGCGCAGTGCTGGCTCCAGCAGCAGCGCTATTTTGCAGCGCGCGCGTGCTGCTCCAGCGGTGCCCAAAAAATACAGCACGCGCACATTTTTTTTTCATACTAAAATTGCATTAAAATAAAAAGATACAAAGATAGATAGTTCAAACATAGATAAAAAACATAGTTCTAAAACATAGATAAAACATAGATAGATAGTTCTAGATAGATAGATATATAGTTCGAAAACATAAAAAAACTAATCGCTCCAGTCATCATCATCGCCTTCGTTGTTGTCGTCGGAGGAGGTCGACAGCCAAATGTCGAACCAGCGGTCATCTTCATCAGTGAAGATGGATTGGCCGCCGGCATCGCGGATGGCGGCCTGCTGACACGCCAACTCCCTCCGACGACGCCTGTCCTCGCGGCGACGTTCCCAGAACTGATGCTCGGCGACGACATCCTGCGGGTGGAGGCGGCGCCACTCCGCCATGCGTCGCTCGTCCTCCTGGGCGACGAGGAGGCGGTTCTGCGCCGCCGTGTGCTCCGCACGATCTCGCGTGGTGTGCAGACGAGGCGGCGGGGCGAGCTCCAACGCCTGCTCGAGGGTGCGGGCGTCGTCGAAGTTCATCTGACGACGCGGCCGGCCTAGGCGCCACGCCGCCGCGTCGTACGCCCGGGCGGCCTCGTGCGCCGTCTCGTACGTGCCGAGGGGGAGCCGGAGATCGCCGGAGCGTATCTCGGCGTAGAAACCGCCGCCGTTCGGGCGCTCGCGGACGCCGCGGTAGCCGGAGGAAGAACGGCGGCGCGGCAGCATGGTGGCGCGTCGGGGGCGGCGGCGGTGCGCCGGTGCGGCGGTAGGGATCGGCGGGCGAGAGAGAGAGGAGCAGAGAGGGAGAGGAAGAGGTGCAGCGAGGCGATCGGGCGCGCGGCGTTTTATAGCGCGCGCGGGGCGCGCCGCCGCAAAAAAGGCGCGCGGGAGGCCGCCGTTTCGCGCGCGCGCGCAAGCGGTTCCCGCGCGCGCGTCTTTCCCGCCGCCGCTGGAGCGCGGTTTTTTTCCCGCGCGCGCGAAAACGCCGATTTAGCGCGCGCGCGCGCCTTTTTCAGCGCCCGTTGGAGATGCTCTTACTGATTTTACATGTGGAGCGTAAAATGAACTTGCAATCAAGCCTGCCCGACCAGGAAACCAGACGCCCACTTGTAGCCATTATCGTGCCTGATCTGAAGCAACGCCCTGCAGCTGCTACTTGGGAAATACCAACACAATCAAGCTGAATCTTTGCTGGTCGGACAACACGGCAATCCTCGACACTGACTAGAGCAACATTGTAATGTAGACTGTAATGCTCTAACTTCCCTTTTCGGACAAGTTTGTTTGGAAGCAATACTTCAATCTGCAAATTATAGAGTGAGACTTCAGAAGTACTCTACAATCTCTAAAGAACAGAAATCAAACATAGAGCGAGGAGCGCAAACCGTCATGTTTTCAACAATCTTGTTTTGATCACCAATATCTCTAACCAGGCTTGCTGATGTCAGAATGGTTGTTGAGCCATTCCATCGGATAAAAACGCCCGTGCATGCGGAAACCATTTTTTCACCTGCCGTTACCATGATTTTGATTATTAAGAGGCAGTAAACAAATACAAATATATACCAGTAAATGGCACATTGGTGTAAAATTACCTTTGAAGCAAGCAAGTGCGACAACAATGCGACTTATGTCAGAAGCATTTTTCCCAAGTTCCCTCCAGACACCTTCACCCCATACGTCGCCAAAGGTGTCTTCAAAAGTATTAACCAAAACCAAGCCATCTGGTGTTATATACAAGGTGGCATAGTTGTTAGTGGCGCAGCAGAGCTGTAAAAAGGCGTGATGCACAAAAGGTCGGCAAATCTAGAAGCACTGACTCACCATCCAGCATAGTTTTTGGTAGCTTGGGGTAACCCATCGAGTCTACATCCCCAAACAGAATATGCTCGAAACCAGCTCTATAAACTGGCGCAATAAGGACAAGGTCAGATGATTATAACACTGACATATACCAGTACAAAATACAAGTAAATTCACATAAAATTCTGTGCACAGTGATCAGCACATAAAATTAATTAATTAGATTATGATGACAAACTGCGCAACATTTCAGGTACAAGTTAGAACGGTATAACATACCCAAGAACAGTGTGTGAAAAGGTTGACTGATTAGCACTAACGCCATGAAAGTACATGTAAAAAAGGCCAAACTAGTTGTGATGGTTATTGAGTAGAAATGCAATAGTTGAACTTGTACTACTTATGAAGACCGTACAAATTGATGCTTAAAAAAAAGAACTACTACAGGATATGACATCCCCCAAGCTTCATCTTAAAACAGGGGAGTGCCAGACCCTGAAACTCGCTGAAGTCACTCCAGGGAGGTGCCAACATTTTGTGAGCACGAGGGTTCGAGCCTGAGCGGGTGACGGCCTCTTTGACATGAGAGTGCGAGACTACAAAGTAAGCAATAGCTCTCTTCTCAAGACATTAAAATGGATATCATTACAAACTACTCCCTCCATCCCAAATTAGTTAACTTGGATTTATTTAGATACCGATGTATCTAACACTAAAACGTATCTAGATATATATCCGTATCTAGACGAATCTGAGTCAACTAATTTGGGACGAAGGAAGTACAACAATTTGCATAATACCACAATGTTTTGCTGTCTCAAAGAGTGGCTGTGTGCTTACCATCTTGATAGCGATTGAACATCTCATGTTTGGGTCCTTCTCCAAGCCTGCCCAAGAAAATCAATGTGACTGCCAACCCAGCAGCAAAATGGATCAAACATGTGCTTTAATATGCAACATGGTGCCAAAGAACTAAATGGTAGAGTCGCATGCATGCAACAGGATAAACAAAAGACACCACGTTGTGTGAATATAAATTATTCACAAAAACAGAGAGCTTTGAGCAAATGCCAAAGAATAATCAGAATTGGGAAATGTTATGACTCCTCCTAGCGTGCACATTTCCTTTCAATTCAACAGATGAACAAGAAATGCGACTAATCTAGTACTGCAGGGCAACTGTGCTACATCCCCATGGACACAAATATCTTTCTGACGGTGGAAAACCTTACCTGTTCTCTAGGGGAATCTTAAAGTTATACACCTGCTTGAGCATTACACCCCATGGTAGAAAAAAAGCTCTTTCCATAACCAGAAAAAGGTTCATGCCGATGAAGTTCCCATCCAAAGAAAAAAGTGCCCCGCCTTCCCAATCCTAACACAAATAACAGGTGACAGACAACAAGGGTTACATTTGAACAAAATGAAGTGATATTGAACAAGAATTAAATAGGAAAAACATTTTTTATTGCCTCCAAGATACAGTTTAGCGCATAGAACAACAAAAACAGATTAAAATGCTCATATCATAGTGCAAGTCTACCTTCGTCATTTTAGCCACAGACAACACCGGATCTTCATTGTATTTAGAACAACTTACGTCGCCAGCCAGTATCACACTTGTTGCCTTTAATTGACCGGAGGTGCCACGCCCTAGAACTACCACTTTACCATAAGGCAGAATCCCCTCAGCGTTCGCAATAAGTCCAACATTAACATCAAGGAAGGTCTTGACCTTGACAACAGAAAAGTGTTCATCTACATCATCGCTGTCTAAGAAACCCTGGTAAACTTCACTGCCTACATGGCGCACCTCAATCTACAATGATAGGACAAGCACACAATGATCACAATCATCTTAAGCAAACATATTATTAAAGGGGTGATTGGCAGCACGAACCTTTACGTTGTCATGCTTCTTTTCCATTATAGCACTGTTGAAAACTAGAGCCAATTTTGGTGAAGTCACAAACTTTGTAACATATAATTCACGCTCTATAGCTATGCCTGAGCATGCGAATAACAGTGTGTTCCCTACAGAAGATTGTAAAATAAATCCTTGTAAGAGGTGATGTTTGTTGGAAAAATATTTATATAGATTTCTTGGAAATAAAGAAGTGTGTAATCACCACTGCACACAGCAAGTGAGGCGACACTTTTCGACATATTTGATTTTACTTCATCACTGAGCTCACTCAAGACATCTTGATTCGAGTGCACATGTAAGTCACCTAGTTCAAGAAGAATCATACGGCAGAAATGTGAGTGCTCAAATAAATAAAGCAGTGAAAAATGTGTACCGAAAAGAAGATGAACCTGCAGACCTGAGATCTGGATTGTTTCTGGAGATTCTTTTGAGATCATCGCCGCCCTCTTAGCTCTTCTTCTCCCATGCGAGCTTCTTGTGAGATCCTCACCACCCCTCTTATTTTTCCGCATCTTCTCTAGGACTGAAGCAGAAATTTTTCTTCTAGAAAAGGGCCAAAAACAACGATGAAGCAACATTATAGAACTATCACAGAACAACTAGTCAAAGACAGACTAGCACCGGCCTCATAAGCTCATTTCTTAGCTCAACTACAGCATGGAGGGCAAACCTGAAATAGCTGCCAACTGTTGCACTTGATCTATCCAAGTATATATGTACCAACTAGCCTATTCCTGCTTCGTGACTATTGAAACTGGAAACGTGGTCCATGAAAACCATACACGGGTGGTATCTTGGAGCAAAGGAAATTACCTCAAAATCAAACCTGACAAGAACTAAAGAAAAAGAAAAATAATTTTTCAGGTTGCGTCACTCCCTGTACATCTATCACCTCCAATTAATGGACCATATGGAATAATAACTTTCCCTCTATTACCTGCCTAGACTAGACTAGACTAGGCTGGACACAAAACCACCATATAATTAAGCAGTCAAGCAAAGCAACTTTCTCATGTAGTACAGTTCAAGATTTCCTTTTGTCAACAAATTAACACCATCACACCGTCCTCACCGAAACAGAAGTGGGGTTTCGACGTTCCTCTCTGCAGAGCTTAAGGTGCCTGGCGGTCGCACTACAGGGAGGGGAGGATGAGGAGGGAACCAGATCCTCTAACATTGAGAAGGAAAGTTAGAGAAGCTATATTACCCTAACTTTCCTTCTTTCTATCCGTACGATTATGGATAAAACGATTTAAATTAATTTGTAAATTGATGATCTATCTTGTACATTTATAGTAATTACATACAAACAATTTGATGGTGAAATAAAATTAATTTTAAATTATTTATATCTACAGTAAATACCAACAGTAAACAACCTACTAACTAGCTACTAACGGTCCCTAACTTTCCTTCTTCGTTTTACACTAGGCAAACACTGTAGCACCATGACTTTCCTTCACAATGTTAGAGGATCCGGTTCCGATGAGGAGGGCGGCACAGCGGACCTGGCGTGGAGTCTTGGAAGGCGAAGTGGGGGTGGCGCACTGGCGCGGCACCCGTAGAGCAGTATCGCCCTGCCGTGGCTCGCCAAGAGAAGGGACAACAGAGAGATAGGGCGAGGGCAGGAGGGTGGCAGAGTACAGAGCTCGGGAGCCGGAACGCCGATCACAGCGCCGCCGGCGGCCCCAGGGCGCAAGGGCTACGTTGGAATTGATCTCCTCGTGCCGTCTCGTACGTGCCTTGGTCTCGGTCCAGGTAACTATCTGGATGGCTATGGGCCAATCGACTGAATTAGGTTTCGGGTTCATCGATTTTTTCCAGCCGTTGGATGAATAAGAAACGGGCAGATCTCTTTTATCTCTATTTTTTATATTTATATTTATTATTTATTATTTATATTTTATTTATTTATTTATTAAAAAACAAGCAAACATATTCATCTTTAAGTACACCCAGCCTAATGTACACAGAATAACAGGAAGAAATTACAGCCAAGCGATTAGATAGCTTAATTTAATCCAACCGTCGAGATTACACAAACCCATGTCGAGAGTGCATTTAGCATTTTTTTCCTGGCGGACGAAAACTCTGCCGTTCCCACGCCCGCACGACGGCACGAGTAGTACGGATCCCACGCCCGCACGAGTACCCGTCCAATTCGCATGCAATGGGTCAACAATATGGAAAGAAATCTGCTAAATTAGGGGGAATCATTCCAGGCGTCCAGCTTGACATGCGCAGACGCCAAGGCACCCAATGACGGCCGCGACGACGAGCTCTTCGCCAGCACAGGCGCAGCCGCCGAGTCACCCGTCCACGGCCACGACGACGAGCTCTTCGCCAGCACAGCCGCAGCCGCCGAGTCACCCGTCCACGGCCGCGACGACGAGCTCTTCGCCAGCACAGGCGCAGCCGCCGAGTCACCCGTCCACGGCCGCGACGACGGGCTCTTCGCCATCACAAATGCAACCACCGAGTCACCCGACGACGGCCACGACGACGAGCTCTTCACCAACACAGGTGCAGCCGCCGAGGCAGCAGTCCCGGCCACGACGACGAGCTCTTCGCCAACACAGGTGCATGCTCTTCAATATAGAACTGATCTCAAGTTCGTGAGGCTTACACCTCGCTGCCGCTGCCGCCGCCAACATGAAGACTGTCCTGCAGCATCACCACATTGCTCGCACTACGACTTCAGCGCCGACTAACTGCTCCGCAGATGAAGGCTCATTTGCCAACTTGTTCACAATGTGATCCCTCGATTGCTTTCATTGATCGTGTTGTCAAACAAAAACATGTTGGCATACTATAATTTATGAAACAACAAAGTAAATCACAGGTAAAATCTATGAAGTGTAATAGGGTGACTCTTATGTCATATGCTAACATAGTCCCTATTGTGTGTACCTGACCTAAACCTGAAGTCGTGTCATGAAGCCTTGGCAAATGATTATACTGACCTCACCTAAAAGCCTTCCCAATCTGCATATGGATATTCAATGCTTAGTTACAAGTAATATGAACACAAATAAAGACACACCCAGAAAGAGACCTAGATGAATGGTATTACAAACTACTACATCATGTTGCACTATTCCTTCAGGTACTATGATAAAAATCTTGACATTTACAGGGTTAAAGGACGGCGTATGGGCCCGACCACTGTCCCAACAGGACATGCATCCCGTTCCAGGATGTAATGGGGCGCACACACAGCTGGATGTATCAAAAGGTAATGACGATCAACTTCATGATATATGGCCCAGTTGTATTGCTATATAATGATCTGTGATCTGTTCTTCAAACATGCAGACCGTAATGAGATTAAGAATATATCATAGAGTATTCAAAAAGAAGATATGTCATGTAGATACTAGAATTAATCATGTAATAGACTAACATGCTGGGTCAACACAGTGGGCTAGAATATCTGTTCCAACATACATCAAACCAGTTGCTGGGAACTCCCGCGAATACTTTTTCTAACTTCTACCATGGGGTGAAGCAAATTGATTCCACGGAAAACATAGAAACAACCATCAACATTTCTTCCAAGTAAAATTTACATGCTAAATAAAAACATAAGTTGCAAGACTGCTATCACTCACGCTCAAACCGAGCTACATCTATTTGTCATTTCTAAACAACCAGAAAGAATGAATCTCCAGGTGAAAGACAAATAACTTTAAAAATATATTAACCAGAGAGACTAAAGAGATCCACAAAGTGTCAAAAGACCGCAACAAAACATACTCTTCGATTCAGAGTTGTTGCTCCATCCTCTTTTGACACCTCCTTCTTCTCCTTCGGGAAATCTGAACCATTAAGGGCCGCATCATCAATACAACAACCAACTATGATTTCTCATATTACATTCTTGTAAGGAAACATTCTAATAGAAAACACACTTTCTAAAGATTAAACGTGACACCCAATTTTTGTTCAATTTTATATTCAAATGGCATATCCCAATGTAGTATGCTTAAAATTTTGCATATCTCTACTCCTAATGTCAGAGTTGGTGAATAGTCTCCACGGTTTATTTTCGTCTGGCTTTTTTTCATCTGGTTTTTCTTCGTCCCACCTCCCACCACCACCCTCTCACCGGTTTTCCTCTTTTCTCGTCTAACCGGCAATACCCAATGTATTTATGGTAATCAATCACAATTAATCCACGTATGGTAAGGCTATAAACTCAAAAGTCTCAAATATGATTATTATAGTAATAAATCCATCCAGGTATGGTAAGGCTATAAATATAAAGGAAAACTCTTCCTGTGAGGCGTCTGATACATGGCTTTCGTCAGACCAGCATCTCACCAATCGTTTTGGAGCCATGCATCCAACAACGCCTGGCTGTACTATATAACCCCTCTGAATCATCCTCACATCCACCATCAAACCCTAATCAACTACCTCGCCACCCTCTCTGCCACACCTGCCATCTGGATCCTCCTCGCTTCAACCTCGCTCTTATCGCACCACCGCATCTACGTTCGACCAGCAAGTCCTCCGGCAAGAACGCACACACCATGTCGCCTTGATGGCTAAGCATGTGCATGTGTGCTTCATGCCCCCACAACGCTCCTTGTGATCCGTTCGTCGCGCTGCATCCCCAATCTGGCCGGTGTGGCACTGTAATTTCGCCGGTGTGCAGACCTTCGTTTCCTCTGCTACTCCTCGTCACACATTTTGTAGTTGCTGCTTGAAGTGGTATGGTCGTGCTCTGCTCGTTGAAGCCTGTAATTGGGGTTGCATGCTATAGACTCATGAGGTCCCTTTTCAATATGGTTGCGTGGTAGCGATGCTCTCATGCGTGCTACGTCGGCTGTGCTCCAGCGGTCTTGCATTTGGTCGGGTTGAAGGATACCATATGTGCAGTAGCCACACGTGATTCAGATTTTGTTCACATTGGAAGTACAAGTGATTGTTGTTGGAAACAAATTTCCACTCTTTTGAAAGCATAATTTTCTTCGGTCAAAATGTATATGTAAAATTATTGGTATACTTTCTACCTGCAATTCAATTACCTATCAATGGTGTATCCAACATTGCTCTATTTTTCTTCCTACACATAAGAAAAATGCTTCTGTAATGTATGATGCAACTTCCACCAAATCGAGATGCTTCTACACCATTGAACAGAGTTTCGGTTACCATTTTTGTTCCAAAGCATAAAATGGTGAGCCATGAAGCTTTATTAAACATGTAAGGAAGCATGTGTCATTTTTGTGTTTTTCATGTCAAAGCATCAATGAAAGGGCAATGAAGCAACCTAATGCCACATGGAAGGATCGCCACATGGAATTTGTTAACATCTTATGGTAATATTATTAGTGACATCTGCATATTTTCAATACGTATTTGAGAACCTATATGATGCTTCCTGATTTCTATCGCATGAAAAATGCTTCCATTGAAACAACCGGGGAGCGATTTGTTACCAGAAATAATGCTTCCATTGAAACAACCGGGGAGCGATTTGTTACCAGAAATAATGCTTCCATTGAAACAACCCGGGAGCGATTTGTTACTAGAAATAGGATTTATTATATCCTACTAGAAATCAGGGATCAGTTTGCTAAAATGTTGGATGCATCAACATTTGTAACTGTGCCCCTAATTAAGGAACGCACTAATGCCCAAGCCACGTTTACAAGCCCATCACACATATCAACAAGAAATCCATCGTACAAGGAATCAGATTCCTAGCGCTTCCCCTTAAACAAACTTAAATTACCCCAAAGGCCGGCCAGATTAGCATACACAGAAAAATCAACACCCTATGATCTGTCATCCAATTTTTCCTCCACGGTCGGCCATCCTATTCAAGGCCCCCGATGCAATGTTCTGCCAGCAATCCATGTGCACGTCCTACCTAGCGATTGACCGGGATCAAAATCTCCCTAGCCAAACACCGGTTGCCGCTGCACTTACATACTCCGCCCACGACGCCGTCCCACCAGCGGCGATGACGCTAGCGATCGCACCGAGACGTCACGGGAGATGGAGCTCCAGGCCATCGAGGACACCTACACTGGCGTGTCCAAGCCGCCTCCACGACGGAGCCAAACCGCCGTACCCATTCGGACTCAAGAACATGGTGCGCCTCGCCGGTATGGATCATCTCGCCTCCCACTTGCCAAGGTATAGCAGCCCTCTTTTTTTCCCTTTCCCAAGAACACATCGATGCACTTTTAACCTCTATAATCCATCTACCTGATGTACTTGTGTGTCGCTCGCCAGGAAACAAGCTACTTGGTGAATCCCTGATGCAAACAATTTTATTCAGTGCTAACTAGGAGCTATTGTCTGCATGTGCATCAGGTAATACAAGTAGTTGTACGGGGTTCATAAAGGAATCGAGCTTCTCATCTTTGACGATTAACGGATGAGGCACAGGGTACACATGACGGATCTACGAACTACAACTGACAACACATGGACGGCCAAAGGCTGTTGCATTCGCCGACCAACCACTACCCTTAATCAAGCACAAGGAACCTAGAACAACTCCCAAACACTCAATTCTTTGTAATATTTTCAGTAGAAGCTTGTTGCAAAGTCAGGAATTTAGTTTATTTAATTATTAGTGTTTGTAAATTGCACATACATGGATAGCATAGATGTTGCATTTTTCGCATATTCAGGTGAGAGTTGTGATGGTTCAATTGCACGGGACTATAGAGGTTGGGTGTTTGTTTTAGTGAGCCAACATGTGCAGCTGTGTACATCAGTAGAGGAGGCCGAGGGGCAGGCCATTCTGATCGTCCTAAAGGCATTATCCATTGTTTACAAAGGCCCTATAATCATTTAAACTAATTGTGTACTAATTGCCAAGGAACTGCTATTGAGGAGATCTGACCAGTGTGACTGTTTTTCAGTCTGACTCCTTTTAGTCATTTGTGAAATAAAAGATGCACTGACGACCTTGGATTCTTTCTGCATCAATGCTATCCCCAGGAAAAGAAAAAAATTAGGTCATGAGCTAGCAGCTAGAGCCAGAAGATAAGAAGACTTGATGCTCGCGGACATGCCAGCGAAGTTGCGCTCTCTCATGCTAGCTGAATGTAACACTGATGTGTGAAGTTTGGGTAGTCATTCTTACTTGTCAAAAGAGAAGCACACCATCAGAAAACAAGGTTCAACCAATATTAATTAATTTGATAATGAAATGTCACAACGGTTATTATATAGGTTATGCTTAAGGACTCGAGATCTCGTGTTATATTTTGCATTTAGCAACAATCTCCTGTAAGCATAAGCAGCATCGCATTAGCTTATTCATTTCAGTAAGAACATACCATCTCTATTTGGTATGTTGCATTATAGTGTTGTTTCTATATGCTAAGATTTCTCAAACACACGATTATATCGTTGAACTCTAACGTGTAATTTTTATTTTCAGAACTTATGGATACACCACACATGATTCAAGGTTTTCCTCATCTCATTATCCTTTTTTTGGCAATTCAATCATTATTCAAGGTTTGAATAAGTATATTGATTAGCCATAGTTTGGTTATCTTCACATCAACCTTCCAGGGAGCCATACACATTCAAAATAACAAGAAATGAAATACCATCCAACAGTATTTAGTGTTTCTATCTACCCGTACATATTTTGTATATTAGTGGAGTTCACCAACAGGGAGAACGTGTTGCATCACTCTCGGTAATCTTCGTCCCACCTCCCACCACCCCTCCCATCGGTTTTCCTCTTTTCTCGTCTGGCCGGCAATACCCAACCTATTTATGGTAATCAATCACAATTAATCCACCTATGGTAAGTCTATAAACTCAGAAATCTCAAATATAATAATTATAGTAATAAATCAATCCATGTATGGTAAGGTCATAACTCAGGAACTTTCGAATATGGTAATTATGGTAATAATTCAATCAAGGTATGGTAAGGTTGTAAACTCAAATTACCCCAAGGCCAGCCATATTAGCGTACACACAAAAATCAACACCCTCCATCCAATTTTGCTTCCGCGGTCTGCCATCCAATTCAAGGCCTCAGATGCAATGTTCTACACCAACCCACGCGCACATCCTGCCAGCGATCGACCGAGATCAAAATCTCCCTAGCCAAACACCGGCCGGCACCTCACTTACATACTCCGCCCACGACACCGGCCCACCCGCGGCGGTGATGCTAGCGATTATATTAGCACTTCGCATTTTATTGGGAAGCTCTAAAAAAAGTTCAGTGCACATGATCAGTGTGAAAGGAATACCACTAAGCAGAACTTCTGATGCATTAATTTTTTTGTAATACATAGTGTGAGGATGCTCTAGGACTAGCGGGAAAAACTCTTTCCTATTGCAATGCAAAGTGCATCTTATATCTGAAGATAATATACCTTTCGCTTTTTAACATGTCGTTGCCCCCAACCCATCAACGCCGTCATCATCATTCTCCGTAACCATACAACAACCTAAGTGGCCACCTACTCCGCCAAGTATATGTCCTCCTCCCCTCTATCACTTTATCTTTCACAAAGACATGACAGACAGTAAGGTAGCATCATCATTCGCCTAGCTTTTCGATAATGCATATTAAATATGTATTGAGAGAGAGAGAGAGAGAGAGAGAGAGAGAAAAGGAGAGGGAGGCGGGAGAGGGAGAGACAGGGGGAGAGAGGGGGATGGGAGAGAGAGAGAGGAGGGCAAAGGAGAGAGGGGGAGGGAGACTAGCTGCCATGACGCAACAAAAAACTGTCTGCACGCCTGGCTAAGACAAGAACATTCTAAAATATACCTAAACTGCAGAGAGAGGGAGGGAGGGAGAGAGATAGATGCCCCAAATACACGGCTTCGTAATTGAATGGGTGCTTGAATTGAAGAAGTGGAGATAGTGGATGGAAGAAGAAGAAGAAGAAGAAGAAGAAGAAGAAGAAGAAGAAGAAGAAGAAGAAGAAGAGGCGGAGTGATTTATTGGTAAAAGAAAGACAAGAACATCGCTTGATGTACACGAGGATCTTCAAAAATAGGGACAATTACACTTGAGCCCTTAGTTGTGCCACGCCTGTTTGATTTGTCCTTAAATTAAAAAAAACTCATTTCTGTCCAAACTGGTTAGCTCCTCTTATGCTTTTGCCCTTTGACCATTTGACAAACACTTTGAAAACTTCATAATGAATTCATACTAACTCCAAAAAATACAAATAAGATATCAAAATGTTCAGAACAACATCACCTATATGTGCATGCCATTTGCATTCATGAAAACCGTGTGCAAAATCTGCCATCTTAGTTTGACCTCATATGATCTCAGCATGAATATTAAAATTTTAAAAAAAATACTGAAGAAAATCTGGCAAACATTGACAAATGTTTTCAGCGCATGGAAAGTTTCATAAGGGAATGACATAGATAGAAGTTGTGGCAAAGAAATCAGCACCCAAGAATGCTTTTGTTTTGGAGCATCAATTTAGTTTTTTTGCCACGACTTCCACGAATGTCATTTCATGATGAAACTTTATAATCACTCAAAACATTTGTCAATGTTTGCCACAAAAAAATCAGATTTTTTATTTTTTTATCATTTTCTAAATTTTACTATTCATGCTGAGATCATATGAGGACAAACTAAGATGGGGGCTTTTGAACACTTTTTTCATAAATGCAAATGACATGCACATATAGGTGATGTTGTTCTAAACATTTTGATATCTTATTTGTATTTTTTGGAGTTAGTATGAATTCGTTATGAAATTTTCAAAGTGTCGGTCAAACGGTGAAAGGGCAAAAGTATAAGAGGATGGAACGAGCTGGACAGAAACGAGGGTTTTTTGAATTTTGGGGCAAATCAAACAGCTGTGACACAACTAAGGGCTCAAATGTAGTTGTCCCTAAAATTTATATATTAGACAAAATTAATGTTGAATACTAGAATATATATGCCCCTTTAGCAATACACGGGCAACGCACAACAAAGGTGAGCTGGGCGTCACCCGTTTCTAAAAGAAAGGGCTCCAGCTAGCGAGAAATATCCCGCTGCAGCCGGAAGCCGTGCGGGAAATTAAGATAGGGTCCGACAGAAAAAGGAGAAGGGTGTGTCATGGGATAGGTTTTTGTGTTCGGCCTGCGTATTGGAGATATATAGCATGGCCCATAGTCCGGACAATCACATTTCTCCCCACATATGATCTGGATTGGGGGATCTCCGACTGTCTAGATGGTTGAATTTCGAGGAGCCTCAAACAAGCCATAATGTATGAGGGAGAAATAAGCTTCGACCTTAGAGACGACCTTAATCATTTGTTTGATTCATTTATGTATGCATTATAGCCCGTAGCAACGCACGGGCGTTCTACTAGTGCTAACTAATTAGTTAGTGTAGGCATGAGAGTCTTGCACTTCTTGTTCCATTTTAGCTCTTGAGAACCACATGCCACTGAATTCCTCTTCAATAATAACTTCTCCGACTTCCTTTCTTTTATGAAGATAATGTATCATCTCAAGTTCATTTTGTTTTCCTATAACTCATGGCAAAATTGCCATGTGGACATAATTTTAGTTGGCATTCTATCATATATAACCTCAATTCAACAAAATCATTTCTAACAAGTAAATGTACATGACAAAGGACCGAAGAACAATCAGGTTGTCACACAAAATCACTCCGAAAAATGCGCTAAGGGCAATACCTTACCATTTCACATAGCGAAACAGCTATGGACAACACAGGCAAGCATGAGCGCGGCGCAACTCCCCCAGGAGGCGTCGGCTCTGGTCAACGCGGGGCAGGTGCTTCACGACTCGTGCAGCGCTGAAGAAGGCAACAGCCCGCTGCAGCGTCTGGGTCTCTGGGACGGGGCAGGGATGGCGGATCCGAGGAGAGCTGGCTGGAGGCGGTGTCCCCGGTGACGGGCGGTGGCATGTCGCGGCAGATCGAACTCCAAGGCGGCGCACATGGTGGCCTGCAAAAAAAAACAAGAGAAGAGATGGTGAGAGAGCTGGAGGAGGAGGGAGACGAAAGATGAGGAGAGAAGATGGCATGGCGCGGCAGCGATGCTGCTCCGGCGGCAAGCCGGCCAGATGGATGACGAGAGGTGGCATTTTAATCCTGTACGCCCCAACCGCCGCCGGGAGCTCCCCGCGCCCACCCATGGACGAATCGATAGATCCTGTGTAGCTCCGCCGCCAGCGCATGGCCGCCTCGTCGCCGCCCCTGCTCGGGTTGTGGGTCGCTGAGGAGTGAGGTCGTGGGGATCGTGAGGAGTGAGAGGAGGCGTGGGGATGGATAAGGGATAGCGGGACTGGGGAGGCGTCCGCGTTCGCGAAGACTTCTAGGACGATTTCATTTGCTGATCAAAAGCTTCCATATTTCCCGAACGATTTCATTTGCTGACATGGCAGTGCCCTTGCTTCACGATTCACGCTCAAAATCAAACGATGAAAAGGACGTTCGGCCCCAAATGCTCAAAAAACAGACATTCGGGGTTATCGATTCCCTATTTTTATAGTCATAATCATTTGATTTTTAAAAGGTTTTCTGTATAAATAATATTTATAAAAGTTGATAAAAATTCACTGGTAAAAAGCGCATTTGATATATCTGAATTTTAGTTGAGTAAATGGGTGTGAGTAAATAAATTTGAACACCAAGCAAAAGCTTTGATGTTTTCTTGATTATAAAGAAGATTGTCCCGTTAATAATGAAAAGTCTTACAAACACACCCTAGCTTGGGGGACTTGCTTGGCCGAAAAAACCTCTCTTGCATCACTGTAGGAAAAGAACGCATGAAGCACTCTCTCGACGTAATAAGGATATAAGCATTCCGCATGCCTGCAATAATTGCAACCCACACGAACTGAGGTTCATGTCGTTGAAGTTGAAAAGCTCACCGGGCCGCTGCCCTGGCATTAGTCCTGGCTATGAGCAGCCCGGCCGAGTCGGCCCGGCCCGACCTGGCCCAGAAAAGCTCGACCCAACCCAACGCTGCTCCCGGGTCAGGCTCGGGCTTAGATGTTGAGCTCGATGGTCGGGCCGGGCCGAGCCCGGGCCCGTCGTTTTTGCGCTTTTCTGAAAGGGGCTGGCCCGAGGCCAGGCGGGCTTGGGCCCAAAAACCAGGCCCGGTCCTAGGTTTTTTTTTGCCTCGGGCTTGGCTAGGCCCGGCCCGAGGTTTGGCCAGGTATACCTGGCATCCACTGCCCCAATACACCTTGCATGCTTAGCATCCACTGCCCCAATTTACCTTGCATACTTAACATCCACTGCTTCAACACACCTTGCACATTTAACATCCACTACTCCAACACACTTTGCACACTTAACTGGTAGCGCTTCCGAGGTTGTCACAACGACATGCCATTGCAGACACGTGCATTGCACGTGCACACTTACTAGTCTACCTTCTGAAACGAAAACTGTTCATCGCCTTCCTCCCCACGACCTCGATCTGAACCGCCCGCCTTCATGGCTAGCAGCTCGTGGCCCTCCCGCGACTGCCTCGCCGCCCCGCCCTACCCTCGACCATTTCGGGTTTTGTTTTGTTCTGATTTGGGATTTTCTGGATTTTGAATGCTTATTTATTTGGGAAGCTGGGCTTTCTCCGCGTGCTGGTGTGAGAAGCATAGCTTTACTTTCCAAAAAAAGAAAACGCTCAGTATACACGTGTTCTTTCAGAAAGGGAAAAACACAATCTGTCCTTTCACACAAAACACAAATGTGCTTTTGTGAGAAGCATAGAGGGTGCTTCGGCGAGTGCTTCTATAAAAAGCACAGTTATGCTTTCACAAAAGAGAAAACGAAATTATGCTTCTCCGAAAAAGGAAATACACAATTGTGCTTCCCGAATATAGTAAAGCACATCATGTGCTTCCGTGAGAAGCACAACTATGCTTCATGAAAGAAAATTTGTGCTTCCTAAAAAATTGAAAAATCAATACCATGCTTATGGTTTTTTGGTTTTCTTTTTCTCCTGTTTTTGGTTCGTTTTTTCTTTATTTTTGGTTTTCAGTTTTTTATTACCAGTTTTTTCAGGTTTCTGACTTTTCGTATTTCTAGTTTTTTTGTGATTTTTTTGTTAAAACCTATTAACACGGAAACTAGTTTCAAAGATCTTGACACGAGAAATTCAATGGTGAAAATGTGATTGGATGCACGATTTAAGAGATAAACCTTCTTGAAAAAAATACGAGAAAAAGAAAATCTTTGAGGTTATAACAAGTGGTGTACATGGAGTGTGCCACTTGTCACTTGTTAGGACTGGAGAAGGTGAAAAGTTACATTTGCAAAGGGTAACCTTTAACTAGTGATCTCGGGGAAAGAGAGCAAATGCATAACCCCCTCCCCCGGTGTGCTATTGCGGGGCGGGCGCTTTTAATTAAAAATATCATTCAGGATTTCAAAACTGATTGCGATTCTTTTAAAAAAAAATCATGAATTTAATAAAGAATGTTCCAATATTGAAAAAATGATCATGAATTTGAAAATTGTTCCCAGATTTCATAAAATATTCATGAATTCGCAAATTGATCATAATTTCAAAATATTTTTTCGAATTTTAATTGTATCATATTTCAAAAAAATAATCAAAATTGTTCCTGGATTTCAAAAAACATTAACTTTAGAAAATATATATTTCAAAAAATATTCACAAAATTGAAATTTGTTTCAAGATTTAAAAAATCATGAATGTGGAAAAATTCATATTTCGAAAATATTCCAAATTGCAAGAAACTTTCAATAATTCATGCATAATTGAATTTGATTTTTTTTTACATATTTCAATAAATGGTCCTTGTTTCAAAAAAATGTTCACGAAATTTAATAAAAAACAGAACAAAACAAATAGAACAAAAATGGTGCAACGATGGTTTTAGAACATTCCTAAAACATGTGGAAGAAAGTCTCACTAAACCGCGAATATAGGTCGGCCCATATATTGCTCGAGCGCTACAGGGAGGTACGCAATACCTGGCTATTCCCCGAGCGGCGCGGAAGGGCGGTCCCTCTTTTTTTAGCAAAGGGGGGAGGGGGTAGTAGCTTTTTTTGGCCAGCAAACCGAGGTTCTTTATTGATGCATCACAATGTTTACAAGAATGATGGTTGGGTTATGAGGAGTGGCCAACCACAAATGCCTCCCTTGTGGAAGAGAAACAATATACCTAGCTATGTTATGAGCTTCAAACTTAGAAGCTCGAGGTTCAAAGAACAAATTACAAGATGTAAAAACACTAGGGGTGTGTTTGGTCTATGCCCAAGGTTGCCCCACCAAAGCATTGGCTAGCCAAAATATTGGTTGAGGTTTTGGTTGCCCACGATTTGGCCAACATTGGCAAAAAAAATGAACTAGAGTTGACTAGAGTTCATTGGCATGCTAAAAATTTGGCAACCATCCAAACAAATTTCAAACATTGGGCCATGATCAAAATTTTGGTAGGGTACACTTTGGCCACAATCCAAACATACCCTAGAAGTCTAGCGACATAGCACAAACCCTATGCACGCCTGTGGACCCTGCCCAGTCTGGTCTTTCCCCCACACGGTTTTGGGATGGTTCTAGACCTTCCTTATACAAGTTTTTTCTATTATTTCTTTCTTTTTTCTTCTGATTTTTCTTTATCTATATTTATTATTTTCCTTTCTTTTCTTTTTCATCTTTGTTTTTTTTTCTCTTTTTCTCCAGATTGTTTTTTATTTTATTTTTATTTTACTTTTACTTTTTCTTTATATTTAATTTTATTTTATTTTATATTTTTGAAAAAACTTTTTTAAAGTCGTAACCTTTTTTAAGATAAATATTACATTTTTATTAAACATAGCTAACATTTTTTAAATTTTTTGGGACTTTTGTTTTTGGAAATTGTGAATATTTTTTTGAAACTTGCGAACATTATTTCGAATAGGCAAACATTTTTTAATCGAAGAACATTTCTTGAATCAGCGATTTCTAGGTACATTCATCGGATCGTCAAAGATTTTTTGATTCGATGAACATTTTTTGAACAGTGGACTTTTCTGAATCAATGACTATTATTTATATCGACCAACATTATTTGAATCAGTGAATATTTTTAAAAATTCATGAACAATTTTTATTTGACGAACATTGTTTTTGAAATGTATGAACATTTTGAATAAGCGGACATTTGAATCAGTGAAATTTATTCTCCCTCCGTTCACTTTTATAAAAACTTTTAGACATTTAAGACAACACCTAATACAGTTCAATTTCAGTTGTCCTAAAGGACTTGCAAAAGTGAACAGAGGGAGTAGTAATTCATGATCATTTCTTATTTGTGTGAACATTTAAAAAATCATGAACATTTTTTCAATACGCACACATTTTTTGAAAAACATGCACATTTTCTCTTATGCACGGACAGTTTATGATTTCTGGAATATATATTTTTAATATATAAATCTTTCCAAATCCTTACTTAATTTAAATAAGAAAAATAAAAACAGTAGAAAAATAAATAGTAAAGATGGAAAAATATGAAATAAAGAAGGTGGGCGTCCAGCCCCGCTTATGTGCCGGCCCAATAGGATTCGCTGGCTTATTCACCAGGACGTCACGCGCTAATAGAAGAGAAGATTCTCAAAAAAAAAATGGAGATAGGATTCGCCGTCGTTTTGGTAGTGCGCACACACTTCCTTCAGTTATTTATGTTTGCCTCAAAAAAATAAAATTATGTCTGCCGACACATGTAAGCTCTCTTTAACCAGTTTTGGAAAGATCCTAGAAGCTTTCGGAGTTATTTTTCCTTTTTCTAGGTTTTATACACAGGGTTTTTTTCAGTTTTTTTTTTGGTATGTTTTATTTTTCTAAAACTTCTCTGACAAAATCAAATTCATGAACAGTTTTAAATTTTGTAAATATTTTCAGATTCATGAACATTTTAGAATTCTTGAAGCATTGTTTAAATCTGTGAATGTTTTTCAGAATCGTGAACATTTTTTAAATCCATGAATATTTTATGATTTTATCAAAAAGAATAACAAAAACTTGTAGTTGGTTTTTACCTTGAGATAGTGCAACAGTAGCAAAAGCCACGCAAAAAAAAAACAAGTGAACCATAGGGGGTGAGCTAGCAAACTAGACCGGGCAAGCGAGGAGCGGCCAAGCACCCTCGAGAACACAAGCAAGCTTGAAGAGGCAACCTTATCAGCCAAATCTAAGAAGACGACGGGGACCAAGTGCAAGATTAATTAGGACATTGTGTGCAGGCCTCTTGACCGTGGGGGGCTTGGGGTGCTCAACACCTACAAGTTTAGTAGAGCGCTAAGATTGTGTTGGCCTTGGTACGAATGAAAATCCAACCGAATATTGGGTTAGAATGGGCAACCCTTGTGATGAGACGGATCTCTGTCATTTCTATGCCTCCATGACTATCATTGTTGGCGATGGTGCGAGAACCCATTTTTGGATTGCACTTTGGGTGCAAGACTGTAAACCCAAGAAAATTGCACCGCTCATATATAAGGCATCAACATGCAAAAGTAGGAATGCTGGAGGTGCTAAATGGGAACGCTTGGGTTTCCAAAATTAAAATGTCCAACATGCTCTCTATGGTTTACTTCAGTCAATTCGTTGCTCTTTGGGTTCTTATTGGCGATTTTCATCTTGGAGAAAATTCCCAAGACGACGACATCACATGGAAGCATGCAGCTAATGGCCACTGCATGATTGCATCCGCCTACTATGCGGAATTCTTGGAAACTATTTACTCCCCTATAGAAAACATGGTTTGGAAGCTTGGGCGCCGACTAAAATTAAGTTCTGCGTGTGGTTGGCTATTCAAGGCCGGATTTGGACTGTGGACATGTTAGCAAGTGTGGTTGATCAAATTGTGATCTTTGTCCTGTTTGCAAAAGAGAACGAGAGTCAGGGATACACCTTTTTCTTCAAATGGTGCTTCACCCTCTGGCTCTGAAACTTAGTGTATGAATGTATTCATCTTGAGCAATTAGACACCAGCTCTTGGCATTTGGAGCTCTCAATCAAGGACTAGTGGATTAGCCTCTCTGCCAAGTGTGTGCCCAATGAAAAGTGACGACGTCCCTAACCATGCTCATCAATTGGACTGTTTAGAACGAAAGGAATACAAAAGTACTCCGCCTTCGATCTTACTCAACGTCATACAGCTCAAGGCAAGGCTTTGGATAACTGCGGTCGCCATGAAATTAGGGAAAATAATACCAAGAGAGTAGAACTTTTTTGTATCGAGGAATCGTGGATCAAAACTCTATTATCTTCATTAATAGACGAGTCAAATCTTGTGTTTTCCTTTGGAGAGAAAGAAAAGGTAGTCCTTTTTTGATCTAGTTTTTCTAGAGAGAAAAAAAAGGTTAAATAATGCAAGTGACGGCATGAATGAAAAGTAAAAGGGTGTGTACCTAAGTACCACACATGATGACAAGTTATGGATTATGTGGACGTAACATGGTGCCTTTGGCGACCTTTTGCGCTTGTGGCCGCGGCCTCGTGTGCCTGTCCTAATCCCCGCAAAATGAACGCTTTCGCTTTGTGCAAAGAGCCTTAAGCACAAGAAACAAAATTACAAAAATAACCAAAGCACAAGTTGACTAGACTATTTCCCATGGACCCAACTCACACTCGCTAGCTAATGCATTCTTCGTTTTTGCTTGTGGCTGCCACTATTTTCCCCCACAAAAGTTAAGTCGAGTGGTTAATCAATCGATCGAGAGAGAGAGAGAGAAACATACCAAACACATGAGCAGTGCTGACCTTGTAATTGTTTTTTTTAAACGCGGTCCCTTAGGGCCCGATTCATTAAATAAGCTCGAAGAGAATTGTCCGGTTAATAAACGGAAAACCGGGCGAAAACCGTCACAACTGGCCCGCAGAAACAAGGTACACAGGGCGACCTGGCAACCCACACAAGAACGCACACACGCCGCCGAGGGGAAGCGTCAAGGCTTGCGTCGGCCGATGCCAAAGAATCAACCACACGCGCCGGCGACCAGGCAGCTCCGACTCTGTCGACAAGCATTGCAGGAGAAAAGCGTAGGGCTTGCGCCGAGCCAGCGCCAGAGCGGCGACTCCTCGAACACGCCGGAAGAGACCGACTACCAAGGACCATCAGCAAACCTGACTCCGCCCGAAGCCGCCATCGTCGCCACAAATAGGAAGCCGCGCAACATCCGCATTGCCAGACGGGCACCTGCCGACCACAATGCCGCGAGCGTCCAGCCCATGAAACACGCAACCGGGATCCGAAGCTCTTCAAGGCGACGCCCCAAAGAGGGAAGTGACGATGTCGACGCCGTCGCCCGACCCAACCGGGCCTTAGGCTTTCACCCGAAGAGCAAGATCCGAGGATGTAAGAGGATGCCGGACTCCACAACGACGCCTCCAAGGAGGTTAAACGACGTCCACAGACGCCGACGCCGCCGGCCGGCAAGACCAGCCAAGCTTTCGCTCGGAGTATCCCCAACACCACCAACATCCTCACGCACTGCATCTTCACTGACCCGCCCACCTCTCGCAGTGCCACCGCGCCAGCAGCATCAGAGAGCCACCAAGCACTTCACCTCCCCGCCGGTCAAGAAGACGCAGACGGGCCAAATCCGTCCGATCTGGCATCCCACCAACGCAGCGCCGACCAGGAGCCACCCGAGGCCGGCACGCCACCGGCCCGACCAGGAACGCGCCCCACAAGGCATGCGAGGGGATCGAGCCCGCCCCGACCGCCGGAGAGGAGCAGCTGGCCGAAGACCAGACGCCCGTCTACGACGCAGCCCGCGACCGCCACCCGCGAGAGCTGCTGCCATGGAGCCGTCCCGTCGGAGAAGCGGAGGACCACCGGCGACGCAGCCGACCCTCGAACGAATCCAGCGCTCCACGCAGAAAGGGGATCGAGCCTCCCCACCTCGAGATCCCGCGGCCTGGCGAGAGGAAGCCGACCCCGCCGCCTCCGTCCGCCGCCCGGGCTTAGCCCGGCGGCCTCCTCCGGCGACGGCGAGGGGAGGAAGGGCGGGCGGGAGGGCGGCCCGGCGGCACGGGCTGGGATCCGCCCGTGTCGCCTCAGCCGAGACGACGCGGGGCAGCGGGTTGTTTTTTGTGTTAAGCGAACGCATCCATGACCTTGTAATTGTTGAATCGTGCCCAGCTGAACTCATCCCACATCCATGATCCATCCATAACCATAAGAGATGCATGGTTAAGCGGGAGTGCCAACCCATCGAGCGCGACACCGAACACACGACCTAAACAAACCGGTTTGACATTCGAATACTCCTAACCGAGAGCACCATGCATGCATCATGTATGGTACTAGTATATCCAAGCCACATGACGAGATTCCGATAGCGAAATGCTCGTGTCACAGGGGTCATCACCTGACCGGGATCGGGATGGGCGGCGACGCGGCGTTATCTTAAAGCGGGGTTCTCGTTCGTCATGGGCAGCACCGGCCCAACCACTCCCTACTCCATTGCTTCCTTTGCCAACCACTCTCTGCATCCATCCATACCGTCCATGCCGTCAAAGCCTTTGCATATCGCCATCCGTCCACGGCCACTTGTGAGCATTGCTCCTCCTCCCACAGCCACAGGTGAACACTAGTTAATACTAGTACTAATCATGCCAGGATCGATATGGCCTAAATTATGACGAGGCTGGATGGATGGCGATTTGACAAATGGGAGGGGATCATGCATCCTCCCCCTTGGCAGGCAGGCAGGCATCATTCCTTGGTATCCATCCGCTCTCTCTCTTTTTTGGGTGCGGCTCGACGACGATGCTTCAAGCTTTTGGTATCATGGGCCCAGATGGGAATTCATACACGCGTGGGAACCTTGGTGCTTGCTGCTGTCATCGGAGACGTACGTATACTGCGGGTTTTGCTAAAGGGAAAAATAAACAGATTGGTAGTGCGAAACTACTCAAGTTTATGTCTGGCTAGACATGAGCGTATATATATGAATATGATACACACAACTCCGTCAGATGTCCTTTAACTAGCAACACATATCCTTACAAGAATACCCTTTAAGAAATTGAAAAAAAAATATCTAAGTACTCGGGGGTGACGAGGTCTTCTTCTTTTGCATGCACCAGCGGCACGTAGTGAGCAAAGCTCGATACCGTCCTTGGGCCTCCATCTCGGCCGGAAAAGCTTGTTGAAACTGTAAGAAATTTAGGGTTTGTGGTCTACCCCCTATTCCTCTACGCTTATCCGTGGTGTCTCTCACAATTCGCATATCTGAGCCTAGGGGGTAGAGACCTTCTTATACTGTCTTTCCAAAGAGTCCACCTCTTATACAGATATAAGATTCCTAGTTTTTTCACTAGTTTCCGGGATAGAGTCCAGATCAAATTATCAACCACGATCATATTTGTCTGTTAACGGATTCTACCCGTTATGTCTCCGGAGCACGCGCTTGTGAGCAACGCGTCATAATAGAGTGTAAATTCCTCTAATCATGTAGATCAACATTAGGGTTGTAATCTAACTATACGATCTAGCTCCTTCCGATTATCAGTGTAGCCGGGTAGTCTTTCCAATATAAATCGTATATTGTTTTCCACTGATAATCGACCAGCTTCCTTAAGCATATAACTTAAGTATGTTTCAACAAGTGATAATTCCATGATAATCATGTAAAGTAATTCCATGCATAAATACATGTATAATTTCATAATGAGGTATTCCGAATATTATTAACTCCTGGTAATTTGAATATAGTTGCAGGACACATAATTCCAACATCTCTCACTTGTCCAAAACGATCATTCAAATATTCGTAAACCCATAGCCTTAACATGCTTACCAAATACCTCCTGGCTAAGAGGCTTAGTCAAGAGATCAACAATCATATTATCACTTTGTTGAAAATCCAAAGAAATATATGGTGATACCTTCCCTCAGTATGTTTCCTTGTTGTGACACTTAAGATCACTAGAGACCTTAGTTTCCACCTAATTATTCCAGCATAGCCGTCCTCGGCGCTTTGAGTATTATTTTCTCGAGTGTAATTCCACCTTTATAGGCACCTTAAGTATTTTGTTTTCTCAAGTGAATATAGTTGCAGGACACATAATTCCAACAAAAACCCATGAGTTTGTAGGAGCAGCGGCCCAAAATTCGTCGATGTAGACTACAGGGCGCTGGCGGCGGCAATCCACGAAGCAAATCACCACATCAAAGAAGAAATTGTGTGAGAGGTTTTAGCCACTCGTATGTTATAACCCTCTGTTCATTTGTTCGAGCAGCTAAAATAGTTTCACAATTGTGGCAACCTATAAAATACCTTTTAAATAATACTCCTTCCGTGAAGAAATATAAGAGTGTTTAGATCACTGAAATAGTAATCTAAACGCTCTTATATTTCTTTACAAAGGAAGTACTTTGAAAGTTTCCATATTTTCAGCAACTTCCAGTTTAGTTATTGTCAATTATGCATATAAGTGCCATTTTGAAAAGTTGTTTATATAAAATTTTGTTTTCAGTTTCTACAATGTTACTTTATTTTCTTTACTTATTGATATGTATAGCCATTTCTTCTTTTTAAGTGATTGAGTTGTTTTAACTCATTATTACATGTTCTATCAAATTTCATTTGTGTGAAACCATGAAAGGACAATCCTAACCAAAATACCAAAGTTGTCATCGGGCAAACTCTAACCCAGACTAAATCAACCATTGGATCAACTCAATAGTTTATTTTTACGCTATACCTATCGGAGGTGAAATAACCCAAGAGAGCTTTCGTTGGTTTGGCTCATCGTCTTGAATCCGACCATGTATTTTGGGAGCAACTAGTTAACGAGCGCTCCTTCGGGAGCCTCACAGCGATCAGCGTCACTTGGCGCGCTCTCAGTCATTCGTCACGTGTCGCGCTCTGGACGCGTCCTCCGGATTTTATTTATTTTTATTTTTCCGCACGCGTTTTTGGCTTATTGAACGTTTTTTTTCCTTTTTTAAACGTTATGGTTTTCCACCGGTTTTCCTTAGCTTTTCGACGAAAAAATAAATTCGAAAAATAATATTTTGTGCGAAAAAACACGTTTTTTTTCGTGAAAGTCACGGTTTTGCTTTCGCGAGAGTCACGGCCGTGCCTCTCGGAAAGGGAAAAATATGTTTTCTGTTTTTTTTTCTTTTTTGCGAGAGTCACGGTTTTGCTTCCACGAGAGGCACGGTTGTGCTTTCGCGAGAGTCACGGCTGTGCCTCTTTCGGAAAGGAAAAAAAAACGTGTTTTCTGTTTTTTTTTCTTTCGCGAGAGTCACAG
>LR738713.1:672006829-672074699 GCA_902687465.1 Secale cereale | reverse complement strand
TTTCGGAAAGGAAAAAAAACGCGTTTTCTGTTTTTTTTTCTTTCGCGAGAGTCGTGGTTTTGCTTCCGCGAGAGGCACGATTGTGCTTTCGCGAGAGTCACGGGCGTGCCTCTCGAAAAGGGAAAAAAATGTGTTTTCTGTTTTTTCTTTCGCGATAGTCACGGTTTTGCTTCCACAAGAGGCACGGTTGTGCTTTCGCGAGAGTCATCGCCGTGCCTCTATCGGAAAGGAAAAAAAACGCGTTTTCTGTATTTTTTTCTTTCGCGAGAGTCGCGGTTTTGCTTCAGCGAGAGGCACGGTTGTGCTTTCGCGAGAGTCACGGCCGTGCCTCTTTCGGAAAGGGAAAAACCAGTGCACCCGGTTCGGTTTTTCGCCCGGTTTTTTTCGTCCGGTTTTTTCGTAAAAAAAAGTTCGTCAAAACCTATCAACATGGGATCTAGTTTTGAAGATCTCGACGCGATGAATTCAACGGTGAGAACGGTTCGAGATTTGGACGCACGGTTTAAGAGATAAAACGTTTTGAATAACGCTCCGGTTGCGACAAGTGCCGCACATGCAACACGCCACTTGTCGCAACATGGGGTTTGGGGATGATCTTTGCAATGAGTACTCCTCAATTAGTGATTTCGATATATTTTTATAATTTGTTTGTACCTGAATTGCAAGCTGACTCTGGTTTCGTCTGTGAATGTCTCCAGGTATATCAAGGCCCACATGTAATACAAGAACCTTTTGGCCACTCTGGTAGTACCAAAATTGTGTAGCCTCTCCTAGCCCTGGTCACTTTTCACATTGAAAACCATTTCAGCAATGATATGGCTCGAGGTTAAAAAAATTACGGTACTACCACCGAATTTAGGTCAAAAAACTATTTTAGTTCTAGATACATCATTTTTTATTTATTTTGATGACAAGTATTTCCGGACGGAGGGAGTAGTAATATCGGAACGAATGTTAGGCGAGAGAAAGGTTGTGCTGACACGCGTCGCGGCTGAACCCACCAGTAATTCGCAGTGCTGCGTGCCGGCCTAGCCACGCTTTGAGACCGTAGGCGATATCATCCAGCATGACAGGGTTAATCAGTCCTCATCCAGCTTTCCGACCCGGCCTAATGCGGCGCATATGTCACGAGAGCCATTGAAAAATCTCGTGGCTAAACATGCACCAACATACACTAACTAATGCTTGTCTCTTTCAGGCCACAACAGTTCGGTCGCCTTTATGGATGGGAGGGGTCACTGTACGCTCCGGCACTTTGCATGCTAGGCCTTGCGGCAACCGGCCGCGGCCCATCGACCGGTCGCTCGGGGAGTAGTGGATTTGCTTGGCCACCGGTCGCCGTCGCCGTGCGTGGCCTCCGGCGGGTCGTCTCCACTCGCGAGAATGCGAGATCCCTTGGCGCCCGTGCCACCACGCGTCCTCGTGCTCGTGCGCACGCATGTCGACCTCGGCAGCTTGGGCCACTGACGGCTCTGACCGGGCGTGCACTATCCGTCCTGGGTCTCTCTGTTTTCCGTTCCCAGTTTCACACTGGCTAGTGGCTGGCCTCTGTCTTTCCACCCTGATCATGTTCATGACTCTGCACTCTACACTCTAGAGCGAGGCGCAGCGATGGCATCGATCGGTGTCTGTCTGACGTCTCATGTGTCGAGGAAGAGACGGCGACGTCTTGTTTGCGCTCCACCCAGAGGTTATGGGCGTCGTCGTTCGTGCGATCCGTTTCAAACCGTGGCAACTGTATTATGTTTCATCTCAAAAACGGCGACAACAACGTCCAGAACTTCACTGCAGGAGTCTCTCTAATACTGTTTCGAGTTTATTACTGCCCGGATTTCCTTGGTAAATACGTAGTTAACTGGTTGAGAACGAGTGTGCGTGCGTGCTAGTAATTTTTAACTGAAAATTCTGCATGATTCCATCCGCCTCTTCGTACTGTATATCATCCATGATGACTGTTGTTGGGTTATGCTGCGCTTGCCTCTTTCTACGTGATGGCGATGAAAAGAGATCTGCCGATGTTGGCTAGAGGCCTAGGCCTAGGCCTTGGTCAGCCTTGTTGGTGCGCATATGTGCCTGTGTTCATGGACATCAGCAAGTAGATGCCGGCCATCATTGTTGATGACACGCAAGAGACCAACAACAACAAGAAGATGGTGCTCGTCTAGAAGGACTTTGATTCATATGCACTGCATATAGGTCTGGTCGGACCTAACAAGGAACGGAGCTAGCTACGCGCCCTCGGATTGGCCAAAAAATGCCTGTCCTCTTCTTTGTCAGTATCAAACAAATATCTGGCATAGAGTGAGGATCCAGGGCCGGTGCTTACTGCCTAGGGCGGCAACAGGCAAGTGCTCAAAGTGGACATGGAAGTCGACATTGAGCAGACAGAGAGATACAGTGCTGAGTTGACTTTTTTTCTTTTTGATAAGGCACCAAGTAGGCACGCACATTGGCCAAAAAGAAAAGAAGAATCGAAAGCACGCACGCACGCACGCACGCACGCGGAGTCCCCGTTGACATATCCTCCACACAACGTATCCGTCTGTACTACAGTAGTAGTAGTATGTTGGTTCAGGTCTCCGCACTGGGTTCGGTGGGTGTCCCTGTTTCGTTTCCTTGTTATATTATCTGCACATGGAAGAGCATCTTGACATCGAGGTAGAGGTGTACACGCCTCCAACCCCGTCTACAGTAGTACGATTTTCCACGGTTCGACCACACGATGCGGTCGACATGTCCCGAGTGGCCATTGGGATTCCCACTTCACCGCCGGGGGGAGAGTATCTACCGCCGGACTTGGCAAATTCAGTTTCGCCCACGGGGTATCCTCTTATATCTTTTGCCTTGCATTCACATACCTGAAACCTGACTCTTAAATGCATGAAAATTCATGCACGTCGATCATACATGTCAATGCCCCACGTAAGTAGCAAATGTTGGTACCAAAAAATACATGGGCCAATTCCGTTCCCCCACCTAACTTTGGTCCTCATCTTTACCCCTAAAAAAGCAGTGTCAACTATACCCCTCTTCCGTTAGATGGTGTTATGGAAATACCCCTCCGTGCCATTTCCGTCCGGTCGTCAGATGGACGTTCAGTGGACATTTTTACCTTGTGTGCATGTGTCACTGACATGTGGGCCCATTCATCCCAATGAAAAAAACTCTCTCAGCTATGTTTGTTTCACTAACAAGTGGGGCCATTATCTAGGTATAAAAGAAAAAAGAAAAATAACTCGCTCATACCTCTCTCCCTGTTTCACAGTGACGGCGACGACGACAACCTTGGGCGGCGGTCGTTGGGATCAGGCGGCAATGGATCACGTGCGGAGCTGGTTTCGAGACGGATTTTAAGATGGGAAGGCGAGAAGATGACCAAGGCGGTGTCGGTTTCTCTAGCATCTCCCCTGGACCCGCCCGAGAGCACGTGCTCGCCGCCGTGCGGCACCTGCGTGGCCAACGAGCTTCCTAAGCCCCTCCACCTTGCCCAATCGAAACTCTATGATGCTTTAGCCCTCCCTACCCGAAATTGATGCCAATCATGCTCGTCTTCCTCGCCACCGATGGTTGTCGCCTCATTCAATTCACCGCCGTCAAGCCGTCCCCGAGCTTGCTAACCAACTCTGATGCATCACAATGAGCTCCTGCTCATTTTACATCTCCCTCCATGCTCGATTGTGAGCCGTAGCCACCTTTCCCACAAGCTCCGGCGGCCACCGCCGTCATGATTCATCGCCGACATTGCTAGAGCTCGAACTTGTCGCATCTGAGAATGTCGGCATGCTCCTAACATCACCAGGAAGCCAACGCCGCCCCTAACCCGCCTTGGGTCACCCTATAGCAATGCCCCCGTCAAGCTCGTGCCATGGTCGCCACCAAATCTTGTCACTGGCCCTTCTACCAGTGACCCCTGCTACCAAAACTACCACCAGCATGCGCGTCTCGATCCTAGCGGTAATTTGGTGCCCTGCAACAAGCAAACGATGCACCTCCGGCGTTGGTTTTCGTTCCCGCTGGTGACATGGCATGGCATGTTTAGTTTGGGTTATAATTATCGAATTAACTAAACCTTACTTGTCGTGGAATTAACACGGCAGATGTCCGGTTTAACGGACTTGATGATGGAACCATCGCACGGGTTAGCTTGAAAGGGTTCATGGCGCACAAAGGACACAAAGGGTTTTATACTAGTTCGGCCCCTTCGAGAAGGTAAAAGCCTACGTCTAGTTGGTTTGGTATTACTCGGGCGTCGGATTACAGGGAGCGGAATCGCTTGCCTGTGTCTCGACGGATTGATTGTTGCTTGTCCTTGAACCGGTGCCGGGTCGTCCCTTTATATAGAGGTGACGCCTGATCCGGTTTACAGAGTCCCGAGGCCGGCTCATAATCGTGTCCGCCTCGGTCTCTGCTCTTCCTTTCTTATTTCTCAAGTTACATCTCTCTGACGGTTGATAAACCGTATTTCTATACATGGGCCCTGAAATCTTATGGGCCGTGATCTCTACTACTAATAAATCAAGTACGATATAGTTAAGCCGGTTTACAATATCCGGTTTATACCTATTAACCATATCCCTGACATTAGGCCCCAGAATAATTTGAACTTGTTCATATCAGTCTCCATCGTCTTCTGCAACTTCTCTTCTGTCTTCATTTTTTCTTGTAAACCGGCTCTGACGTCATCTTCCAAAATCATTAAAGTCTGACAATGACATCAGCTCCGCATTTATCGCCGCGAGCTGTACTGTAGCTTGTTTTTAATGGTTATCCCGAGAATCGAGGCGTTCAACGGATCTTTATCCGATTTTTCTACCTTGATTACCGCACCTGTCGTTTCATATCTGCCTCTCTGTCTATAAATAGTGCCGCCCCTCCTCATTCTTCCGTCTTGCTTCTTCTTCCTCCTTCCGCTTTCTGACCCGCAAATCTCCATTGCTGCTCGAGCTCAAGAACGCACCGACGACCGCAGGATCTTCAGCCTTCGACCGGCCGCTGCATCAACCTGAGCCTTGACCAGATTTTCTCCGCCGCCGATTCTCACCGTCCCTGGTATGTTCATTCACCTCTCGGTAGATCTGTGTCCACCATTGTTTCGCCCGTGTTCTTCCGCCATTAGGGCTGTCGATGAAGCTCTTGTCCCTTCGTAGATCATAAAAACCTTGTAATCTTTAGGCCTTAATCTGTAGGTCTCTCACTCAGCACCAGATTAAATCTCACTATAATAACCATGTAGTTTTATCCATCCCGCCATTAGAGCTTCTGCTTTTTAGAACTCCGCCATTAGAGCTCCACCAGTAGAACCTTCTGTACTAGTTCCGCATATTTAGCTGTTGCACTTTGCCCCTTAAATCTTGTTGTTTTTACTTCCGCTGTTTGCCTGCTTTAGATCTCCTTTTTATGCATCTCCTATGAACTCATCTGCCCTAAATTGGACCTCTGTAGATTTTCCATGCGATTTTCGTTTCTTTATCTCCGCATGCTCAGATCTATTTTTCCTTAGTAACGCGTTGAAAACCTGTTTTTCTCTTCAATAGACCTACTAAATATGCTCCGGTTTAGATCATCATGTCATAAACCGGAAATGATGTAACCTGATATAATAACTTTAAATGATTCCCCTTCAACTGCCATTTAAACCGGAAATGATAACACTCCGTTTTATAATTCCGGTTTAACCTTGCCAAATAATTCTTCATCTTAACCATTGCATATCATGAACATATTCCGGATCGTTACTTTTTCATAATCCGTCTTTGCACTTTTCTCTTCTTCAGTACTTTGCTCAAATGGCCAAGCAATATGTTTCGTGCGACTGGGTTCGTTCTGTTGTAACTGAAGAGGATTTAGTCAAACTATCAAGCATTGGTACGTTAGGTCCTCAGGCTGAACTGAAATGGCGCGCTCCGGGTAATGAGTGTCCTCCCGCTCCTAGGTCCGGGGAAGTGATTGTATTTCTGGATCACATCTCCAGGGGTTTCTCTCCCCCCGGTTCAAATTTTTTTCGGGATGTCCTTGCCACCTTCCAGCTGCATCCACAGGATATTGGACCGAACTCCGTTTCCAATATTTGTGATTTCCAAGTTTTCTCTGAAGCTTATCTGCAAGAAGAGCCTTCGGTTGATCTTTTTCGGGATTTCTTCCACTTGAACCGGCGTACTGAGTTCACCAGCGGGCCTCACCAAGAGCTTGGCGGTATCAGTATTCAGAAGAGGAGGGATGTAGTTTTCCCTCATGCCTCCTTGCACACTCATCCAAAGGACTGGAACAAGTCCTGGTTTTACTGCATAGACACATCTCCTGAAGGTGAAAACCCTTTGCCGGGTTATCGTGAGACTCGTATCCCGGCAAATCACCCCTTGCCGCAACGATTAAGCGCTGCTGAACGGATCCCATTTTCTCCTCAACTCTCTAAGCTGAGGGCCTTCATAGCGAACGGCCTGATTGGCACAGATTTTCTTCGCTGCTGGTTATCATGGAGTATTCTTCCCTTAAGCCGGCGCCCTGATTTGATGTGCAATTACTCCGGTAAATCGGATGACCCTCAGAGATTTTCTAAGGATAAGTTGTCTGAATCGGAAGTAATTGAATCGGCCAAAAAGATTGTCAATCCTGCTCTAACAGACTGCACCAAGGTTGGCTTGGCCCCATACTTCAAGAAAAACAAGCAGCCTGAGGTAAATGTCTTTAACTTGTACTTTATAAACCGTCCTCTTTGAACCGTCTTTTACTTGCCTTCCCTTTTTTCATTTAGGCTGATGATCCTTTCTGGAGGAGGAAACCTCAAGAAAAACCTGCAAGGCAAACTCGCCGAAAGACTCCTGCAAATAAGAAAAGGAAAGCTGCCGTTGATGCCGGTTCTCCTTCTGAAGATGATGATCCGGACTCCGAGGTACGCTTTACTCCGGTTTACATTTGCTTTTATATACTTGTTCATATCTCTAATGATGCCCTTTTCACAGGATCCACTCGAAGGTGATAACCCGGCGGAGATTGAGGTAACCCTTATTTCTTCCGATTCAGAACCCCCTCCTCAAAAGATCCGTCAGACTGTTAGAAAGTATCAATTTTCTCATCCTTATGCTAAGTTGGATCCCAATTTTGATTTGAAGAAACAACAGCACGAAGCCTTGCGCCGGACCACTCGCCATAGCGGTTTGGCAGTGGAATCCTCTGGGATTTCGCTAACTCCGGCTCGAAAGCGCCGCGCTGAGGTGATGCTCTCTCCAACTCTTCTTCACCCCAAGGCCGGTCTTATCAGAAAACCACTTAAACCGACTGATCCTGATTATCAGGAAACTCCGCTGTCTTCATCTGGCGAATCAACTGCGACACAGCTTCCACCTTTGAAGACTGTCCCAGGGTAATTCTCTTTACTTTTTCCGGTTTATAACCTTCTTTTTCTTTATAATGCTGACTTATCTTTGCTTGTTTTCCAGCAAACCGAAACCCAGCAAAAGAGCTAAGGGTAAGAAGCCTGTCGCTGACCCTTCTACTGATGAACCAGTGATTGAACCGTCAGCAACTGTCCCTCCTGAAAATACTCCTGTCACTCCGGTTCAAGAACCTGTCCTTGATATTCCTGCCACTGATGCTGCCCAAGATCCACCAAGTCCGGCCCGGGTTAGCTCTCCTCAAGCTAATCCGGGATCTCCTGATCCGGCCCAAGCTGAAGTCACACCTCCCAATGCACCTACTTCTCCTGACGTTGTGGTTACTGGTGCTGCTTATGTTGCACCAGCCAAACCCACCGTTTTAGCAAAGCATACTGCTAAAGCGGAGAAAGTAACTCAGGAAAAGGGGAAGTGGAGCACAGACTTATCCAATCTTTCGAGCATGAGTGCTCAAGACCTTTATTCCGGATATTTGAGCCGGCTCCACAGTAGCCGGGATTTTGAAGCCAGCTTAGTAAATATGATGAGAGAAAAATACGAAGTAAGTGCTCCTGTTCTGACTTTGTTTTATTTTGACGCATCTTTATCTTCTAACAGCCCCCAAGTTCCGGTTTATCTTCTTTATTGAAGGTAATCCGGAACTTTATAGTTTTTAACTGCTGATCCGTACATTAGCCCCCAAGTATCAAGTAGATAACTTGGTTATGTAGTTGATACTTGTAGAAATTGTCTCTGATGTTTTACTTCAACTGCCATTAGCCCCCAAGTGTCAAGTATACAACTTGGTTGTCTGCTTGAGACTTGTAAAAATTATCTCTGATGTTTTGCTTCAACTGCCATTAGCCCCCAAGTGTCAAGTATACAACTTGCTTGTATGCTTGAGACTTGTAATTTCTAATCTTACTTTTAAACCTTTATGTACAGGCTGAGCTGAACCGGAATGCTGTGGAAAACAGTGAGCTTCGAAGCCGGCTTATAGAGACTGAGGCAGCCGCTTCAAAGGCGAAGAAAGAACTTCAAGTCAGTTTGAAAACTGCCGAGGACTTGAAGAAATTCTTTGATGAAGAACGGACTGCTTTTGAAGTCCAGAGAAAGGATCTTGAAAAACGTGTTCAAGATGCCGAAGGAGCTCTTAACCCGGTTACTGAAGAATTGGCCGGGTTAAAACGCCAAGTTGATTTGATGATTTCTGCTATCTTTGGTAAGCATAATCTGAATTCTTTTCTGTTATCTCTGCAAACTGTGTTTTGCACCGGTTTAACTTGTCTCGTTGTATGTAGGACGCCGCGTCTCCCATCTTGGGGATGACGTACGGAAGAAACTGAAGGCCTGCTACACCTTGGTAGAGCAACTATACTCTGGGGCGCAAAGGATTATCAGTGCTACCTCCTTCGGTAAACCGGCTCCTTCAACCATCAAGGCTACTTTAAACAGTTTGTCGATTCTACCAACTCGTCTTGAAGAGGTGAAGAAATCAGCTGCCCGAGGAGGTGCTCTTCTGGCCCTGACAAGGGCTAAAGCTTGGGTTCCAGACATTGATCCGGCCGCAGTGCTAACCGGGTTTCCTGACACCAAGGAAGACGGTTCAGCATTTGGTGAGAGAGATCTGTATGCTCTGACAAAGGAAATGCGTCCACTTTCTAGCAAGATTGCGGTGGAAGCTGATTTATCCCGATACCACCCAGCATACGATCTTCAAAACGAGCGTGTGGAACGACCGGTCTATGATGTTGCAAACTTAACTCCGCCGGTTCGTCCTCACACTTATGCTCCTGATATTGATCCTGCTGAGTTGATCAACGATGAAGTGTATTTCCGTGCCTTGGCCAAGATTGATTGGCGTGCACCAGATTTCCCGCCGCTTCACGAGGAAGAAGATGTTCCGGAACCAGATGGTGGCCAGTCATCCCGGCAAGGAGGAACGGAATCTTGAATATTTATTGTTGTAATCACAATTGCTATTCCTTAAACAATGCTTCCGGCTATTTGGCTTTCATGCCTTGTAATAGGCTTTAGCTGAAATTTTAATGCACTGTGATCCGGCTTTTGGTCGTTTTATAAAGTATTCTTTCGCCCACTTGTTGATTGATGCGGATCTCTTGCCCTGTTCATAAAAAAGATGAAAAAATATGTCCTAGTGGTGTGACCACTGGACGGATCAGCTTGCTCTCTTGATATGATAAACAACCATACCTTTGATAAACAACTTTGATACCTTGATTGTATGTAACCGAAATACCTTAAACCGGCAAGATGTTTAAACTACCTTAACCAGCCCGTGGACTTCTTCAGTCTTAACTTGGTCATGAATTTTTCTTTTCTTGGTTCAGCAATTTGTAACTTGTATCTTACCTCGTCCTTCCAATTGTCAGCTCATCATGAAGCCGAACCGGGTTACGATGAACGCCGGTTTACCTTCCTCTGGTGTTCATGATCCGGACTTATAATAATAGATATACAGTCAACTTCTAGAGTTGTTCCCCTTGGTTAAAAAGGTTATGAAACACAGAAATCATCAAGAAACACATATTCATTGTAAATCAAACTATGCAACCGAGGCTTTTTCAAAGAGCTGCCAGGCTCAAAAAACTGTTCAGAGAACCGGGCCATCATTTGAACGTGGATTGATACCAACTTGTTCAGGGAACCCAAAAATTCATAACATAGCCATTCAAGAGGTGTGTGGGCGATACCACTGTCCTCAGGGGCCGGGCCATCATTTGAACGTGGATTGATACCAACTTGTTCAGGGAACCCAAAAATTCATAACATAGCCATTCAAGAGGTGTGTGGGCGATACCACTGTCCTCAGGGGCCGGGCCATCATTTGAACGTGGATTGATACCAACTTGTTCAGGGAACCCAAAAATTCATAACATAGCCATTCAAGAGGTGTGTGGGCGATACCACTGTCCTCAGGGGCCTCTGACATTCCTCCTAACCCGGCCGGGGTTTTTCCTTTTTATGAGGTTTTCCTCTTCTTGAACCGGATAAGATCTCATGTTCTTTGAGAGTTTTATTGCTCCTTCACACACCCTGTAAAGATTAGTTTCTAAAAACCAGCTAATATTGCAATATGATTCTTTTATAACAAACTGACATGGATAGTTGCCGCAATTTGATGTATGTAGAAAAAGGGCTGAGCCCCCGGTTTACCGAGGGTGCCGGTTTATTCATTATTTATAATATATACATAGGATACATGGGAGCCTATGGCTCAAGTGTAATATGGCCGTAGATGAGCAATGTTCCATGGCCTTTTCGTCTCCTCTTCTGATGTCCGTGAATCTTTGTGCTCTCGAATGTCCACCAAATAGTATGACCCGTTGCGTAAATTTTTGCTGATTACAAAGGGCCCTTCCCATGGCGGGGATAGCTTGTGCATGTCCATTTGATCTTGGATAAGCCGGAGCACCAAGTCACCCTCCTGGAATGTCCTGGTTCTGATCCGGCGGCTGTGATATCTGCGCAGGTCTTGCTGATAAATCGCCGACCGTGCTGCAGCTATGTCACGCTCTTCATCCAACCGATCCAAACTATCCTGTCTTGACTCTTCGTTGATGGCTTCTACATAGGCCGCCACCCTTGGGGAATCATGGCGTATGTCACTTGGAAGAACTGCTTCTGCACCGTAAACCATGAAGAAAGGTGTATACCCTGTAGACCGGTTTGGTGTAGTGTTAATACTCCAAAGGACAGACGGTAACTCTTCAACCCAACACCCTGGGGTTCTCTGCAAAGGTGTCATAAGCCGGGGTTTGATTCCTCGCAAAATCTCCTGATTTGCCCTTTCTGCCTGACCATTGGATTGGGGGTGAGCCACAGAAGATACGTCCAAACGAATATGCTCTCGTTGACAGAACTCTTCCATCTCACCCTGAGATAGGTTGGTGCCATTATCTGTGATGATACTGTGCGGAAAACCAAACCGGAATATTACTTTTTTGATGAACTTAACCGCTGTGGCCGCATCACACTTGCTTATAGGCTCTGCTTCAACCCATTTTGTAAACTTGTCCACTGCCACTAGTAGATGAGTTTTCTGATCTTGGGATCTCTTGAAAGGACCAACCATATCAAGCCCCCAAGTTGCAAAAGGCCAAGTTATTGGTATCATCCGGAGTTCTTGTGCCGGAACAAGGGCACGTCTTGAGAATTTCTGACAAGCATCACACTTACGGACCAGGTCTGCCGCATCTGCATGTGCGGTTAACCAATAAAAACCATGTCGGAAAGCCTTAGCCACTAACGATTTTGATCCGGCGTGATGACCGCAATCTCCTTCATGAATCTCCCTTAGGATCTCACAACCTTCCTCAGCTGAAACACACCGTTGAAATACTCCAGATGTGCTACGATGATGCAGCTCCCCATTGGCAATTGTCATAGACTTGGAACGCCGGATTATCTGTCGTGCTTCACCTTCGTCCTCTGGTAATTCTCCCCGGCTTAAATATACCAAATAAAGTACCGTACAATCCGGGATAACATGGGTTGCCGCAACCAACTGTGCCTCTGGGTCCGGAACAGCCAGATCGTCCTCTGAAGGTACTTGAACCGAAGGATTATGCAATTCATCCAAAAAGGTGTTCGGTGGTACCGGTTTACGTTGCGACCCTAGCCGGCTTAAAGCGCCAGCTGCTTCGTTCTTCCGCCGGTCTATATGTTCCACCTGATACCCTTTGAAGTAACCTGCCACCGCTTCAACCTCTCGCCGATAAGCCGCCATGAGGGGATCCCTTGAATCCCACTTGCCCGAAACTTGCTGTGCCACTAGGTCTGAATCGCCCAAGCACTTAACCCGGCTTAAATTCATCTCCTTTGCCAATCGCAAACCATGAAGTAGTGCTTCATATTCCGCTGCATTATTAGTACAAGGAAATAACAACCGGAGGACATAACAAAATTTATCACCTCTGGGGGAAGTTAAAACCACTCCGGCCCCTGAGCCCTCCAACTGTTTTGAACCGTCGAAGTGAATCGTCCAATAAGTGAGATCCGGCTTTTCTTCCGGGGTTTGCAACTCTGTCCAGTCGTTGATGAAATCCACCAGTGCCTGAGATTTGATAGCAGTACGTGGTACGTATTTTAATTCATGTGGACTGAGCTCAATGGCCCACTTGGCTATCCTGCCTGTTGCTTCTCTATTCTGGATTATATCTCCCAACGGAGCCGAGCTGACCACAGTTATCGGATGCCCTTGGAAATAATGCTTCAGCTTCCGATTCGCCATGAACACCCCATACACCAATTTCTGCCAGTGAGGGTATCTTTGCTTGGACTCAATGAGTACCTCACTCACGTAGTAGACCGGACGCTGAACCGGATGTTCTTTCCCTGCTTCCTTGCGCTCAACCACAATTGCAACGCTAACTGCCCGCGTGTTTGCAGCAACATACAGTAGCAAAGGCTCCTTGTCAATAGGGGCGGCTAAAACCGGCGGCTTCGCTAATTGCTGTTTCAGACTCTCAAACGCTGTATTCGCTTCATCACTCCAGATAAACCGGTCCGTTTTCCTCAACATTTGATACAGCGGGATCGCCTTTTCTCTTAGGCGACTGATGAACCGGCTCAGAGCCGTGATCCGTCCAGCTATGCGCTGAACGTCGTTAATACAAGCCGGTTTTGTCAAAGATGTGATGGCCCTGATCTTCTCCGGATTGGCTTCTATTCCCCGGTTTGAGACCAGGAATCCCAAAAGCTTGCCAGCCGGGACACCAAAGGCACATTTCTCCGGATTGAGCATCATCTTGTAAGCCCGAAGATTGTCAAAGGTTTCTCTGAGATCTTCTATCATTGTCCTCTCCTCCTTTGACTTAACCACAATGTCATCCACATAAGCATGTACGTTTCTTCCTATCTGTCCTTTCAAGCAGTTCTGAACACAACGTTGATACGTCGCCTGCGCACACTTGAGCCCAAAAGGCATAGACACATAGCAAAAAGCACCAAAAGGGGTTATGAATGCCGTCTTCTCTTGGTCTTCAACTGCCATTTTGATCTGGTGATAACCTGAGTACGCATCTAGGAAACTCAGCCGCTCACACCCTGCTGTAGCATCAATAATCTGATCAATGCGAGGTAGAGCAAAAGGATCAGTTGGGCAAGCTTTATTGAGGTCTGTGTAGTCCACGCACATCCTCCACTTCCCATTCTTCTTTAGAACTAGCCATCTAATAGAGTCTATTCAGGGTTAAGTTTAATCCCAGTGGACCCACTAGTTAGAGAGTTAGAGATTGTGTGTGAGAGAGTTCTTTTTAGTTGAGGTCCACCTGTAAGTGCGAGAGAGTCTTTTTTTTCCTTTTTCTTCGAAGATTAGGGCTGACATGTGAGTGGGACATGCACACATGGGTCAAAATGTCCACAGAACGTCCATCTGACGATCAAAACCCCTTTGACCAGATGGAAAATGCACGGGAGGGAATTTTAATAAGGGCATCAGACGGAAGAGGGGTAAAGTTGAGCACTATTTTCTAGGGGTGATGTCTACTACACAACCTTCTTCTTGTAGACGTTTGTAGGACAGTAGCAAATTTCCCTCAAGTGGATGACATAAGGTTTATCAATCCGCGGGAGGCGTAGGATGAATATGGTCTCTCTCGAACAACCCTGCAACTAAATAACAAAGAGTCTCTTGTGTCCCCAACACACCCAATACAATGGTAAATTGTATAGGTGCACTAGTTCGGCGAAGAGATGGTGATACAAGTGCAATATGGATGGTTGATACGTCCAAAACGTATCTATAATTTCTGCTTGCTCCATGCCTCTTTTGTGTGATATTGCTATGTTATTTATGCACTTCCATACACTTTTGATCATATTTGGACTAACCTATTAACTCAGTGCACCCCAGTGCCAGTTTCTGTTTTCTGCTGTTTTTGTATTTCAGGTTTTCCCATTACGTAAACTGACAGAAAAATTCCGGGAAAATATATAAAAAATCAGCATTCCGGAAGCTTCCATGCGGCCAAAGTAGGGCCGGAGGGGGGCCACCAGGGCTCCAGGCGGCCAGAGGGCGCGCCCCCCTCCTGGCCGCGCCGCCAGGGCGCCTGGGCCCCCCAGGCCTCCTCTGACGCCCCCCTTTGGCATATATTTACACCGCGTCCCGAAACCCTCGAGGACGGAACCCTTTTTCGCGATCTCATCTCTGTTCCGCCGCCGCCGCGCTTCCAAGATCGGGAGCACCGGGAGAACTCTTCCCGGCACCCTGCCGGAGGGGAGGATCACCACCGGGAGCCTCTCCACCACCATGGACGCCTCCCGGATGAGTTGTGAGTAGTCTCCCTTGGACCATGGGTCCATGACCAGTAGCTATGTGATGTTCTCCTCCCCTTTTTGTCCTTCACCGATTAGACCTCGTGAGCTACCCTACATGATCGAGGCACATATGTAATCCTTATGCTGTTGCTATGATGAGTTTGCTGGGATCCGATGGATTATGAGATTATGTTCAGATTGTGTTTGAGTAATATATTTGATTTACCTCTTTTATATTTATGTTCTTGAGTAATTCTTGCATGTTCTCCGTTGCTGTTTATTGCTTTGGCCAAGTAGTAGGTAGTAACTCCAAGAGGGAACGTTATGCTTGATTGTGGGTTCATGCCCCTCGACGACTAGCTTGAGTGACAAAAACATGAGTCTAGGGGATGTGCTGTTGCCACAAGGGGGAAAACAACGGTGCTTGTACTTGCGGGTGCAAGGATTGTTTACTTTACGCAAAGTTCTTTTAATGCAGTTGTCTGTTGCTTTGAGTTTACACTATGGGTGGGACTCGCAACTTAATACCAGCGAGATGTTCTGGATAGATATCTCAAGGTGGATGATTAGTAGTAGATGCAGATGGATTTCGGTCTACTTGCCTTGGCGTACCGCCCATGCTTTTGAGCCTCTACCTTTCTTGCAGCATAGTTAGCATTGGTTTGCGCACATAATCCTGTCAATTGCCCAGCTGTAATTCGTTTACCTCGCTTAGCTGTTTTATCGTCTTTTGGGAGAGAGACATCACTAGTGAACATCATAGGACCCCGGTCCATATTACCATCACCGATCACATCCGCTATTTACTTTCTGTTCTTACTTACTAGTTGCAGTTATACCTATCACTATTATCTCTTGCGTTTGATCCTTTGTAAACGACAAGGCCGGAGGGATTGACAACCTCTCTGTACTCGTTGGGGGCAAAGTTATTTGTATCTGTGTGCAGGTCCAGTTAATTGCTAAGTATCTGGCGCCGTTAGCAGTTGACACCTTCTTGTTGAACCTTGGAGTCTCAGGGGAATTCGATCCTTGGTATCTTTGCCAAGGGAAAACTACCGCTACACTGCATCTCAAACCTTCCACTTGGGGTAACCAACGAGGGGCGAGAAGCCATCAATGGTAGATATAGGTTTTTGTCATCTGAAAATATAAAAACATCAAGGTAACAAGTAGTAAAAGTGAGCATAAACGGTGTTGCAATGATAGGAAACAAGGCCTAGGGTTCATACTTTCGCTAGTCCAAGTTCTCTCAACAAGGATAACATAATTGGATCATATTACTAGCCCTCAACATGCAACAAAGAGTCACTCCAAAGTAACTAATAGCGGAGAACAAACGAAGAGATTATGGTAGGGTACGAAACCACCTCAAAGTTATCCTTTCTGATCGATCTATTCAAGAGTCCGTAGTAAAATAACACGAAGCTATTATTTCCGTTCAATCTATCATAGAGTTCGTACTAGAATAACACCTTAAGACACAAATCAACCAAAACCCTAATGTCACCAAGATACTCCATTGTCACCTCAAGTATCCGTGGGCATGATTATAGGATATGCATCACACAATCTTAGATTCATCTATTCAACCAACACAAAAGAATTTCAAAGAGTGCCCCAGCGTTTATACCGGAGAGTCAAGACGAAAACGTGTGCCAACGCCTATGCATAGATTCCCAAGGTCACGGAACCCGCAAGTTGATCACCAAAACATACATCAAGTGGATCACGTGATATCCCATTGTCGCCACAGATAAGCACATGCAAGACATACATCAAGTGTTCTCAAATCCTTAAAGACTCAATCCGATAAGATAACTTCAAAGGGAAAACTCAATTCATCACAAGAGAGTAGAGGGGGACAAACATCATAAGATCCAACTATAATAGCAAAGCTCGCGATACATCAAGATTGTGCCATCACAAGAACACGAGAGAGAGAGAGAGAGATTAAACACATAGCTACTGGTACATACCCTTAGCCTCGAGGGTGGACTACTCCTTCCTCGTCATGGAGAGCGCCGGGATGATGAAGATAGCCACCGCAGAGGGATTCCCCCTTCGCCAGGGTGCCGGAACGGGGTCTAGAATGGTTTTTGGTGGCAACAGAGGCTTTCGGCGGTGGAACTCCCGGTCTAGGTTACTTTCTAGAGGTTTCGGTATATATAGGAGGTGTTGGAGTCGGGTCCAAGCAAAGGTCTCCGGGTTGTCCACGAGGCAGGGGGCGCGTCCCCCACCCTCGTGGGCAGCCCGTGGGTCCTCTCGCCCCCCTCCGACACTTCCTGGGCTTCTTTAGGTCCAAAAACTTCCTCCGTTGAGTTTCAGGTCAATTGGGCTCCGTTTGATATTCCTTTTCTGCGAAACCCTAAAACAAGAGAAAAACAGAAACTGGCACTGGGCTCTGGGTTAATAGGTTAGTCCCAAAAAGAATATAAAAGTGTATAACAAAGCCCATTAAACATCCAAAACATCATAAATAATAGCATGTAACAATCAAAAATTATAGATACGTTGGAGACGTATCAGCATCCCTAAGCTTGGTTTAATTTTCTTTTTCTTAGTCTTTTTCTTGTTTGCTAGAAAAACCCAGAAAAACAAAAAAAAATATTAGTTGTAGCTTCTAGCTAGTTTACTTTCTTTGCTTGTAGTAGTAACTAAAAATGAAAACCCAAAAAGATTTACCGTTCATCTTTTGCTTGTTGGGAGCTTTCCCGTGTAAATAGTTTCTTTTCTTTTCTTTAGGGGTTGAGAGTGGAAGACCATGATTAAAGTGCTTAGTGGCTCTTATATGCTATTTTGTTGATTTAACCTTGAGCCATATTACCTTGTCTTCTCTCTTGTATTAAATGTCTGCATATTCCAGCTTAGTCCAATGCACGTGGACTATTATTATTTTCCACACTGTTCGGTCGTGAGAGTGAAAGGCAATAAGGCTGATATATGATGAACTAATTGAGATGAGAAAAGCTGGTATGAACTTGACCTCTCTTGTTTTTGTAAATATGATTGCTTATCGTTCTTGATTCAACTTGTTATGAATAAAACATATTTGTAATGACAATTAGAGATCATAGCTGCTTATGCCATGCTTAATTAGCTGAGAGTTTATAATGGTCTATCTTGCATGCCAACATGATATTAAAATGGTTGTGACGTGGTATGATGGGTGGTATCCTCCTCTGAACGATCTAAGTGACTTGACTTGGCACAAGTTCACACATGTAGTTGAAACAAATCAACATAGCCTTCACGATATTTATGTTCATGGTGATTTATATCCTACTCATGCTTGCATTCATTGTTGATTAATTTTAATGCATGTTCATGACCGTTGTTGCTCTCTAACTGGTCGCTTCCCAGTCTCTTTCTAGCCTTCACCTGTACTAAGCGGGAATACTGCTTGTGCATCCACTTCCATAAACCCCAAAGTTATTCCACATGAGTCCACCATACCTACCTATATGCGGTATTTACCTGCCATTCCAAGTAAATTTGTATGTGCCAAACTCTAAACCTTCAAATGAAATTCTGTTTTGTATGCTCGAACAGCTCATATATCAACTAGGGTTGTCTATATCTTCCATGCTAGGTGGGTTATTCTCACGATGAGTGGACTCCGCTCATCATTCATGAGAAAATGGCTGGTAACCGGGATGCCCAGTCCCATGCTCAAAATCATAATAATTAAACAAAACTCCCCCAGGGATGTTGCTTGTTTGGACGGTAACCCGTGGATTCGGCTGGCCGTGGAGTGTGCTTGTTGGTGGTTGGGGGAGTATAAACTTTACCATTCTGTTTGTGAACCGCCTATAATGTGCGTAGCATGGGAGATATCGAGGTTCTTGGTTGTTATGTTGACAATGAAAGTATACCGCTCAAAATATTATTCAATCTCTATTTCAAAATCGAGCTCTGGCACCTCTACAAATCCATGCTTCCCTCTGCGAAGGGCCTATCTATTTACTTTTATGCAGAGTCATCATCCTCTTATCAAAAAGCACCAGTAGGAGAGCACCTCTATCGTTCCATGTATTACTATTAATTTGCATTGAGTATGATCATGACTGGATCTCTTTTACCATGAATTACAATGTCTAGTCAGTCCTTGATCTTTAAAGGTGCTCTGCATTTATGTTTTGCGGTCTCAGAAAGGGCTAGCGAGATACCATCCTGTTATATCATATCATGATTGTTTTGAGAAGTGTTGTCATCCGAGGTTTATTATTATTGCTCGCTAGTTGATTATGCCATTGATGTGAGTAGTCTTGAGACCTGAAAGTTATTGTGAATGTGGTTAGTTCATGATCTTGTTGAAAACCTGAATGCTAGCTTACATATTTACAACAACAAGAGCAAACAGAGTTTGTCAAAGTTTTTCTTTATCACTTTCAGTTTATCAACTGAATTGCTTGAGGACAAGCAAAGGTTTAAGCTTGGGGGAGTCGATACGTCTCCAACGTATCTACTTTTCCAAACCCTTTTGCCCTTGTTTTGGACTCTAACTTGCATGATTGGAATGGAACTAACCCGGACTGACGCTATTTTCAGTAGAACTGCCATGGTGTTGTTTTTGTGCAGAAATAAAAAGTTCTTGGAATTGCCTGAAAATCAACGAAGAATTATTTCAGAAAATATAAAAAATACCTGCAAGAAGATCCACACTGGGGGGCCCACGACCTGTCCTCGAGGGTGGGGGGCGCGCCCCCTGCCTCGAGGGCCCCCCGATGCTCCACCGACGTACCCCCAGGTCCTATATATTCCGTTTCGGGGAGAAAAAAATGAAGGAGAAGGAATTATCGCATTTCACGAGACGGAGCCGCCGCCAAGTCGTAATCTCTCTCGGGAGGGTTGGTCTATAGTCCGTTCGGGGCTCCGGAGAGTAGAGATCGTCGCCATCGTCATCATCATCCTTCCTCCATCACCAATTCCATGATGCTCATCGCCGTGTGTGAGTAATTCCATCGTAGGCTTGCTGGACGGTGATGGGTTGGATGGGATCTATCATGTAATCGAGTTAGTTTTGTTAGGGTTTGATCCCTAGTATCCACTATGTTCTGAGATTGATGTTGCTATGACTTTGCTATGCTTAATGCTTGTCACTAGGGCCCGAGTGCCATGATTTCAGATCTGAACCTATTATGTTTACATGAATATATGTGTGTTCTTGATCCTATCTTGCAAGTCTATAGTCACCTACTATGTGTTATGATCCGGCAACCCCGAAGTGACAATAATCGGGACCACTCCTGGTGATGACCATAGTTTGAGGAGTTCATGTATTCACTATGTGTTAATGCTTTGGTCCGGTACTCTATTAAAAGGAGGCCTTAATATCCCTTAGTTTCCAATAGGACCCCGCTGCCACGGGAGGGTAGGACAAAAGATGTCATGCAAGTTCTTTTCCATAAGCACGTATGACTATATTCGGAATACATGCCTACATTGCATTGATGAACTGGAGCTAGTTCTGTGTCATCCTAGGTTATAACTTCTACATGATGAATTGCATCCAACGTAATTTCCCATCAACGATCCAGTGCCTACGATCTTTACCTATATTGCTAGTTGCTTATTTACTTTTCTGTTGCTATTATTACAAAAACTACAAAAACACTACCGTTAGTTTTATTGCTGCTACCGCTACTATCATATTACTTTGCTACTAAACTACCTTGCTGCAAATACTAAGTTTCCAGGTGTGGTTGAATTGACAACTCAGCTGCTAATACTTAAGAGTATTCTTTGACTCCCCTTGTGTCGAATCAATAAATTTGGGTTTAATACTTTACCCTCGAAAACTGTTGCGATCCCCTACACTTGTGGGTTATCAAGACTATTTTCTGGCGCCATTGCCGGGGAGCATAGCTCTATTCTTTAACTCACTTGGGATTTATATCTGCTTATCACTATGAAGAATTTGAAGGACTCAAAAACCAAGATCTTACCCTCAACTACGAGGGGAGGTAAAGAACGGTCATCTAGCTCTGCGCTTGATTCTCCTTCTGTTATGAGTAAACTTGCGACACCTACTCCTGCTATTGAATCTGATATGTCGTATATTCTTGATGATGCTACTTCTGCTATGTATGATGAAACTACCTCTATGCCTGATACTGTGCAACTAGGTGAATTTCTAGATTTACAAATTGCTAAGGTTAGGGAGAGTGCAAATGTTGATGATATTTACGAAAGTGATGATGAAACTACTCCCAATAGATATGAATTACCTATCGTGCCTGAGGGTTATGTTATGGATGAAGAAACTGCTAGAGACTTTCTTGCTTGCAATGATAGATATGATCTTAAGAAATTATTAGCTAAGCTGAAAGAAAATTCCTTGAATGCTAGGATGAAACACGACCCTGCTTTTGCTACTTCACCTATTTGTGTTATTGATAAGGATTATGAATTCTCTGTTGATCTTGAGTTAATTACTTTGGTTGAATCTGATCCTTTCCATTGCCATGAGTCTGAAACTGTTGTGGCACATCTTACTAAGTTAAATGATATAGCCACCCTGTTTACCAATGATGAAAAGATTTGTTATTACTATATCCTTAAGCTATTTCTGTTCTCGTTAAAGGGTGATGCTAAGACCTGGTTTAATTCTCTTGATCCTGGTTGTGTGCGTAGTCCCCAGGATATGATGTATTACTTTTCTGCTAAATATTTTCCCGCTCATAAGAAACAAGCTGCCTTACGGGAAATTTATAAGTTTGCTCGAACTGAAGAAGAGAGTCTCACACAAGCTTGGGGGAGGCTTCTCCAGTTACTTAATGCTTTGCCTGATCATCCTCTTGAGATGCATGATATACTTGATGTCTTTTATAATGGACTAGCCGATGCTTCCAGAGACCACCTGGATAGTTGTGCTTGTTGTGTTTTCAGGGAAAGAACAGTGGAACAAGCTGAATTACCATTGATTAATATGCTAGCCAATGAAAATAATTGGACACTTCCTGAACCAGCCCCTAAGCCAACTCCGAAGAAAAGAGGTGTTCTATTTCTCAGTCCTGAAGACATGCAAGAGGCAAAGAACTCCATGAAAGAAAAAGGTATTAAAGCTGAAGATGTTAAGAATTTACCGCCTATTGAAGAAATTCATGGTCTTGATAACCCGACACAGGTAGTAAAGGTAAATTCTCTTTATAGATTTGATGAAGGTGATATCCCTCGTTATAAGTCTGCTAGCCAATGCTTAGATGAGTTTGACAATTTTATTGTGAAACAAGAAAACTTCAATGCTTATGTTGGTAGACAATTACAACACAATGCTTATATGATTGAACGCTTGAGTGATTATCTGTCTAGTGCTAAAAGTGAACAGAAACTTATTAGTAAACATGCTTCCATGGTCACCACTCAAGTAGAACACGTACTTAAGGCTCAGAATGATTTGCTCAATGAATTAAATAGTAAGAATAATGACAATGCCATTAGAGTTGTGACTAGAGGTGGTAGAATGACTCAGGAACCTCTGTATCCTGAAGGCCACCCTAAGAGAATTGAGCAAGATTCTCAGAGAGCTAATTTAGATGCACCTAGTTCTTCTAGGAAGAAGAAAAAGAAAAATGATAGAACTTTTCATGTTCCTAGTGAACCTGTAGCTCACCCACCTGAGAATCCCAATGATATATCTGTTTCTCATGATGAGACAGAATCTGGTAATGAACATGAACCTAGTGATAATATTAATAATGATGTTCATGATGATGCTCAACCTAGCAATGATAATGATGTAGAGATTGAACCTGTTGTTGATCTTGATAACCCACAATCAAAGAATCAACGTTATGACAAGAGAGACTTTGTTGCTAGGAAGCACGGTAGGGAAAGAGAACCATGGGTTCAGAAACCCATGCCTTTTCCACCGAAACCATCCAAGAAAAAGGATGATGAGGACTTTGAGCACTTCGCTGAAATGATTAGACCTATCTTTTTGCGTATGCGTTTGACTGATGTGCTTTAAACAAATCCTTATGCCAAGTACATGAAAGATATTATTGCCAACAAAAGAAAGATACCTGAAGTAGAAATCTCCACCATGCTTGCCAATTACACTTTTGAGGGTGGAATGCCTAAGAAATTAGGAGATCCAGGAGTACCTACTATACCTTGCTCCAATAAAAGAAACTATGTTAAAACTGCTTTGTGTGATCTGGGAGCCGGTGTTAGTGTTATGTCTCTCTCTTTATATCGTAGACTTGACTTGAGTAAGTTGACACCCACTGAAATATCTTTGCAAATGGCTGATAAATCAACTGCTATACTTGTCGGTATTTGTGAGGATGTGTGAAAGCACATTTGCTCCCCGGGTGGTTTTGGTAATTAATGACAACATACTTTATGGTTGGACTAATGCTTTTATCAAGTATGTTTCAGGAAATTCAATCACATTGGCATGGCAAAAGGACTAAAGAAGTGGACCCCTCAAAATGCTAAGGCAAGCATTGGCAAAAGCTCAAGACTCCATTTTTGGTTTAGTGATCCAAGATCACATTGAGTCCATAGGAAAAGCCAATACTATTAAAAGGGGATGAGGTTATGATGATGATCTGGTTGCTCAAGTGCTTAGTGATACATCTCCTAAACTATCAGCAACTTTCACTGCCATAGACACTCATAAGTAGTCTTGGTCCCACCGATATTCCAAACTCAGTCACACCGAGATGAACCACCTCAGCCATAAGCCAAACCCTAGTAAACTCGGATTTTCCGATTCTGAACTCGGTCTCACCGAAACATGAGTTGCCAAGTTTCTGTAACCTTCTGTCATCAAATCGGTGTCACCGAGATGATGAAGTCGGTCCCACCGAAACTGGCGTGCTCTTGTCATTGCACGAATCGGACTAACCGAGATTGTATATTCGGTCCCACCGAAAATCCCAACGTTCACATTATTTGAACTATCGGTCTCACCGAGTTGTCCACTTCGGTCCCACCGAGATTGCTCAAATGTGTGTAACGGTTGGATTTTGTGTGGAGGCTATTTATACCCCTCCACCCCCTCTTCATTCGTGGAGAGAGCCATCAGAAAGAACTACCACTCCTACCTTACATTTCTGAGAAGAGAACTACCTACCCTTGTGTTGAGATCAAGTTGCTCCACTCCCACCATATGAAGCTTGATCTCTAGCCTTCCCAAGTTGCTTTCCACTCAATCCTTTCTTCCACCACAGCCAAATCAGTGAGGAGAGTTGAGTGTTGGGGAGATTATCATTTGAAGCACAAGAGCAAGGAGTTCATCATCATCTACAACATCTATTCCCTTTTGGAGGGTGGTGCCTCCTAGATTGGTTAGGTGTCGCTTGGGAGCCTCCGTCGTCGAGATGTGGAGTTGAACCAAGAAGTTTGTAAGGGCAAGGAGATCGCCTACTTCGTGAAGATCTACCCCGAGTAAGGCTAGCCCTCCGTGGGCGTAGGCCATGATGGAATAGACAAGGTTGCTTCTTCGTGGACCCTTCGTGGGTGGAGCCCTCCGTGGACTCTCGCAGCCGTTACCCTCCGTGGGTTGAAGTCTCCATCAACGTGGATGTACGATAGCGCCACCTATCGGAACCACGGGAAAAATCATTGCGTCTCCAAATTGCGTTTGATCTTCTCCACTTCTCTTTACTACTTGTGCAATTTACTTTCCGCTGCCCATACTCTAGAATTGCATGTGTAGTGTGCTACTTGACTTGTGTGTTATGCAAAATCTGCCAAAATCTATCCTTGATAAAAGACATAATTTTTATCTTGTCGAGTAGTCTAATCACCCCCCCTCTAGACACTCTCACCTTCTTCGATCCCTCAATTGGTATCAGAGTTTTGGTCTCCATTGCTTTGGTTTACACACCATTGGAGGAAGATGGATGTGTCTACGTTTGGGAGTGTTAGCCATAGAGTGCCTATTCTTAATGGAGTGTCCTATAACTCGTGGAGGATTGAAATGCTTATTATCTTTAAGACGTACAATTTGCGCAAATATGTTGAGACCCCCTATGTGCCTCCATTTGACCCCTTGCACCCTACCATGGATGAAGAGCTTGATTTGCTTCGTAACCTTAGGACTGTAAATCTTATCATTAGAGGGTTACCCGATAACTTGCTTGAGCTCGTTACAAACTTTGAGTGCGCCTATGCTATGTGGAAATTCTTGGAAGAACTTTATCCGGACTACTCTTTGAGAGGTCTTGATGAAATTCTATACAAGACTATTGAATTTGATATGATGCGCCCCAATGATCCCAACTTTGATAAATGCTTCTTTGAGCTTCGTGATCTTATGAAAAAGAAGGGTGATCCCGGTCTTATCAATGTTTTAATTAGAAATGCTCTTGTATTGCATTCCGATGATTATTGTCACATTGACAAAACTAATGCAAGTAGTTATCAAATTGACCTAGGTGTTGATGATGAACAATCTATGGGTCAATATGATGATGAGCATGAGCATGATGATGATTACTCCGATTCGGACACCGAGCTAGATAAGATCATGAAGAGTCTCAATCTTATGGCAAATCTGAGAGACTACATGTCCGGCGGAAAAGAGTGGATTCTTGATAGTGGATGAACCGACCACATGACCGGAGACAAAGACATGTTTCGAGAGCTTGCAAAGAACGATGGTCCACGCAAGTATGTGACTTTTGGAGACAACTCCAAGGGTAAGGTACTTGGCCTTGGTAAGGTGGCCATATCTCATGATAGCTCTATTCAAAATGTCATGCTTGTAGAATCTCTTGGATACAATTTACTTTCCGTGTCTAGATTAGCTGACTTTGGATTCAATGTGCTATTCACCGAAGTAGATTGCCAAGTCTTTCATCGTGACAATCATAACATGGCGTTTACCGGTATCCGTAGAGGTGATCTATATATTCTTGATTTCACTAAGAAAGCCCAACCTAGAGCTTGCTTCATTGCTAAATCCTCTAAAGGTTGGTTATGGCATAGAAGGCTTGGACATGTTGGTATGCGTAATCTAGACAAGCTGATCAAAGGTGATCATATTCTTGGCGTTAAAGATGTTTTCTTTGACAAAGATAGACTTTGTAGTGCTTGTCAAGCAGGAAAACAAGTAGGTGGAAGTCATCCCGTGAAGAACATCATGACCACAAGGAGACCGCTTGAGCTTCTTCATATGGATCTCTTCGGTCCCAATGCTTACAAAAGCCTTGGTGGTAACTCCTTTGGTCTAGTTATAGTTGATGATTATTCCAGATTTACGTGGGTATTTTTCCTTGATGACAAATCGCAGGTTCAGAGAATCTTCAAAACCTTTGCCAAAAAGGCCCAAAATCAATTTGAGGTGAAGATCAAGAAAGTTCGGAGTGACAATGGAACGGAGTTCAAGAACGCCAATGTAGACTCTTTTCTCGATGAGGAAGGGATTCTACATGAGTTCTCGGCTACGTACACTCAACAAAATGGAGTTGTTGAGAGGAAGAACCGAACGCTCATAGAGATGGCGAGAACGATGCTTGATGAATACAAGACACCGAAGCATTTTTGGGGGGAAGCGGTCGAGACAGCTTGTCATGCTATCAACAGGCTTTATCTTCATAAGCTCCTCGGCAAGACATCATACGAGCTCCTCACCGGTAACAAACCCCAAGTGGGATACTTTCGTGTCTTTGGTTCGAAATGCTATATCCTTGATAAGCATCGTCGGTCTAAATTTGCTCCTAAATCTCATGAAGGCTTTTTTCTTGGTTATGGATCAAACTCCCACACCTACCGTGTCTACAATAATTTCACCCGAAAGGTTGAAGAGACGGTAGACGTGAAGTTTGATGAATCTAATGGCTCGCAAGTAGAGCAAATGCCTATTGATGTAGGAGACAAGGACCCATCGGAAGCTATCCAAGATTTATCTATTGGAAAGATCCGTCCCATGGAAGTGAAGGAAAGTACCTCATCTACATATGTGGAGCCCCCTACCTCACGGCGAGATGAACCTCAAGGCAACATGGAGGCCTCCACAAGTGGAACTCACCAAGATGAGGAAGTGCAACAAGAAGATCCACCACAACCTCCTTCTCCACCGCCTCAAGACAACACCAACAACAATGAAGAAGAAGAAGAGGAAGATGAAGATGATGAGGAAGCTCAGCCACAACCTCAACAAAAGCTATCCCGAGTCCGAGCAAGAGTCAAGAAAAATCATCCCGTGGAACAAATGATGAACGACATCAACTCCGGGAGAATTACTCGCTCTAAAACTCGCTTAGCTAACTTTTGTGAGCATTACTCATTTATCTCTAGTATTGAACCTATGAAGGTAGAAGAAGCACTTGAAGACCCGGATTGGGTGAACGCTATGCACGGAGAACTACACAACTTCGAGAGGAACAAGGTATGGACTTTGGTAGAGAAGCCCAAGGATGATCAAAACATCATTGGAACCAAATGGGTATTTCGGAACAAGCAAGATGAAGATGGACAAGTCATCCGCAACAAGGCTCGTCTCGTAGCTCAAGGTTACACACAAGTCGAAGGTATGGACTATGGTGAGACCTATGCCCCCGTTGCTAGACTTGAGTCCATTCGCATTCTTCTTGCTTATGCCAATCACCATGATATTACTCTCTATCAAATGGATATCAAAAGTGCTTTCCTAAATGGTGAAATTGAGGAGGAAGTATTTGTGAAACAACCTCCCGGATTTGTGAATCCCAAAAAGCCTAATCATGTTTACAAGTTGCACAAAGCTCTTTATGGTCTTAAACAAGCTCCTAGAGCTTGGTACAAATGCTTGACTAGCTTTCTTCTTGAAAAAGGCTTTGAGATTGGAAAGATAGACTCAACGCTGTTCACGAAAAGGGTTAATGGTGAACTATTTGTGTGCCAAATATATGTTGATGATATTATCTTTGGTTCAACTAACCCTCATTTTAGAAAGAAGTTTGGAAAGCTCATGTCGGAGAAGTATGAGATGTCCATGATGAGTGAACTCAAATTCTTCCTTGGGTTGCAAATCAAGCAATCTAAGGAGGGTACCTTTGTCTCACAAACAAAGTACACCAAGGATCTCTTCAAGAAGTTCAACATGCAAGAAAGCAAAGGTATGAGAACCCCCATGCCTACAAGTGGACATAATGACTTGACAAAAGATGGAGAACCCGTTGATCAAAGGGTTTACCGATCTATGATTGGTTCTCTACTATATCTTTGTGCTTCTCGTCCTGACATAATGTTGAGTGTATGCATGTGTGCTCGATATCAAGCAGCCCCTAAAGAATGTCATCTTAAAGCTGTTAAAAGGATTGTGAGATATTTGATACACACACCAAACTTTGGCATTTGGTATCCTAAGAGGGCCTCTTTCGACCTTGTTGGCTATTCCGACTCGGACTATGCCGGTGACAGGGTTGATAGAAAGTCAACTTCGGGTACGTGTCAATTCCTTGGTCGATCCCTTGTATCTTGGTCCTCCAAGAAACAAAATTAGGTATCATTATCCACTGCCGAAGTGGAATATATTGCTGCTGGTTCGTGTTGTGCTCAATTGCTATGGATGACACAAACGCTTAAGGATTATGGGATACATGTGAGACATGTTCCCTTGCTTTGTGACAATGAGAGTGCGATTAAAATTGGACACAATCCCGTGCAACACTCTCGAACGAAGCATATTGAAGTTCGTCACCATTTCATTCGTGATCATATTGCCAAGGGTGACATCAATCTTAAGCATGTTCGTACTGACAAACAACTCGCTGATATCTTTACAAAACCTCTTGATGAGAAGGTGTTTTGTCGCTTAAGGAGTGAGTTGAACATCATTGATGCTTCAAACTTGGAGTGAGAACTCCATTGATGCATGCAAGGCATGAGCCCACTTGACTAATCCTTGATATTTCTCTTATGATGGTGATCATATGTCTTGGACACATTTGCCTCCTTGTATTGCATCTAACTCCTTGCAGGTACTTGGATGATCTACATTCCACAAGATTACCACACACTCAAATCATGAGTAATCTTGTCATTGACCAAGTATCTAGCCCTTTGGGATGTTGAGTTCAAGGAACAAAATTCCACATATCCTTTTTGACATCTTATACATCTAGTATTTCACTCTTTTCATCTTGGATATCCTTGAGTATTTCCTTGCTTGCCTAACCCATGTAGGAAGATGAACTACACAAGTGGAAATGGCGCTCCAACTTCACATTCAATGAGAACCTACATCAAGTTTACCTACATGAGCAAAGCAACAACAAGCCCAAGGTATGTTCTTCACATCTTTAAGGAGCTTTGCTCAAAGTCATGAGTACAAGCAGCTTCATAAGATGTGATCACATCGAATGCTTAATCGAAAAATGGCAACCCCATTTTGAGCTTAAATGATGAGTATGACCTATGATCAAATGTCCTCATTCGACTCCTAAGTCAATATACTCAAACATAGGTGACCTTGTCGCCGACCTTTATCTAGATGAAGTACATATGTTTTGGAGTCTTTCTATTTTCTCTTAGGAATCGTTTTCATTTCTATTCTTTTGTCTTTGTGAATATCCTTCTGGCTCCGATCAATTCCTCGAAAATCATTCACAAATTCATTGCAAATCCTTTGAAACATTCCTCGCAAAGTGAGCTGAATTATTTCTGTATTTCCTTGGAATTAAACTCGGCGTCACGGATTTAAATATTTCGGTCTAACCGAAAAGGATCTACCCTAAGTCCCTGACTTTCGAACCCACCGATCCATCTTAATTCGGTGTCACCGATTTATTTCTTCCAGGATATCATCTTCTGCAGCTCCACTCAATGATTCTCTATGCATGTTCCTTTTTGCCCTGTTGTGATTCTTAAGGATCCCACTCCTTTCTTTCCATCTTCCCTGACCTTCCTAGTTTGCTGTCCTTTTCGGCACTTGATGTCAAAGGGGGGAGAAGACTTAGGGGGAGAAGAGAAGATTTAGGGGGAGAAGAAGAGCAATCTTACCTTAAGGGGGAGAGAATCACATCAAAGCTTTGCCGTGTTTTTCCTTATAAGAGAATTTCTTGCCGTGTTTCACATTGGACATTACAATTGGCGTCATTCTCATTTGGCATCATTCTTTTGATTTTGCTCTTTCCATCAAACCCCTTGATCTGAGAGAACTCAAAGGGAGAGGAATCTTCACAATTGATATCTTATGGAAAGCAAAATCTCTCAGAGTTCATTGAAAATCTTTTAGTTTCGGAGACATGTTTGCTGATTCAAGCTTGTGCTCAATATGAGACACTCTTTATACATGTCATCCCTGGCTTGGTACTCTTGATGTTCTTGCAGTTGTTTGAAGAAATACTCTTGTGTTATCTAACCTTGTTTTCCCAAGTTTATCTCTTCAGGTACAATGCCAAGGAACCTCAAGGTAAGTATATGCACTTTGCAGAATGTGCATGATGGTGACTTGCTTGTGAATACTTGTTTGCAAGAAATCACCATGCACATATGCATTATCACTCACTTCTTTTCATCTGCTCTGATGCATATAGCCAAGCTGCATGTAGCACATCTTGCTTATCTCTCTTGTGTGCTTGTGGTAGTCCAAAACCATAATTTATGAAAATCTTGCACACTTGTAGGGGGAGCCTGTGTACTACATGGTTGTCAAAGCTTTCGTGATAATTCTGTCTTTCTTTCAATAAGCTTTGATGTCTTGTTTAGTGTGTTGCCATCAATTACCAAAAAGGGGGAGATTGAAAGCACATTTTCTCCCCGGGTGGTTTTGGTAATTAATGACAACATACTTTGTGGTTGGACTAATGCTTTTATCAAGTATGTTTCAGGAAATTCAATCACATTGGCATGGCAAAAGGACTAAAGAAGTGGACCCCTCAAAATGCTAAGGCAAGCATTGGCAAAAGCTCAAGACTCCATTTTTGGTTTAGTGATCCAAGATCACATTGAGTCCATAGGAAAAGCCAATACTATTAAAAGGGGATGAGGATATGATGATGATTTGGTTGCTCAAGTGCTTAGTGATACATCTCCTAAACTATCAGCAACTTTCACTGTCATAGACACTCATAAGTAGTCTCGGTCCCACCGATATTCCAAACTCAGTCACACCGAGATGAACCACTTCAGCCATAAACCAAACCCTAGTAAACTCGGATTTTCTGATTCTGAACTCGGTCTCACCGAAACATGAGTTGCCAAGTTTCTGTAACCTTCTGTCATCAAATCGGTGTCACCGAGATGATGAAGTCGGTCCCACCGAAACTGGCATGCTCTTGTCATTGCACGAATCGGACTAACCGAGATTGTATATTCGGTCCCACCGAAAATCCCAACGTTCACATTATTTGAACTATCAGTCTCACCGAGTTGTCCACTTCGGTCCCACCGAGATTGCTCAAATGTGTGTAACGGTTGGATTTTGTGTGGAGGCTATTTATACCCCTCCACCCCCTCTTCATTCGTGGAGAGAGCCATCAGAAAGAACTACCACTCCTACCTTACATTTCTGAGAAGAGAACTACCTACCCTTGTGTTGAGATCAAGTTGCTCCACTCCCACCATATGAAGCTTGATCTCTAGCCTTCCCAAGTTGCTTTCCACTCAATCCTTTCTGTCTCCACAGCCTAATCAGTGAGGAGAGTTGAGTGTTGGGGAGATTATCATTTGAAGCACAAGAGCAAGGAGTTCATCATCATCTACAACATCTATTACCTTTTGGAGGGTGGTGCCTCCTAGATTGGTTAGGTGTCGCTTGGGAGCCTCCGTCGTCGAGATGTGGAGTTGAACCAAGAAGTTTGTAAGGGCAAGGAGATCGCCTACTTCGTGAAGATCTACCCCGAGTAAGGCTAGCCCTCCGTGGGCGTAGGCCATGATGGAATAGACAAGGTTGCTTCTTCGTGGACCCTTCGTGGGTGGAGCCCTCCGTGGACTCTCGCAGCCGTTACCCTCCGTGGGTTGAAGTCTCCATCAACGTGGATGTACGATAGCGCCACCTATCGGAACCACGGGAAAAATCATTGCGTCTCCAAATTGTGTTTGATCTTCTCCACTTCTCTTTACTACTTGTGCAATTTACTTTCCGCTGCCCATACTCTAGAATTGCATGTGTAGTGTGCTACTTGACTTGTGTGTTATGCAAAATCTGCCAAAATCTGTCCTTGATAAAAGACAGAATTTTTATCTTGTCGAGTAGTCTAATCACCCCCCCCCTCTAGACACTCTCACCTTCTTCGATCCCTCAATGTGCCTGTTGTAGTTGCAAATGTTACTATTCTAACGGACTTTGTTATACTTGATATTCCCGAGGATGATAGTATGTCTATTATTCTTGGAAGACCTTTTTTGAATACCGCAGGGGCTGTTATTGATTGCAACAAAGGCAATGTCACTTTTCATGTCAATGGTAATGAGCATACGGTACACTTTCCGAGGAAACAACCTCAGGTCCATAGTATCAATTATATTGGAAAAACTTCAACTATCACTATTGGAGGTTTTGAGTTTCCTCTTCCTATTATCAAGAATGCATATGACATTCTTATTGTTGGGGGAATACATATCCCCATTGAGGTAACATAGTGTTATTCGAAAATTCTCTGGTTTCATGTTACTCGGAAAGATTTTATTAACAAGACCTGATCAACCTTGTTAATGGATTCCTTTTGATGAACATGGGATAGGTGAATCTAGATGGCACAAATCTTCTGTACCCCTATTTACTTTTTGTTAATTAGGTTAAATAAAACAAAAATAGCATTACATGTCTGTTTCCAGACTTATCCATGTAATAAAAAATATCCCGAAAATAAAAGTTCTCCAAATGCCATGAAAATGGAATATGATTTTTTCTAAAATATTTAAGAAAATATGGCACTGAACACACAACGAGGGGAGCCAGCACGTGGACTCGAGGGAACAGGGTGCGCCCCCCTTCACAGGGCGCGCCCCCTGCCTCGAGGGCCCCACGTGGCCCCCCTCCACTTATCCTTTCACCCATGTTCTTCCTCTTCCTCCCAAAAAAATCACCAACCAGCTCAAACCCGAGTTCTAGCTCATTTTGCTGCCATTTTCGATCTCCTTGCTCAAAGCACCATTCACCAAACTGTTTGGGGAGATTGTTCCTTGGTATGTGACTCCTCCATTGGTCCAATTAGTTTTTGTTCTAGTGCTTTATTTGTTGCAAATTTGTGCTATTGTGGTGACCTTGTTCTTGAGCTTGCATGTCAATTTTTCTTGGTCCCAAGTAGTTCCAATGCATGATATAGCCTCTAGGCACTTATAGGAGTTGTTGCTATCAATCTTGTTGAGTTTGGTTAACTTTTATTGTGAGTTACTAAAAATTTCAGAAATTTTCAGAAAAGGAAAATGTTAAAAAGATTATTGAGGGGCTCTTCCAGCAAGAGCTCAGAGGAAAAGAAGAAAGTAGAAAATAAGAAGCCCAAGTATCATCTTCCTCGCATGGCGGAAGTTCAACCGTGCGAATGGCCTTGTAATAATTTCATGATGTCCGCCGGTATTTACGAAGAATTTTATTGGATGGCGAATAATGCAGGCCTCACCGACTTCCTCAACGACCAAAAAGAACAATATCTCTTACTCACCAATATTTTCTTGCAAAGTTTTCATTTTCATTCTAGGAAAACACCACCTATGGTGGAGTTTCGCTTATATGATGTGAGTAAGGAGATATCACTGTTAGACTTTTGTGAAATATGCAAAGTACCCTTTGGAGGTAGGCTTGATGAACCACGTCACGAAGACGTCAAAGGGTTTATTGATATGATAGCCGTAGGTGAAACTAGACAAGTTGCAGGGGCTAGAATCACTAGTATACACTTCCCTGTTCTGCGCTACTTTGCTTTATTTGCTAGTAGGTGTTTAATTGGTCGCGGGAATAGTGGGAATCTCAATGCCCCTGATATTATCATTTTATGCCATGCTTTGTTCCAGGACACAACTTTTAGCTTGGGCGCCGTCGTTGCCAAACGATTGATTCTGAACCGCTCAAGAGGGCTCGTCTTTGGATGCATCTTTGCTTCTCGCCTTGCTGAACATTTTAATATACCCATTAGGCATCATGAGAAGGAAGAAAAAATGCTTGCCCATGTTTATCTAGACTACAAGAGCATGGTAGCTCATGATTTTATTGTTAAAGACAAAAATATGCAGCTCCATTACAAATTGAGGTTTGATGAAATATACTGTGAAATTGTTACCTTGCCTGCACCTTCCTTGTTTGATCTATCTACATGCGTATTCCTCATCACCTCAGATGTCTTCTACAAGTACCAAGGCCAGGCACAAGCTTCAGAGCCTGAGCCAGAACCACCACTTGATCCTTCCCGTCAATCTGTTTATGGGTGGGAGCTGGACGAGCTCGCCAACCAGTGGCGCCCAGAGGACACATCTTAGTACACTGGAGGGAGTGACTTTGATCCGTGGCCATAGACCAACTTAGGCCAAAAGCCTAAGCTTGGGGGAGTATGTGTTTCTCACCGACTTACATTCATGTTCACACTTATTCTAGTTGTCGGTGCTCACACTCTTTCACTGTACCATCCATGCTTAGTTTAATTTTCTTTTTCTTGTGTGCTAGAAAAACCCAGAAAAACAAAAAAATTTAGTTGTAGCTTCTAGCTAGTTTATTTTCTTTGCTTGTAGTAGTAATTAAAAATGAAAACCCAAAAAGATTTACCGTTCTTCTTTTGCTTGTTGGGAGCTTTCCCGTGTAAATAGTTTCTTTTCTTTTCTTTAGTGGTTGAGAGTAGAAGACCATGATTAAAATGCTTAGTGGCTCTCATATGCTATTTTGTTGATTTAACCTTGAGCCATATTACCTTGTCTTCTCTCTTGTATTAAATGTCTGCAGATTCCAGCTTAGTCCAATGCATGTGCACTATTATTATTTTCCACACCGTTTGGTCGTGCGAGTGAAAGGCAATAAGGATGATATATGATGAACTAATTGAGATGAGAAAAGCTGGTATGAACTCGACCTCTCTTGTTTTTGTAAATATGATTGCTTATCGTTCTTGATTCAGCTTGTTATGAATAAAACATGTTTGCAATGACAATTAGAGATCATAGCTGCTTATGCCATGCTTAATTAGCGGAGAGTTTATAATGGTCTATCTTGCATGCCAACATGATATTAAAATGGTTGTGATGTGGTATGATGGGTGGTATCCTCCTCTGAACGATCTAAGTGACTTGACTTGGTACATGTTCACGCATGTAGTTGAAACAAATCAACATAGCCTTCACGATATTTATGTTCATGGTGATTTATATCCTACTCATGCTTGCATTCATTGTTGATTAATTTTAATGCATGTTCATGACCGTTGTTGCTCTCTAGCTGGTCGCTTCCCAGTCTCTTTCTAGCCTTCACCTGTACTAAGCGGGAATACTGCTTGTGCATCCACTTCCATAAACCCCAAAGTTATTCCACATGAGTCCACCATACCTACCTATATGCGGTATTTACCTGCCGTTCCAAGTAAATTTGTATGTGCCAAACTCTAAACCTTCAAATGAAATTCTGTTTTGTATGCTCGAACAACTCATATATCAACTAGGGTTGTCTATATCTTCCATGTTAGGTGGGTTATTCCCACGATGAGTGGACTCCGCTCATCATTCATGAGAAAATGGCTGGTAACCGGGATGCCCAGTCCCATGCTCAAAATCATAATAATTAAACAAAACTCCCCCAGGGCTGTTGCTTGTTTGGACGGTAACCCGTGGATTCGGCTGGCCGTGGAGTGTGCTTGTTGGTGGTTGGGGGAGTATAAACTTTACCATTCCGTCTGGGAACTGCCTATAATGTGCGTAGAATGGGAGATTTCAAGATTACTGGTTGTTATGTTGATAATGAAAGTATACCGCTCAAAATATTATTCAATCTCTATTTAAAAATCGAGCTCTGGCACCTCTACAAATCCATGCTTCCCTCTGCGAAGGGCCTATATATTTACTTTTATGCAGAGTCATCATCCTCTTATCAAAAAGCACCAGTAGGAGAGCACCTCTGTCGTTGCATGTATTACTATTAATTTGCATTGAGTATGATCATGACTGGATCTCTTTTACCATGAATTACAATGTCTAGTCAGTCCTTGATCTTTAAAGGTGCTCTGCATTTATGTTTTGCGGTCTCAGAAAGGGCTAGCGAGATACCATCCTATTATATCATATCATGATTGTTTTGAGAAGTGTTGTCATCCGAGGTTTATTATTATTGCTCGCTAGTTGATTATGCCATTGATGTGAGTAGTCTTGAGACCTAAAAGTTATTGTGAATGTGGTTTGTTCATGATCTTGTTGAAAACCTGAATGCTAGCTTACATATTTACAACAACAAGAGCAAACAGAGTTTGTCAAAGTATTTCTTTATCACTTTCAGTTTATCAACTGAATTGCTTGAGGACAAGCAAAGGTTTAAGCTTGGGGGAGTTTATACGTCTCCAACGTATCTACTTTTCCAAACCCTTTTGCCCTTGTTTTGGACTCTAACTTGCATGATTTGAATGGAACTAACCTGGACTGACGGTGTTTTCAGCAGAACTGTCATGGTGTTGTTTTTGTGCAGAAATAAAAAGTTCTCGGAATCGCCTGAAAATCAACGGAGAATTATTTCAGAAAATATAAAAAATACATGCAAGAAGATCCACACTGGGGGCCCACGACCTGTCCTCGAGGGTGGGGCCCACAAGTATTTCTCAATTTCATAATAACTCCACTAGCATGACTCTAATATCACTATCCTCATATCTCAAAACAATTATCAAGCATCCAACTTCTCATCATATTCAATGCACTTAGTATGAAAGATGCCTATCATGTGAAGGCTAGTTTTATAGCCAAAGCACATTACCATGCTGTTTTAATAGACTCTCAAAAGGATATAAGTGAAGCATGAGAGATCAACAATTTCTACAAAATATAATTACCAACGTGCTCTAAAAGATGTAAGTGAAGCACTAGAGCAAAAACTATTCAACTCAAAAGATATAAATGAAGCACATAGAGTGTTCTAACAATTACTAGGCCATATTTATCTCTCTCAAAAAGGTGTGTCCAGCAATGATAATTGTGGCAAACTAACAAGCAAAGACTCAAATTATACATGACGCTCCAAGTAAAACACATATCATGTGGTGAATAAAAATATAGCTCCGAGTATAGTTACAGATAGATGAAGACGAAAGAGGGGATGCCTTCCCGGGGCATCCTCAAGCTTAGGCTTTTGGTTGTCATTGAATTTTACCTTGGGGTGCCTTGGTAATCCCCAAGCTTAGGCTCTTGCCACTCTTTGTTCCATAGTCCATCAAAGCAATACTCAAAACTTGAAAACTTCACAACACAAAACTTAGAAAAAAAATCTCGCAAGCTCCGTTAGTATAAGAAAACATACCACTACTCAAAGGTACTGTAATGAACTCATTCTTTGTTTATATTGGTGTTAAACCTACTGTATTCCAACTTCTCTATGGTTCATACCCTCCGATACTACTCATAGATTCATCAAAATAAGCAAACAACACATAGAAAACAGAATCTGTCAAAAACAGAACAGTCTGTAACTTTCGAAAACTTCTGTAACTCAAAAATTGAAGTAAATTGGTAAATGTGAGGAATTTTTCTATCAATCATCTGCAAAAAGAATCAACTAAATAGCACTCTCCAGTAAAATCTGGTGACTATTCTAGTGAGCGCTAACGTTTCTGTTTTTTACAGCAAGATCATATAAACTTCACACAAGTCTTCCCAAAGGTTCTACTTGGTACAAACACTAATTAAAACACAAAACCACATCTAAAAAGGAGCTAGATGCAATATTTATTCCTAAACAGAAGCAAAAAGTAAAGAACAAAAATAAAGTTGGGTTGCCTCCCAACAAGCGCTATCGTTTAACACCCCTAGCTAGGCATGATGATTTCAATGATGCTCGCATAAAAGATAAGAATTGAAACATAAAGAGAGCATCATGAAGAATATGACTAGCACATTTAAGTCTAACCCACTTCCTATGCATAGGGATTTTGTGAGCAAACAACTTATGGGAACGATAATCAACTAGCATAGGAAGGGAAAACGAGCATAACTAAAAGATTTTAAGCACATAGAGAGGAAACTCAATATTATTGCAATTCCTACAAGCGTATGATCCTCTCTCATAATAATTTTCAGTAGCATCATGAATGAATTCAACAATATAACCAGCACATAAAGCATTCTTGTCATGATCTCCAAGCATATAAATTTTCTTACTCTCCACATAAGCAAAATTCTTCTCATTCAGAATAGTGGGAGTATCATAAGAGACTCGAATACTATAGATTGTTTCCACATTAAAAGAGTAATGTTCAGAAAAAGGGTAACCATAATCATGACAAGTTTTATAAATATAATCATCACTACTTTTTATAGCATAAGTGTCATCACAATAATCATTATAAATAGGAGGCATGCTATCATCATAATAGATTTGCTCATCAAAACTTGGGAGGCTAAAAATATCATCTTCATCAAACGTAGCCTCCCCAAGCTTGGGACAAACATTAATTGCAGAAAATAAATTCTCAAATATATCATTCTCATCAAACATAGCATCCCCAAGCTTGGGCCTTTTCATATCATAAGCATAATCACTCTCACCATTAATAGTATGGATAGCACCGATAGTATAGCAATTATTATCATCACAATGAGTAATAGGAGCAACATCATTTGGGAGGGATACCTTTTTATCTTTGCTTCTCCGTATTTTTTTCTTCTTCACATTAGGTATGGGTTTAATCTTCTTTTTGGAGCTCCTTATTAATGAGATTGGTTGAATAGAAGGCTCCTCCTCGTTACCTGATTCATCATAAGAAAGAATAGGAAGATATTGGAAAATATCTTCCCTTTCATTAGTATTCTCTTCATCTCCTATTTGTTTTCTTGACTTTATGTAAATTGGAAATATAAGGATTTTCAATGCAATTCACAGCACAATACATATAAATTTCCTCCATATCAAAATCAAGAACTTTATCAAGGACAAATTCTAGAAGATCCTTAGTTAAACGTTTTACTTCTTCATAACCCACAAGCAAACTAAGTTCATTATGATATGCAAGGGAGATCAAGTCATCACAATTTTTGGACATGATTCGATCATGAAACAATTCACATTGGGGATTTAAGTGATCACGTTCATTGCAAAGTTCACAAGGATGGCAAAGAAATTTTAAATTTTCAGCACAATCATCTAGCCTCTGTAGCAACCATTTAGTTTCTAAATACTTATGCCTCTTGCAAAATCTATCTTCCCTATTTGGTATGTACTTGCAAACTCTATGCACTCCGCGAAAATCAACATGCTTATATGAGATATTTTCATCATGGCTAGTGCAATCATCATTAGTACCATGGATATTCAAAGGATTCACACTAACAACATTGCAATCATGCTCATCATTCAAGTTTTTAGTGCCAAGCATTCTATGTAATTCTTCTTCTAGTACCTGAGCACAATTTTCCTTCCCATCATTTGCACGAAAGATATATTAAAAAGATGAAGCATATGAGGTAACCTTAATTCCATTTTTTGTAGTTTTGTTTTATAAACTAAACTAGTGATAAAACAAGAAATAAAGAGATTCGATTGCAAGATCTAAAGATATACCTTCAAGCACTCACCTCCCCGGCAACGGCGCCAGAAAAGAGCTTGATGTCTACTACACAACCTTCTTCTTGTAGACGTTGTTGGGCCTCCAAGTGTAGAGGTTTGTAGGACAGTAGCAAATTTCCCTCAAGTGGATGGCCTAAGGTTTATCAATCCGCGGGAGGCGTAGGATGAAGATGGTCTCTCTCTCAAACAACCCTGCAACCAAATAACAAAGAGTCTCTTGTGTCCCCAACACACCCAATACAATGGTAAATTGTATAGGTGCACTAGTTCGGCGAAGAGATGGTGATACAAGTGCAATATGGATGGTAGATATAGGTTTTTGTAATCAGAAAATATAAAAATAGCAAGGTAACATGTGGTAAAAGTGAGCATAAACGGTGTTGCAATGATAGGAAACAAGGCCTAGGGTTCATACTTTCGCTAGTGCAAGTTCTCTCAACAAGGATAACATAATTGGATCATATTACTAGCCATGAACATGCAACAAAGAGTCACTCCAAAGTAACTAATAGCGGAGAACAAACGAAGAGATTATGGTAGGGTACGAAACCACCTCAAGGTTATCCTTTCTGATCGATCTATTCAAGAGTCCGTAGTAAAATAACACGAAGCTATTCTTTGTGTTCAATCTATCATAGAGTTCGTACTAGAATAACACCTTAAGACACAAATCAACCAAAACCCTAATGTCACCTAGATACTCCATTGTCACCTCAAGTATCCGTGGGGATGATTATACGATATGCATCACACAATCTCAGATTCATCTATTCAACCAACACAAAAGAACTTCAAAGAGTGACCCAAATTTTCTACCGGAGAGTCAAGACGAAAATGTGTGCCAACACCTATGCATAGATTCCCAAGGTCACAGAACACGCAAGTTGATCACCAAAACATACATCAAGTGGATCACATGATATCCCATTGTCACCACAGATAAGCACATGCAAGACATACATCAAGTGTTCTCAAATCCTTAAAGACTCAATCCGATAAGATAACTTCAAAGGGAAAACTCAATTCATCACAAGAGAGTAGAGGGGGAGAAACAACATAAGATCCAACTATAATAGCAAAGCTCGCGATACATCAAGATCGTGCCATCTCAAGAACACGAGAGAGAGAGATAGATCAAACACAAAGCTACTGGTACATACCCTTAGCCCCGAGGGTGGACTACTCCTCCCTCGTCATGGAGAGCACCGGGATGATGAAGATAGCCACCGGAGAGGGATTCCCCCTCTCGCAGGGTGTCGGAATGGGGTCAAGATTGGTTTTTGGCGGCAACAGAGGCTTTCGGCGGTGGAACTCTTGATCTAGGTTACTTTCCGGAGGTTTCAGTATATATAGGACGTGTTGGAGTCGGGGCCAAGCAAATGGGGTCTCCGGGCTGTCCACGGGGCAGGGGGGCGCACCCAGTAGGGGGGCACCCCCCCACCCTCGTGGGCAGCCCGTGGGTCCTCTCATCCCCCTCCGGCACTTCCTGGGCTTCTTTAGGTCCAAAAACTTCCTCCGTTGAGTTTCAGGTCAATTGGGCTCCGTTTGATATTCCTTTTCTGCGAAACCCTAAAATAGGAGAAAAACAGAAACTGGCACTAGGCTCTGGATTAATAGGTTAGTCGCAAAAATAATATAAAAGTGTATAACAAAGCTCATTAAACATCCAAAACATCATAAATAATAGCATGGAATAATAAAAAAATTATAAATACGTTGTAGACGTATCAAGGGGTAAAGATGAGGTCGGGCCAAAGTTAGAGGTAAATGTAAATGTCCCAAAATACATAGGTCTTGTTACATAAAATTTATTTATTAACTCATACAGTAGCTCTTTGGTTTCCATTGTGGGTTGACATATGCTTCACAATATCATTAAGTAGCTACGCGTGCACATTATGATCTTGTAGATTCTGATGCATGTGCAGAAAGTTCATAAGCTGAGATGAACCATGATCTCCCAGGATTTGAACTTGTTCTCCATGTGCTTATAAATCATTGGTTTGTGCTACACCATCAGCCTCATCCTCGACAATCATATTTTGCAAAATAACACAACATTTCATGAGCTGCCACAAAGCCTATGAGTCCCACATCATTGCAGCTCCACAAAAAATTCTCCAACAAGATTAAAGCACTCAGAATGCCCTCTCCACGTCCTTACTTGCCGCTTCTTGTATTGTTGCAAAGTGGCTTTGTTTGTTGCCCAGTGGTTCGCATATGATCTTGACAAAGGTCGCCCACTGAGAATAGATGTTGTTGGCCAGATAGTATCACATGTTGTACTCACGGTCGTTGATAGTGTAGTTGCACGGTGGCGATTTCCCATTGCAAAGCCTCCTAAACACTGGAGATCGTTGAGGCACGTTGATGTCGTTGTGAGACCCCAACATTCCAAAAAAAGCATGCCAAATCCATAAGGCATGTGCCACCGCTTCAAGTATGATGGTGGCCTCTTTGGTGTGACCTTGATACATTCCCCACAAACCTTTGAGGCGGTTCTTCCATTGTTAATGCATGCAATCAGTTGATCCGAGCATTCCTGGAAACCCTCTAGCTTCCCCAATAGCCAACAACCTTTCTATGTCCCATGCATTTGGTTCTCTCAGATACTCTGCTCCAAACACCTGCAACATGGTGCGGGCAAACTCGACAGTAGTCTTCAGGCATGTGATCTCCCCCATCCTGGCCATCTCACCAACGGCATCTACGGTAGTACCAAGTACAAGCATCATAAAAGAAGTCGTGCACTTATGCTTAGCATAGAAAGAAAGTTGGCCGCAACAATCCCTCTTGAGCTTGAAGTAGTCATCATGTGCCTCCACTCCTACAATGCGCAAGAACAATGGTTTCCGCATGGGGAAACGGTGACGAAACCATGGATCATCCGGGAAAGTTGGGTTCGGAGCAAAGTAATCCCTCTGCAGTAGCCGTGCTCCAGACAACCTATCTGATTGATCACTCTTCTCCCTTTGATTGAGTCCTTGAAGTTGAGAATATGCTCCACATGTCGGTCCATTTCCTCTTGCATGCTCATGAGCATGATCATGTCCACTTCTTCGCCTGAATCTGAGGATTCGAAGAACTCATCTTCAATCATTTGAACAAGCTCCGCCGGTCCATACTCCTCGTCTGACAAAGTATCGAAATGCATTGTTTTCCCTAAAAAATCACAAGAAATTCGGTCAGACGATGTATCGGACACATAAAGCGCAAGGCGGAGCCAAAGAGTTGTTGGACATACCGTGGTGGGGTCCAGGCCATCGAGGACGTCCCCGGCGGCAAGGACGGGAGAGAGGACTGCTCTACCGGAGGTGGCGGCGCAGAGGCTAGGAACGGTTGCGGGGCGCACGCGGCGGCGAGACACACATCGAGGAGAAGGAAGAATAGAAGAGAGAGAGAAAATAGATCCGGTAGGTCGACTTGGTGGATTTTGTGCAATTTGTGATGAGGTCGGGTTGTTGGGTCCGATGTGGCGGGCGCGTACGGACACCCCATATCCACCCCATATTTAAGCTGGATTTGAGAGGTGCTAGTCAATCCGGGCGTTTAAGGCGCCAGTCTGAGTCGAAATTTTATGACCGGCCAGTGACCGGACGGCCCGCCCGAGAGTATGAGGCGGGTTGGGGCGCCCGGCTGTAGATGCTCTGAACAACTGAGCACCGTATGTGTAGGCCTCTTATCCGCAAAAAGAAAACAGTACGTGTAGGGGACATAGACTATTTGATCCCGAGCTCATATGCTCCCGCATGAACAGTAAAATCAAAAAAATAGTAAACAATTCAAACAAATCTGCTTTTTTATGATGAACTGCTACTTTTTGAGCTTGCGTTGTATTCCCTCAAAGAGGAAAGGGAGATGCAGCACAGTAGCGTAAGTATTTCCCTCGGTTTTAATAACCAAGGTACCAATACAGTAGGAGACCACGCGCGAGTCCCTCGCACCTTCACAAACCAATAAGAACTTCGCAGCCAACGCGATAAGGGTTTGTCAATCCCTTTACAGACACTTACGAAAGTGAGATCTGATAGAGATGATAGTTTATATTTTTGGTATTTTTGTTTATAAGAATAGAAAATAAAAGCGGTAAAAGTAAAGTAGATGTAGATTGATATGTTGAGAATAGACCCGGGGGCCATAGTGTTCTCTAGTGGCTTCTCTAATGATAGCGATATTCTACGGTGGGTAAACAAATTACTGTCGAGCAATTGATAGAAAAGCGAATAATTATGAGACTATCTAGGCATGATCATTGTATATAGGCATCACGTCCGAGACAAGTAGACCGACTCCTGCCTGCATCTACTACTATTACTCCACACATCGACAGCATGCATCTAGTGTATTGAGTTCATAAGAACAGAGTAACGCCTTAAGCAAGATGACATGATGTAGAGGGATAAACTCAAGCAATATGATATAAACCCCATCTTTTTATCCTCGATGGCAACAATACAATACGTGCCTTGCTGCCCCTATTGTCACTGGGAAAGGACACCGAAAGATTGAACCCAAAGCCAAGCACTTCTCCCATTGCAAGAACTATAGATCTAGTAGGCCAAACCAAACCAATAATTTGAAGAGACTTGCAAGGATATTATGAGCACACATAAAGAGTTCCGAAAAGAACCAAATATTTCTCACAGATAATCTTGATCATAAACTCACAATTCATCGGATCTCGACAAACACACCGCAAAAAGAGATTACATCGAATAGATCTCCTCGAAGACCGAGGAGAACTTTGTATTGAGATCCAAAGAGAGAGAAGAAGCCATCTAGATACTACCTATGGACCCGAAGGTTTGTGGTAAATTACTCACAACTCATGGTGAGGATGATGATGATGATGTAGAAGCACTCTGTGATGGATCCCTCCTCTGGCAGAGCTTCGGAACAGGCTCCAAGATGGGATCTCACGGGAACAGAAGGTTACGGTGGTGGAATTAGGGTTTTCTCTCTGTTTCTGATGGTTTCGGGGTACGTAGACTTATATAGGAGGAAGGAGGACACCGGGGGACGCTCGAGGGGCCCACGAGGCAGGGGCGCGCCCTGGGAAGGGGGGCGCCCCCCCACCCTCGTGGGCACCTCGTGGCTCCCCTTCCGTGGTTCTCAAGTCTCCCGTTCGAGATTTTCTCCAAAAATAACTCTCCCGAAGGTTTCATTCCGTTTGGACTCCGTTTGATATTCCTTTTCTGCAAATACGTGAAACAGGCAAAAAACAGCAATCTGGACTGGGCCTTTGGGTTAGTAGGTTAGTCCCAAAAATGATATAAAAGTGTATGACAAAGCCCAATAAACATCCAAGACATCAGAAATAATAGCATGGAACAATCAAAAAGTATAGATACTTTGGAGACGTATCAAGCATCCTCAAGCTTAATTCCTGCTCGTCCTCGAGTAGGTAAATGATAAAAACAGAATTTTTGATGTGGAATGCTAACCAACATAGTTTTTCAATGTAATTCTCTTATATGTGACATGAATGTTCAGATCTGAAAGATTCAAGATAAAAGTCTATATTGACATAAGAAATAATAATACTTCAAGCATACTAACAAAGCAATCATGTCTTCTCAAAATACTATGGCTAAAGAAAGTTATCCCTACAAAATCATATAGTTTGGCTATGCTCCCTCTTCATCACACAAAATATTCATATCATGCACAACCCCGATTTCAGCCAAGCACTTGTTTTCATACTCTATTCTTTCAAACCTTTCAACTTTTACGCAATACATGAGCGTGAGCCATGGACATAGCACTATGGGTGGAATAGAGAGGTGGTTGTGGAGAAGAGAAAAAGGAGGGAGATAGTCTCACGTCGACTAGGAGTATGATGGCTTCTCGCCCCTCGTTGGTTACCCCAAGTGGAAGGTTTGAGATGCAGTGTAGAGGAAGTTTTCCCTTGGCAAAGATACCAATGATCGATTTCCCCTGAGACTCCCAGTTTCAATAAGAAGGTGTCAACTGCTAACGGCGCCAGATATTAGCAATCAATGTGGACCTGCACACAGATACAAATAACTTTGCTCCCAACGAGTACAGAGAGGTTGTCAATCCCTCCGGCCTTGTCGTTTACAAAGGATCAAACGCAAGTGATAATAGTGATAGGTTTTGCTGCAAATAGTAAATAAAAGCGGAAAGTAAATAGCGGATGTGATCAATGATGGTAACATGGACCGGGGTCCCATGATGTTCACTAGTGATGTCTCTCTCCCAAAAGACGATAAAACAGCTATGTGAGGTAAACGAATTACAGCTGGGCAATTGACAGAATTATGTGCGCAAACCAATGCTAACTATGTTGCAAGAAAGGTAGAGGTTCAAAGCATGGGCGGTACGCCAAGGCAAGTAGACCGAAATCCATCTGCATCTACTACTAATCATCCACCTTGAGATATCTATCCAGAACTTCTCGCTGGTATTAAGTTGCGAGTCCCACCCATAGTGTAAACTCAAAGCAACAGACAACTGCATTAAAAGAACTTTGCGTAAAGTAAACAATCCTTGCACCCGCGGGCACAAGCACCGTTGTTTTCCCCCTTGTGGCAACAACACATCCCCTAGACTCATGTTTCTGTCACTCAAGCTAGTCATCGAGGGGCATGAACCCACAATCAAGCATAACGTTCCCTCTTGGAGTCACTACCTACTACTTGGCCAAAGCAATAAATAACAACGGAGAACATGCAAGAATTACATACGAACATAAATATAAAAGAGGTGAATCAAATATATTACTCAAACACGATCTGAACATAATCTCACAATCCATCGGATCCCAGCAAACTCATCATAGCAACAGCATAAGGATTACATATGTGCCTCGATCATGTAGGGCAGCTCACGAGGTCTAATTAGTGAAGCACAAGAACGGGAGGAGAACATCACATAGCTACTGGTCATGGACCCATGGTCCAAGGGAGACTACTCACAACTCATCCGGGAGGCGTCCATGGTGGTGGAGAGGCTCCCGGTGGTGATCCTCCCCTCCGGCAGGGTGCCGGGAAGAGTTCTCCTGGTGCTCCCGATCTTGGAAGCGCGGCGGCGGCGGAACAGAGATGAGATCGCGAAAAAGGGTTCCCATCTCGAGGGTTTTGGGACACGATATAAATATATGCCAAAGGGGGGCATCAACGGAGGCCTGGGGGGCCCAGGCGCCCCCCCGGCGCGGCCAGGAGGGGGGCCGAGCCACCAGGGCGCCTGGAGCCCTGGTGGCCCCCCTCCGGCTCTACTTCGGGTGCCGAGAAGCTTCTGGAACGCTGATTTTTTATATAATTTTTCCGGGATTTTTTGGCAGTTCTCGTAATGGGAAAACCTGAAATACAAAAACAGCAGAAAACATAAACTGGCACTGGGGTGCACTGAGTTAATAGGTTAGTCCAAATATGATCAAAAGTGTATGGAAGTGTATAAATATCATAGCAATATCACCCAAAAGAGGCATGGAGCAAGCAGAAATTATAGATACGTTTTGGACGTATCAACATCCCCAAGCTTAATTCCTGCTCATCCTCGAGTAGGTAAATGATAACAAGAATAATTTCTGTGGTGACATGCTATTAACCATATAGGACTTTTCGTAGTCATATGACAAAAGCTTATTGAGACAATGAATCTGTAGTAATTAAGTTGCCTCATGAGAAAATCACAAAGAACTGAATGTTTTACAACATGATACTGAAACATTAAATAGATTTGTAATGAGCATGGTGTGCAAATATGATAAAGTGATATCTCACTTGCCCCCTTTAGTGAAGCAAAACATAAATGCAGGGGTGATACGTCCAAAATGTATCTATAATTTCTGCTTGCTCCATGCCTCTTTTGGGTGATATTGCTATGATATTTATACACTTCCATACACTTTTGATTATATTTGGACTAACCTATTAACTCAGTGCACCCCGGTGCCAGTTTCTGTTTTCGGCTGTTTTTGTATTTCAGGTTTTCACATTACGAGAACTGCCAGGAAAAATCCAGAAAAATTATATAAAAAATCAGCGTTCCAGAAACTACCGTGCGCCCGAAGGACAGCCGGGGGGGCACCAGGGCCCCAGGCGCCCTGGCGGCGCGCCCCCCCTGGGCCGCGCTGGGGGGCGCCTGGGCCCCCCGAGGCTCCTCCGATGCCCCCCTTTGGCATATATTTAAAGTGCGTCGAGGAAACCCTGATTCCGGACCCCTTTTCTCCAGACGCGATTCCGATCTCCGCCGCCATCGCCATCAAGCTTCGGGGGACCAGAATTCCTGCGCCGGCACCCTGCCGGGACGGGGAAGTGCCCTCGGATTCATCTCCATCGACGTTGCTTCCTCCCTCCATGATGCGGGAGTAGTTCCTCCTCGGGGCTGAGGTTCTTACCAGTAGCTATGTGGTCAATTCTCTCTCCCATGATGTGATCTTCGTTGTGATCATAGGCTATGTTAATCTAGGGTGATCCCATGATATTTCCCCTTCCTCTATGTATTGGATTGATGTACTCACTTGTCTTTATCTAGTATAATCCCCGAGACCAAGGTGACAGTGGTCTATTGGACATGGATTAGAACAATATTTTCATGAGTGATTTCCTCTCTTGTGTGTTGATTGAAGATTGAGAGTCTCTTGGTGCTTGTCTTTGACTATCTATTAGATATGTTGTGGTGATTGTGGGACTCTCTTTGGATGGCCGCGGTGACATTGGGAAATCCTTAGATTGAGAACTACGAACTTTGAGGTGTGCTTTTGTAGCCCTACATAATTCTCGTCCTCTCTTGACCACGAAGGAATGACCTCCGAGTGCGTCCCATTTGCATGTTTTATGGGAAATATCATGTGATTCGATTATGTTAATGTTGTTGGGAGTTGCCACTAGTGAAAGTATGAACCCTAGGCCTTGTTTCCACCATTGCAATACCATTTGTGCTCATGTTTACCACTTGTTTGCTTGCTGCACTTTTTATTATAGATTTTTATTACTTTGTTTTGCCATCCATATCACTTGCCATTTAACATCTCTTCGCCGAACTAGTGCACCTATACATCTAACAAGTGTATTAGGTGTGTTGGGGACACAAGAGACTTCTTGTATCTTAGTTGCAGGGTTGCTTGAGAGAGACCATCTTTAACCTCTACTTCCCTGAGTTCGATAAACCTTAGGTCATCCACTTGAGGGAAATTGCTGTTGTCCTACAAACCTCTGCGCTTGGAGGCCCAACATAGTCTACAAGAGTAGAAGCGTGTGTAGACATCAAGCTATTTCTGGCGCCGTTGCCGGGGAGGTGAGCGCTTGAAGGTATATCTTTAGATCTTGTAATTAAATCTTTTTGTTTCTTGTTTTTATTTCACTAGTTATGTTTATGGAAAACCTTGCTATTGGATCGTTGCTTGCGGGAGGACGCCCCACACCTGTGGTGGTTGCTCCTCCTCCTACTGAAATTGTGCCCTATAAAATACCGGCTGGTATTATCGATTATGTTTTGGCTAATCGTTATGCAGGAGACAGATCCCGGTGAACACTTGCTATACCTGTCACAACTATGTTCATTATTTAAGCTTGCAGGTGTATCGAGGGAGTTTGTCATGAGGAAATTATTTGCCTTGTCACTGAAAGGAAAAGCATTGGAATGGTATAGGCTACTAAATGACTCTCACCTGCTGGAGTGGGAAGAGATCCAGTCTCTCTTTTACTCCAAGTTTTATCCTCTTCATGAAGTCCATGAGAATAGGAATTATGTTTATAATTTTTATCCTCTTGACGGAGAGAGCATAGCTCAAGCTTGGGGGAGACTGAAAATGTTAATGCTAAAATGTCCTAACCATGGGCTCTCCAAAGATATTATTATTACTAACTTCTATGCGAGGCTCTCTCGACAGGATAAAGATTTGCTCGATGCTTCCTCTATGGGTTCTTTCACAAACAAAAAGATTGATGCTAAATGGGAACTCCTTGAAAGAATTCAACGCAACACTGAAGATTGGGAGATCGACAAAGGTAAAGAGTCAGGTATAATTTATGAGTATGATTGCATTAAGTCCTTTGTTGAAACTACAAGTTTTAATAAGTTTAGTGCTAAGTTTGGGCTTGATTCTCAACTCCTTGTTGATTTCCTCAAATCTTTTGCTTCACATCTTAATATGCCTAAGGAGGATTGGATCAAATATCATAAACCTTTTAAAGAGACTTGCAAAGAAAATGAAATTGTTCATGATGATTTCAACATGCATGATCCAATTCCTAAAAAATGAAGTTTTATATAAGCATGTTAATTTTTGTGGAGTGGATAGACCTTGTGAAAGGCCTATGATTGAAGAAGAGAAGTATTGTAAGCAACATAAGCATGAAAGAACAATCACTTGGGTCAGAGATTTAAATGAAATTGCTAGAGAATTGTGTGACCTTTATCCTTTTACTTGTGAACTTTGCCGTATAGAGGGTCACTTTAATTTTCAATGCATGAACTTTCAAAACATAACTGTTAACCGGTTGTGTGATAACATGATCACCTCTGATCTTTCTGATGAGCTTATGTTATTTTTGATGTGTGAAGAGTTATCAGAAAAGACTTCTTGGCTGGATGATAATGCCATAGGAATAAAAAACACTTTGCAAAATTGCCATCTCTATTGTGTTGTTAATTGCCATGAAAATGATTACATAAGTAAGATTAGAAAGGAGGGAACTTTACCAAAGTATAAAAATGTCTCTTATATTTCTGCTAATAAAAAGGAGAGTTTCTCCCAAGTTTCCCCGATTGTTTCTAATGATAAACCAGGATATGTGGAGAAGCTTCGTCTCCAACCACTCCCTCCTAATGTGAAGAAGAAGAAGAAAAAGAAGAGGAGGAGGAAGAGGAGCAAGAAGGAAGAAGAATGGGTATCAACCTGGCCTGAGCATATTCCTCCCATCAACTTTTATCCTAACGGTTGTAAGTTTAAAGAAGAAGGTGAAGTTTATTGCCTTAATTATCATCTTGATGATACGTCCGTAGGTACTATTGAAGATGATTTTGATTATGATATGCATGTTACTTATTGTGATTGGGAAAATGATGATAATGCTACTTATGATCTTGAAAATCTTTTTGTTACCAACTCTGAAAGTGAAGATATGGGAAGCTCTAAGCTTGGTGATGATAGGATTGCAAATCCTATCCCCACTAGTGATGTGATAATTGATAATTCTCTTGCTAGTAAGAATAAAGACAACATGTTTACAAATATAGTTGCTAGCAATGATAATGCTCTTCTCTACCATGATGATGTTATAACTCCAATCTATAGTGATTATAAAGGTACCTATGACATAAGGAGAAATTATCCTTATGAAACTTGTCATAATCATGAAGGGAATTACTCCCTTGTTGAACACCACCCTCCTGATATACAACTAATCTATAGTGTTCAAGTTGTTTATGATAGTCCTACTCCCACTATTACCAATGAGAAAAATTATGCTTATGTGGGGAGTGAGAGTACCTTTTTGCATGTGGATCATGGTAACAATGCTTTATGTGATGCTTATATTGTTGAGTTCATCCATGATGCCACTGAAATTTATAATGAGAGAGGGAGGCTTGGTTCTAAATATCATAATAATAAGAAGTTTCCTCTCTTTATGGTGAATATTTTGAAGTTATGCTTGTTTTGCCTTCCTATGCTAGTTGCTTCGTGCTTCAATGAATTATTCTATTGCAATATTCCTATGCATAGGAAGCATGTTAGGCTTAAATGTATTTGGCATTTGCTTCTTGATGCCCTCTTTTGTTCTTCAGCTCTTATTCTTACGAGAGCATCATTAAAGTCCTATGCCTAGCTTAAAGGCATAAAAGAAAGCGCTTTTGGGAGGCAGCCCACAATGAATAAAATTTTATTTTGCTTTTTGTTGTGTCTTGATGTTGTTACTACAGTAGCATCATCATTGTATCTTTGCTTTTCATATTTGTGCCAAGTATAGCCTCTGATTGCTAGAAAGTTCAAAAGTTGTGAGGTGCTGTCCAGGAAACAGATTCTGTTCTTGGATAGAAAAAATCGTATAAAATCACCAGATCATCTTTTTGGTCTGAATTTTTTCGAATGCATTCTATATATAATTTTCTTTCGTGCGTCTGTTCTGAGTTTTTTGATTAGAGTTGCAGAAGTGCCCCGAACAAATCAATTACTACCTGCTGTTCTGTTTTTCACAGATTCTGTCTTGTTTTGCCTTTCCTTCATTTTGCAAATCAAGAGCTTGCTTTTCCTTTGCAAAAACCTTTTGGCAATCTTGAGAAACAGTATACATTCAAGAATATATTTATTTCCAGCAAGGTGCAATTATTTTATTAAGGGTACTAACCTCGCTAATCAGATTATAATGAGTTATGTATGAAGGGAGTTTTCAAGTGTGCGAGGGAAGATGATAAAAAGATTCAGGAGTGTCAAGCGCTCAAGCTTGGGGATGCCCCCGTGCACCCCCAAGAAATATTCAAGGAGACTCAAGCGTCTAAGCTTGGGGATGCCCCCGTGCATCCCCTTCTCCATCAACATTATCAGTTCGTCTTTCGTTCCGCTATATTTTTATCACTTCATGTGTTATGTGCTATGCTTGGAGCGTCTTGCTTTTAGTTTTCTTTTTAGTTTTTCATAACGAGTCGGAACTCAGCGTTCTTTATGTGGGAGAGAAACACGCTCCACTTCTACCAAGAACATAACATAGAATTTTCATGTCTATCTTTGCTGTGTGTGTTCTTTGTCTTTTAATAGCTACTATCATGTTTAGCTCTTAGTATTCATGCTTATCTTTTCAAAGAGCTTTTGTTTAGTTGGTTGCTTGAACTCTCTTTAATTATCATGCTCACCTTATTAAGAGAGTTTGCTTCCGTTGCATTGGTTAATATGTCTATGATAAAGATGCTACGTGCATAATGGCGCTTAGTAGTTCATGTTTTCTTGTGGTTAGTCTCAAATAGCTGGGGGACTCCCAATGTGTTATTGGAGTACCAACTTAATTTGTTTGCCTATGATGTGGTATGGTTTAGTAATATCTTCCTTCAAGAATTTATTTTGATTGACTTGGCGTATGCTCACGCATATTTAAGACTGTAAAGAAAGTCTGTCAAGCCTTGATGATCTTTTGTTTCTGAGTAGCGATATAACTACCATGCCTGATTCAATGTTGCTTTGTCGCTCTGCATGATTATGACCGTCATTGCTCTTTTAGTTGGTCGCTCCCAGTCTTTTGCTAACCTCCACCTGTACTAAGCGGACTGACTGCTTGTGCATCCACATCCTTTAAACCAGTTATGCCATATGAGTCCACCATACCTTCCTATACATGGTATTTACCTGCCATTCCTAACGAAGACTTTCATGTACCATCTCGAAATTATTCAAAAAAGCATTTCTATTTTGTGCCTCTGTTTTAGCTCATGAGGAAGTAGTAGTTAATTCATGATCTTTTTAAGTTGGACAAGCTTCACCCCGGGATTGCATGTCTAATGTGCAAACCCATAATACGAGAAGGAACTGGCATTGAGTGCGCCCGGCTCAAAAAGATAATATAACAAACAAACCCTCCTTCACGCTTTGTTCATGAGAAATCAGAAAACTTTGGCAGTGATAAACAAAGGAGATTAAGAGGATGTGACCGTCCTCATTCGGGATCCGTTCCTCGAAACTTGTCCATCTCAAGAAGTGATTGAGTTGTCTGCTAGCATTCGTTGATGGAACATGCATAATCAAAAAAATTATTATTAGCTCTATTTTTAAAACCAAGAGCTCTGGTACATGTTTTGTCTTTGTTTCCGACTACGAGTTTTCAACCTTGCCAACAAAAGCCACGGTTCGAGAGTCTCCACCTTCTTTTAAAGCACCAACTACTGAGAGCATGATTGTCATTCTGAGTGTAATGTGCATTGTCCCAAAGTAGCATTGTCTTTTGCATGATTGTGATATCGTTTATTCTGAAATCATTGTATCTAGTCATCACTTAAACCTTGAAGGTGCCCCTGCATTTATGTTTTGCTTCACTAAAGGGGGCAAGCTAGATATCACTTTATCATATTTGCACATCATGTTCATTGCAAATCTATTTGATGTTTCAGTATCATATTGTAAAACTTTCAGTTCTTTGTGATTTTCTCATGAGGCAACTTAATTACTACAGATTCATTGTCTCAGTAAGCTTTTGTCATATGACTATGAATAAGTCATATATGGTTAATAGCATGTCACCACAGAAATTATTCTTGTTATCATTTACCTACTCGAGGACGAGCAGGAATTAAGCTTGGGGATGTTGATACGTCCAAAACGTATCTATAATTTCTGCTTGCTCCATGCCTCTTTTGGGTGATATTGCTATGATATTTATACACTTCCATACACTTTTGATTATATTTGGACTAACCTATTAACTCAGTGCACCCCAGTGCCAGTTTCTGTTTTCGGCTGTTTTTGTATTTCAGGTTTTCACATTACGAGAACTGCCAGGAAAAATCCAGAAAAATTATATAAAAAATCTGCGTTCCAGAAACTACCGTGCGCCCGAAGGACAGCCGGGGGGGCCACCAGGGCCCCAGGCGCCCTGGCGGCGCACCCCCCCTGGGCCGCGCCGGGGGGGCGCCTGGGCCCCCCGAGGCTCCTCCGATGCCCCCCTTTGGCATATATTTAAAGCGCGTCGAGGAAACCCTGATTCCGGACCCCTTTTCTCCAGACGCGATTCCGATCTCCGCCGCCATCGCCATCAAGCTTCGGGGGACCAGAATTCCTGCGCCGGCACCCTGCCGGGACGGGGAAGTGCCCCCGGATTCATCTCCATCGACGTTGCTTCCTCCCTCCATGATGCGGGAGTAGTTCCCCCTCGGGGTGAGGTTCTTACCAGTAGCTATGTGGTCAATTCTCTCGCCCATGATGTGATCTTCGTTGTGATCATAGGCTATGTTAATCTAGGGTGATCCCATGATATTTCCCCTTCCTCTATGTATTGGATTGATGTACTCACTTGTCTTTATCTAGTATAATCCCCGAGACCAAGGTGACAGCGGTCTATTGGACATGGATTAGAACAATATTTTCATGAGTGATTTCCTCTCTTGTGTGTTGATTGAAGATTGATGGTCTCTTGGTGCTTGTCTTTGACTATCCTTGGATGGCCGCGGTGACATTGGGAAATCCTTAGATTGAGAACTACGAACTTTGAGGTGTGCTTTTGTAGCCCTACATAATTCTCGTCCTCTCTTGACCACGAAGGAATGACCTCCGAGTGCGTCCCCTTTGCATGTTTTATGGGAAATATCATGTGATACGATTATGTTAATGTTGTTGGGAGTTGCCACTAGTGAAAGTATGAACCCTAGGCCTTGTTTCCACCATTGCAATACCATTTGTGCTCACGTTTACCACTTGTTTGCTTGCTGCACTTTTTATTACAGATTTATATTACTTTGTTTTGCCATCCATATCACTTGCCATTTAACATCTCTTCGCCGAACTAGTGCACCTATACATCTAACAAGTGTATTAGATGTGTTGGGGACACAAGAGACTTCTTGTATCTTAGTTGCAGGGTTGCTTGAGAGAGACCATCTTCAACCTCTACTTCCCTGAGTTCGATAAACCTTAGGTCATCCACTTGAGGGAAATTGCTGCTGTCCTACAAACCTCTACGCTTGGAGGCCCAACATAGTCTACAAGAGTAGAAGCGTGTGTAGACATCAAGGGGCACCTCCAAGGTTTAAGTGATGACTAGATACAATAATTTCAGAATAAACGATATCATAATCATGCAAAAGACAATGCTACTTTGGGACAATGCACATTACACTCAGAATGACAATCATGCTCTCAGTAGTTGGTGCTTTAAAAGAAGGTGGAGACTCTCGAATCGTGGCTTTTGTTGGCAAGGTTGAAAACCCGTAGTCGGAAACAAAGACAAAGCATGTACCAGAGCTCTTGGTTTTAAAAACAGAGGTAATAATATTTTTTTTTAGATTATGCATGTTCCGTCAACGAATGCTAGCAGACAACTCAATCACTTCTTGAGATGGACAAGTTTCGAGGAACGGATCCCGAATGAGGACGATCACATCCTCTTAATCTCCTTTGTTTATCACTGCCAAAGTTTTCTGATTTCTCATGAACAAAGCGTGAAGGAGGGTTTGTTTGTTATATTATTTTTGAGCCGGGCGCACTCAATGCCAGTTCCTTCTCGTATTATGGGTTTGCACATTAGACATGCAATCCCTGGGTGAAGCTTGTCCAACTTAAAAAGATCATGAATTAACTACTACTTCCTCATGAACTTAAAACAGAGGCACAAAACAGAAATGCTTTTTTTTGAATAGTTTCGAGATGGTACATGAAAGTCTTCGTTAGGAATGGCAGGTAAATACCATGTATAGGAAGGTATGGTGGACTCATGTGGCATAACTGGTTTAAAGGATTTTGGATGCACAAGCAGTCAGTCCGCTTAGTACAGGTGGAGGTTAGCAAAAGACTGGGAGCGACCAACTAAGAGAGCAATGACGGTCATAATCATGCAGAGCGACAAAGCAACATTGAATCAGGCATGGAAGTTATATCGCTACTCAGAAACAAAATATCATCAAGGCTTGACAGACTTTCTTTACAGTCTTAAATATGCGTGAGCATACGCCAAGTCAATCAAAATAAATTCTTGAAGGAAGATATTACTAAACCATACCACATCATAGGCAAACAAATCATGTTGGTACTCCAATAACACATTGGGAACCCCCCAGCTATTTGAGACTAACCATAAGAAAACATGAACTACTAAGCACCATTATGCACGTAGCATCTTTATCATAGACATATCAACCAATGCAACAGAAGCAAACTCTCTTAATAAGATAAGCATGATAACTAAAGAGATTTCAAGCAACCAACTAAACAAAAGCTCTTTAAAAAGATAAGCATGAAAACTAAAAGCTAAACATGATAGTAGCTATTGAAAGACAAAGAACACACACAGCAAAGATAAACATGAAAATTCTATGTTATGTTTTAGGTAGAATTGGAGCGTGTTTCTCTCCCACACAAAGAAAGCCGAGTTCCGACTCGTTATGAAAAGCTAAAGGAAACTAAAAAGGAAACTAAAAGCAAGACGCTCCAAGCATAGCACATAACACATGAAGTGATAAAAATATAGCGGAACGAAAGACGAACTGATAATGTTGATGGAGAAGGGGATGCACGGGGGCATCCCCAAGCTTAGACGCTTGAGTCTTCTTGAATATTTCTTGGGGGTGCATGGGGGCATCCCCAAGCTTGAGCGTTTGACACTCCTGAATCTTTTTATCATCTTCCCTCGCACACTTGAAAACTCCCTTCATACATAACTCATCATAATATGATTAGCGAGGTTAGTACCCTTAATAAAATAATTGTTACTTGCTGGAAATAAGGATATTCTTGAAGGTTTACTATTTCTCAAGATTGCCAAAAGGTTTTTGCAAAGAAAAAGCAAGCTCAAGGTTTGCAAAATGAAGGAAAGGCAAAACAGGACAGAATCTGTGAAAAACAGAACAGCAGGTTGTAAATGATTTTTTCGGGGCACCTCTGCCACTCTAATCAAAAAACTCAAAACAGACGTACGAAAGACAATTGTATAGAGCACGCTGTCGAAAAAATTCAGACCAAAAAGATGATCTGGTGATTTTATACGAATTTTTCTATCCAAGGACAGAATCTGTTTCCTGGACAGCACGTCACAACTTTTGAACTTTCTTGCAATCAGAGGCTACACTTGGCACAAAGTTGAAAAGCAAAGATACAATGATGATGCTACTGTAGTAACAACATCAAGACACAACAAAAGCAAAATAAAAATTTATTCATGTGGGCTGCCTCCCAAAAGCGCTTTCATTTATGCCTTTAAGCTAGGCATAATGCAAAGAGATCAAGTTTTATCAAGAGTAAAAGAATAGCTAGCCCGTATAACGGACTCAAAAGGTAACTTAATCTTCTTTCTAGGGAAGTGTTCCATCCCTTTCTTGAGAGGAAATTGGAATTTTATATTCCCCTCTTTCATGTCAATGATAGCACCAGCGGTGCGTAGAAAAGGACGTCCCAAAATAATTGGACAAGAAGGTTCACATTCAATATCCATAATAGTAAAATCAACGGGAACATAATTGTCATTGACAATGATAAGAACATCGTCGATCCTCCCCAAAGGTTTCTTTATGGAAGAATCAACGAGACAAACACCAAAAGAACAAGAATCAAAAGGTTTCAATTTAAGCATATCGTATATTCTTTTGGGCATAACAGAGGTACTAGCACCAACATCACATAAAGCATAGCAAGAGAAGTTATTCAACTTAATTTTAATCATAGGATCCCAACCATCTTCTAGCTTTCTAGGTATGGAGGCTTCTACTCTAAGTTTCTCCTCCCTAGCTTTGATGAGAGCATTAGTGATATGCTCTGTGAAGGCAAGGTTAAGCGTGCTAGTGCGGGGATCTCTAGACATCTTGTGAAGGAAATCAATAACTTCGGTAAGAGTGCAATTATCAAAATCAAGGTCACTACTATCAAGTAAAGTGGTAGTGGTGTCCTTTAGGCTCACTTGTTTGGTAGTTTCTATAGTCATAGCATCACCATTAATAGGTCCATTGGGACCAGGAGTGCATTGGGTGCTAAGAGTTTGGATATCCTCAACAACTTGGATAGTAGCAACAGTGTGGTGGTAGGAAGGTTCTTAATTCTAGACTCTTCCTCCCTTTCTCTAGCCCATCTCTCTTTAAGTTTAGCCATCATCCTAATATTTTCATTAATTTGCAATTGAATAGCATTCATAGGAGTGACCTTCCTCTCCTCAAGAGGAGATGTTCTAATTTTAAGCAATTCTACCTCATGGGCTAAATTGTCTACCTTCGAAGAGAGATCATCTAGTTTGTTTAGTTTTTCTTCTACACTCTTATTAAAGGCTTTTTGGGTAGTGATGAAATCTTTAAGCATAATCTCTAGTTCAGTAGTGGAGTTCTTGGTGCTAGGATAAGCATTGTTGTTCCCATAAGAATTAGAGGGGAACGGTCTAGGATTGCTACCAAAATTACTCCTATAAGCATTGTTATTAAAATTGTTTCTAGAGATAAAGTTCACATCTACTTGTTCTTGAGCAATCAAAGAATTTAAAGGAACATCACGAGGATCAACAGAAGATTGCTTCGAAAGTAGAGACATGATCAAGTCAACTTTTTCATTTAGGGAGGAAATCTCCTCGACAGAGTTTACCTTCCTACCTGTTGGAGCGCGTTCGGTGTGCCATTGGGAATAGTTGGTCATCATCTCATCGAGAAGATTTGTGGCAGCACCAAGTGTAGTTGACATAAAGGTTCCTCCCGCGGCCGAATCTAACAAGTTCCGCGAGGTAAAGTTCAAGCCTGCATAAAAAGTTTGGATAACCATCCAAGTAGTCAAACCATGAGTAGGGCAGTTCTTGACAAGAGATTTCATACGTTCCCAAGCTTGGGCAACGTGTTCATTATCCAATTGTTTAAAATTCATTATGTTACTTCTTAGTTGGATAATTTTAGCAGGTGGATAGTATTTTCCAATAAAAGCATCTTTGCACTTGTCCCATGAATCTATGCTATTTCTAGGCAAAGATTGAAACCAAATTTTAGCTCCTCCTCTCAAGGAGAAAGGAAAAAGCTTAAGCTTAACAATATTACCATCTATTTCTTGGTACTTTTGCATATCACAGAGTTCAACAAAATTGTTTAAGTGTAAAGCAGCATCATCTCCAGCACCGGAGAATTGATCTTTCATAACTAAGTTCAGTAAAGCAGGTTTAATTTCATAAGAAGGTGCTGAAGTGGCAGGTGTAGTGATAGGTGTGCAGATAAAGTCATCGTTGTTGTGACTAGTGAAGGCACACAACTTGGTGTTCTCGATGGAACCCATAGCAGCAAGCAAGCAAGATATCAATTTTTGTGATTTTCGATAAAACATACTAAAGCAAAACTGAAAGGTAAACTAACAAGACTAAAAAGCAAAGGTAAAAGATAGCGTGCAACTCCCCTATCTTGAAGAGTGGAGTCCCCGGCAACGGCGCCAGAAAACTTTGCTTGATGGCTTCTCGCCCCTCGTTGGTTACCCCAAGTGGAAGGTTTGAGATGCAGTGTAGCGGAAGTTTTCCCTTGGCAAAGATACCAAGGATCGATTTCCCCTGAGACTCCCAGTTTCAACAAGAAGGTGTCAACTGCTAACGGCGCCAGATATTAGCAATCAACGTGGACCTGCACACAGATACAAATAACTTTGCTCCCAACGAGTACAGAGAGGTTGTCAATCCCTCCGGCCTTGTCGTTTACAAAGGATCAAACGCAAGTGATAATAGTGATAGGTTTTGCTGCAAATAGTAAATAAAAGCGGAAAGTAAATAGCGGATGTAATCAATGATGGTAATATGGACCGGGGTCCCATGATGTTCACTAGTGATGTCTCTCTCCCAAAAGACGATAAAACAGCTATGTGAGGTAAACGAATTACAGCTGGGCAATTGACTGAATTATGTGCGCAAACCAATGCTAACTATGTTGCAAGAAAGGTAGAGGTTCAAAGCATGGGCGGTACGCCAAGGCAAGTAGACCGAAATCCATCTGCATCTACTACTAATCATCCACCTTGGGATATCTATCCAGAACATCTCGCTGGTATTAAGTTGCGAGTCCCACCCATAGTGTAAACTCAAAGCAACAGACAACTGCATTAAAAGAACTTTGCGTAAAGTAAACAATACTTGCACCCGCGGGCACAAGCACCGTTGTTTTCCCCCTTGTGGCAACGGCACATCCCCTAGACTCATGTTTCTGTCACTCAAGCTAGTCATCGAGGGGCATGAACCCACAATCAAGCATAACGTTCCCTCTTGGAGTCACTACCTACTACTTGGCCAAAGCAATAAATAACAACGGAGAACATGCAAGAATTACTTACGAACATAAATATAAAAGAGGTGAATCAAATATATTACTCAAACACAATCTGAACATAATCTCACAATCCATCGGATCCCAGCAAACTCATCATAGCAACAGCATAAGGATTACATATGTGCCTCGATCATGTAGGGCAGCTCACGAGGTCTAATTAGTGAAGCACAAGAACGGGAGGAGAACATCACATAGCTACTGGTCATGGACCCATGGTCCAAGGGAGACTACTCACAACTCATCCGGGAGGCGTCCATGGTGGTGGAGAGGCTCTCGGTGGTGATCCTCCCCTCCGGAGGGTGCCGGGAAGAGTTCTCCTGGTGCTCCCGATCTTGGAAGCGCGGCGGCGGCGGAACAGAGATGAGATCGCGAAAAAGGGTTCCCGTCTCGAGGGTTTCGGGACACGATATAAATATATGCCAAAGGGGGGCATCAGCGGAGGCCTGGGGGCCCAGGCGCCCCCCCGGCACGGCCAAGAGGGGGGCCGCGCCACCAGGGCGCCTGGAGCCCTGGTGGCCCCCCTCCGGCTCTACTTCGGGTGCCGGGAAGCTTCTGGAACGCTGATTTTTTATATAATTTTTCCGGGATTTTTCTGGCAGTTCTCGTAATGGGAAAACCTAAAATACAAAAACAGCAAAAAACAGAAACTGGCACTGGGGTGCACTGAGTTAATAGGTTAGTCCAAATATGATCAAAAGTGTATGGAAGTGTATAAATATCATAGCAATATCACCCAAAAGAGGCATGGAGCAAGCAGAAATTATAGATACGTTTTGGACGTATCAGAGTATCAACGGGCTATGGAGATGCCCATCAATAGATATCAATGTGAGTGAGTAGGGATTGCCATGCAACGGATGCACTAGAGCTAAATATGTATGAAAGCTCAACAAAAGAAACTTGTGGGTGTGCATCCAACTTGCTTGCTCACGAAGACCTAGGGCGTTTGAGGAAGCCCGTCGTTGGAATATACAAGCCAAGTTCTATAACGAAAATTCCCACTAGTATATAAAGTGACTAAGCATGAGACTCTCTACAATGAAGAACATGGTGCTACTTTGAAGCAGAAGTGTGGAAAAAAGATAGTAGCAATTGTCCCTTTTTTGGGGCCTTACTTTTTTCTTTGGCCTTTTTTTATTATTTTTTTGTGGAGGAGCTTTATTGATTTAGCCTTTCCTCCCATGGGACAATGCTCTAATAATGATGATCATCACACTTTCATTACAACTCGATATTACAACTCGATACTACAACAAAGTATGGCTCTATATGAATGCCTCCGGCGGTGTACCGGGATGTGCAATGAAACAAGAGTGAAATGTATGAAAAATTATGCATGGTGGCCTTGCCACAAATACGATGTCAACTACATGATCATGCATGGAAATATGACAATATGAAGCGTGTCATATGAACGGAACGGTGGAAAGTTGCGTGGCAATATATCTCGGAATGGCTATGGAAATGCCATGATAGGTAGGTATGGTGGCTGTTTTGAGGAATAATATGGTGGTTGTTTTGAGGAAGGATATATAGTGGGTGTATGGTACTGGAGAATGTTGCGCAGTACAAGAGAGGCTAGCAATGGTGAAAGGGTGAGAGTGCGTATAATCCATGGACTCAACATTAGTCATAAGAACTCATATACTTATTGCAAAAATCTACGAGTCATCAAAACAAAGCAATCAATGCATGGTCCTAGGGGGGAGGTTGGTATCGCGCGCCCCCGACCTCCACACAAAGGTTGGCACTTTACAAATACCTCATGCTCTAACTTCGTCACATAGCGGTTCACTATACGTGCATGCTACGGGAATCACTAGCCTTAACACAAGTATTTATCAATTTCATAATAACTCCACTAGCATGACTCTAATATCACTATCCTTATATCTCAAAACAATTATCAAGCATCCAACATCTCATCATATTCAATGCACTTAGTGTAATTTTTTTTACTACATTGACATTGGATGTCTATCATGTGAAGACTAGCTTTTTTAGCCTAAACACATTACCATGCTGTTTTAATATACTCTCAAAAGGATATAAGTGAAGCATGAGAGTTCAACAATTTCTTGAAAATATTATCACCACCGTGCTCTAAAAGATATAAGTGAAGCACTAGAGCAAAAACTATTCAACTCAAAAGATATAAGTGAAGCACATAGAGTGTTCTAACAATTCCTAGGCCATATTTAAATCTCTCAAATAGGTGTGTCCAGCAAGGATGATTGTGGCAAACTAACAAGCAAAGACTCAAATTATACAAGACGCTCCAAGCAAAAAACATATCATGTGGTGAATAAAAATATAGCTCCAAATATAGTTACCGATGGATGAAGACGAAAGAGGGGATGCCTTCCCGGGGCATCCCCGAGCTTAGGCTTTTGATTGTCCTTGAATTTTACTTGGTGTACCATGGGAATCCCCAAGCTTAGGCCCTTGCTACTCTTTGTTCCATAGTCCATCAAAGCAATACTCAAAACTTGAAAACTTCACAACACAAAACTTAGACAAAAAATTCTCCTGAGCTCCGTTAGTATAAGAAAGCAAACCACTACTCAAAGGTACTGCAATGAATTCATTATTTGTTTATATTGGTGTTAAACCTACTGTATTCCAACTTACCTATGGTTCATACTTCACAATATTACTCATAGAAGCATTGAAATAAGCAAACAACACAGGAAAAACAGAATCTATCAAAAACAGAACATTCTGTAGTAATCTGCAGGTTTCGCATACTTCTGTAACTCCAAAAAATTCAAACTAAATTGGTAAACGTGAGGAATTTGTCTATTAATCATCTACAAAAAGAATCAACTAAATAGCATGCTCCATTAAAATCTGATGACCATTCTAGCGAGTGCTAACGATTCTGTTTTTCACAGCATGATCATATAAACTTCACACAAGTCTTCCCAAAGGTTCTACTTGGCACAAACACTAAACAAAACATCAAACCACATCTAAACTGAATCTAGATGCAATATTTATTCCCTAAAATCAACAAAAACAAAAAATATAAAATTGGGTTGCCTCCCAACAAGCGCTATCGTTTTACACCCCTAGCTAGGCACGATACAAGATAGATCTAGGTATTGCCATCTTTGGAAGGCAATCCATAAGTGGCTCTCATAATAGATTCATATGGTAATTTTATTTTCTTTCTAGGAAAGTGTTCCATGCCTTTCCTTAACGGAAATTGGAATCTAATATTTCCTTCCTTCATATCAATAATTGCACCAATCGTTCTAAGGAAAGGTCTACCAAGAATAATAGGACATGAAGGATTGCAATCTATATCAAGAACAATGAAATCTACGGGCACATAATTCCTATTGGCAACAATAAGAAAATCATTAATTCTTCCCATAGGTTTCTTAATAGTGGAATTTGCAAGATGCAAATTTAAAGAACAATCATCAAGCTCATGGAACCCTAGCAAATCACATAAAGTTTTTGGGATAGTGGAGACACTTGCTCCCAAATCACACAAAGCATAGCATTCATGATCTTTTATTTTTATTTTAATAGTAGGTTACCACTCATCATAAATCTTTCTAGGGATAGAAACTTCTAACTCAAGTTTTTCTTCATAAGATTGCATTAAAGCATCAACTATGTGTTTGGTGAAAGCTTTATTTTGACTATAAGCATGCAGAGAATTTAGTACGGATTGCAACAAGGAAATAAAATCAATCAAAGAGCAATTGTCCTAATTGAATCCCTTGAAATCCAAAGTAGTGGGTTCATCACTATGCAAAGTTTTAATCTCTTCACTCCCACTTTTAACAATTTTAGCATCAAGATCTAAAAACTCTGAATCATTGGGACACCTTAAAGCAGAATCATCTCCAATCCTATCGTCATCAAGATTTATACTAGAAAACAAGGATCTAAGAGGAGACACATCAATAAATTTTAGATCTTCATCTTTATTTTCATGATAGCTAGAAGAACACGCCTTAATATAATTCTCTCTTTTAGCACGCATCCTAGCGGTTCTTTCTTTGCAATCATCAATGGAAATTCTCATGGCTTTGAGAGACTCATTGATATCATGCTTAGGTGGGATAGGTCTAAGTTTCAAAGAATCAACATCAACAGTAATTCTATCCACACTTCTAGCCAATTCATCAATCTTAAACAATTTCTCTTCAAGCATAGCATTGAAATTCTTTTGCGAAATCATAAACTTCTTAACACTAGTTTCAAATTCAGAAGGCATCTTTCCATAAGAGTTGTTGTAGGAATTACCATAATTATCAAAGGAATTACTAGGAAAAGGCCTAGGATTAAAATTCCCTCTATAAGCATTGTTACCAAAATTATTCCTACCAACAAAATTCACATCCAAAGATTCATTGCTATTTTCAATCAAAGTGGACAAAGGCATATCATTAGGATCAAAAGAAGCACTCTTAGCAGCAAATAATTTCATAAGTTCATCCATCTTTCCACTCAAAACACTAATTTCTTCAATAGCATGCACTTTTTTACTAGTATATCTTTCGGTGTGCCATTGAGAATAATTAACCATAATATTATCTAGGAGTTTGGTAGCTTCTCCTAAGGTAGTTTCCATGAAAGTGCCTCATGCGGCCGAGTCTAAAAGATTTCTAGAATGAAAATTCAAGCCAACATAAAAGTTCTGAATAATCATCCATAGATTCAAACCATGTGTAGGGCAATTACGTATCATTAATTTCATTCTCTCCCAAGCTTGTGCAACATGCTCATGATCTAGTTGCTTAAAATTCATGATATCGTTTCTAAGAGAGATGATCTTAGCATGAGGGAAATACTTAGAGATAAGAGCATCTTTGCACTTATTCCACGAATCAATACTATTTCTAGGCAAAGTGGAAAACCAAGTTTTAGCATGATCTCTAAGTGAAAACGGAAATAACTTCAATTTGACAATATCGTTATCTGTATCCCTTTTCTTTTGCATATCACACAAATCAACAAAGTTGTTCAGATGGGTAGCGGCATCTTCACTAGGAAGGCCGGAGAATTGATCTTTCATGACAAGATTCAACAAAGCAGCATTGATCTCACAAGATTCAGCATCGGTAATAGGAGAAATCGGAGTGCTAATAAAATCATTATTGTTGGTATTGGAGAAGTCACACAATTTGGTATTGTTCTGAGCCATATGACAAGCAAGCAATCCAACACACACAAGCAAACAAGAAGCAAGCGATAAACACACGACAGAAGAAGGGCAAATAAAACGGCAAGGGTGAAGTGGGGGAGAGGAAAACGAGAGGCAAATAAATGTAATGCGAAGGATAAGGGTCTGTGATAGGTACTTGGTATATGACTTTTGCGTAAGCCTCTCCGGCAACGGCGCCAGAAATTCTTCTTGCTACTTCTCGAGCTTGCGTTGTATTCCCTCGAAGAGGAAAGGGAGATGCAGCACAGTAGCGTAATTATTTCCCTCAGTTTTTGAGAACCAAGGTATCAATCCAGTAGGAGACCACGCACGAGTCCCTCACACCTGTACAAACAAATAAGAACTTCGCAGCCAACGCGATAAGGGGTTGTCAATCCCTTTACGGTCACTTACGAAAGTGAGATCTGATAGAGATGATAGTTTATATTTTTGGTATTTTTGTTTATAAGAACAGAAAATAAAAGCGGTAAAAGTAAAGTAGATGTAGATTGATATGTTGAGAATAGACCCGGGGGCCATAGTGTTCTCTAGTGGCTTCTCTCATGATACCGATATTCTACGACGGGTAAACAAATTACTGTTGAGCAATTGATAGAAAAGCGAATAATTATGAGACTATCTAGGCATGATCATTGTATATAAGCATCACGTCCGAGACAAGTAGACCGACTCCTGCCTGCATCTACTACTATTACTCCACACATCGACCGCGATCCAGCATGCATCTAGTGTTTTGAGTTCATAAGAACAGAGTAACACCTTAAGCAAGATGACATGATGTAGAGGGATAAACTCAAGCAATATGATATAAACCCCATCTTTTTATCCTCGATGGCAACAATACAATACATGCCTTGCTGCCCCTACTATCACTGGGAAAGGACACCGCAAGATTGAACCCAAAGCCAAGCACTTCTCCCATTGCAAGAACTATAGATCTAGTAGGCCAAACCAAACCAATAATTCGAAGAGACTTGCAAGGATATTATGAGCACACATAAAGAGTTCATAAAAGAACCAAATATTTCTCATAGATAATCTTGATCATAAACTCACAATTCATCGGATCTCGACAAACACACCGCAAAAAGAGATTACATCGAATAGATCTCCTCGAAGACCGAGGATAACTTTGTATTGAGATCCAAAGAGAGAGAAGAAGCCATCTAGATACTAGATATGGACCCGAAGGTCTGTGGTAAACTACTCACAACTCATGGTGAGGGCGATGATGATGATGATGTAGAAGCACTCCGTGATGGATCCCTCCTCCAGCAGAGTTCCGGAACAGGCTCCAAGATGGGATCTCACTGGAACAGAAGGTTACGGCGGTGGAATTAGGGTTTTCTCTCTATTTCTGATGGTTTCGGGGTACATAGACTTATATAGGAGGAAGGAGGACACCAAGGGACGCTCGAGGGGCCCACGAGGCAGGGGGCGCACCCTGGGAAGGGGGCGCGCCCCCCACCCTCGTGGCTCCCCTTCCGTGGTTCTCAAGTCTCCAGTGCGTGATTTTCTCCGAAAATAACTCTCCCGAAGGTTTCATTCCGTTTGGACTCCATTTGATATTCATTTTCTGCAAAACCCTGAAACAGGCAAAAAACAGCAATCTGGCTGGGCCTTTGAGTTAGTAGGTTAGTCCCAAAATGATATAAAAGTCTATGACAAAGCCCAATAAACATCCAAGACATCGTAAATAATAGCATGGAACAATCAAAAATTATAGATACGTTGGAGACGTATCATGAACACAGACAAAATTTCTAACTGCGTGCAAAATTTTAGGCTAAAATGACATTCGTGGTGGTCAGGGCAAAAAGAATAAAATCGATGCTCCAAAAAAACTATTGGTGGAAGCATTTTGGAGCGTCGATTTTGTTATTTTTCCCAGACCTCCACAAATGTCATTTCGATATGAAATTTTGCACACATTTAGAAACTTCATCAATGTTCGTCATAAAAAATTTCAGATTTTTGTACTATTGTTTTCGATTTTACTGTTTATGCGAGAGCATATGAGCTCGGGATCAAAATAGCACTTTCAACGTGTAGGCCTCTACTCTGTCCACTTTTCACCATGTTTGGCGGGTCCAAGTAGAATAGATAGGTGTGGCACAAGCGTAAGAGCATCTTCAACCAGACTTTGTAAACATGATCACTAGAAGTCTGTCCGCGAGTGCGTCCGTCAACATGAGTTGGACATTCCTCGTATGTCTGTTCATGCACCCATGCTTCTTATTTACGAACCCTGAAAACCATACAGAAAGCATGCAACATACTCCCTCTGTTCCGAAATGTAGGTCGCTGGGGCAAATGTTCCGACCAGGTGAAAATGGGCAAATGGACATTTATACCCTCAATTTAAATTTTGAATCAAGTCGCTGGATCGTCTCCCACCTCCGCCTCCGACCGCGCCCTCCACCTCCACCCCCGCCCTCCACCTCCGCCTCCACCTCCACCCCGCCCTCCACCTCCGCCTCCGCCTTCGCCCCC